>OX439422.1:4200000-4516797 GCA_949319885.1 Mecyna flavalis
TTATGTATGTGACTGTACATAATTAGTCATTAAAATACTCATGTGATTCTTTTATGAAACTCACTTCGTTCGTTTCATAAAACCACATTCGTATTTTAATGACCCTCATTATGCAGCAGTCACATAAATAACTATTTGTATAGCCCGACCATTAAAATAAAAAAACCCTCGCCGTATTGCGAAAAAATATTGGAACTAATTTCTTCAAGTGGCAACAATCAAATAAAAAACAATAAGATGTCATTTATTATTGCTGTCTGTCAAAGTGTAATGTTAAATGTCAACCATGCCTTGTTACTATTGGATATTGTGAGCAGTGCGAGTTATTTGCGAGTATAACCATAGCAACCAAGTGTTGCTATAACCATAGCTAATGTGGCGCCTCCAGAGCAGGTTTTTTATTTTCTTGGTCTGGCTATAGTTTAGTCAGCAAACAGGAATGCAGCCCACCTGATGGTAAGCGGCCACTGTGACCTATTCCAATGAGGGACGCATAGTCAGAAAGCGTCACACAATGTGCAACTTATTTAGACTTAGAAACATGCAAAAATAACTTACCGAAGATCACAAAATGGCGATTATCGTAGTTGTAAAACTTTACCGTTGTTTCTGATGGTCTCAGCAGTACTGTACATGGGAGTCACGAAGCTACTCACCAATGGCTGCTTTATTAGTAACACCTGAAACATGTCAGAGGTATGTTTCTGACCAATAGCACGCAGGCGTGTCAAAATTCGTGTTCTACTCAATCCCCATCCCCACCCGATATTCAAGAAATTTGCCAGGCCTGTATTAGCTTATAGAATAGGGCTGTCGTTAGCGTGGTTTCGAACTTTCATTTACACTTCACATGCGTTAGATTAATTATTCTAGCTCAGTGCTGACGTTAACCGTCTTGAAGGGACCCAGTTGCTGTACCATCATCCAATAGGTCTCATATCCATGTAAGTTGTTGTGAGGGTCCCAGCGTTCTCATCAGGCCGGGGTACTCGTGGACTGGTCAATAGTCACAAGGCTGGCACCGGCCCGTCCCAAGGATTTTAGGATACAAAGCAAAGACCAAAAATTTACTATTGGTGGTCGCTTGAAGGGCCCTAGGTTCAAATCTTCGAGAGAATCTTCATCTTGTTTCGAATTTGAATATAAAAAAAAACATACTTTGTTATTAAGTTACCCATATCAACCATAGAAAGCTCTTGAATCATGAATAGTTCCCATGCATTGCGGAATCTTGCCCTTCTCTCTCCTCCATATTGTTGCAAATAATCTTCTTTACAATTTCTGTAAAAGATAAATAAATTGTTTAGCTTTTTTTAACTCCATTATACTCAGACACAGTAGCCGCTTACTACCACCAGGTGGGTTTCGTGTCTGTCTGATCACTAATATAGTTTGACCGCCTCCATGGAACAGTAGCTAGCCATATAAAACCCGGAAGTCGTGGGTTCGATTCCTGCCTAGGGTCTGGTTGGTGGTAGGGCTTTTTCAGAGTCCGACTGGCTAGCTACCGCCCAGGTGAAATCTGCTGCCATAATAGCTCTGGCTGTGTTCCGTCCGGCAGTATTAATGTGGGAGCCAGTACAATTGAAATCAAAACCTCAAAGTTCAGATGATCCTCCAGTCTGGCAGCACATTGAGCGACGCTTTCTGGTGAAGTGTCCATCAATGGAATAGGCCGCAGTGGCCGCTTACCATCAGTAGGGCTGTGTGTCTGTCTGCCAACTAAGTATAAAAAAAAATAAGCTGAAAGATGTGCTGCATGCTCTGTACTTCTCAGCCTGCTAATTGATAAAAAAACTGTGTTTCCATGTAGCAGTTTCAATAACTTTCTACCTATTACGTTATCTTACTTCTTACTAATATTATGAATGCGAAAGTCTGGATGTTTAGATGTTTGGATGTTTGTTCCTCAATCACGCCGAAACGGCTGAACGGATTTAGATGAAATTTGGCACACGTATAGTTTATAACCTGGATTAGGACATAGGCTATAAAATCCCTACGGGAAACGTCTCATTCCCGCGGGAATACCAATTTTGAAAATACTGAACCGATTTGAATAATTCTTTCACCGTTGGAAAGCTACACTATCCCCGGTGAACATAGGGTACTTTTCAGAACAGAATTCAACGAACACAAACCTTATTCAGCACAAGTACTTCGGGGGCTGCGTCAAGACTCGGAGAGGATGTAACACGAAGAGAGAAGAGACGTCACTGAAGACAGTGTAGAGACTGGTCAATGTAGCTGTAAGGGAAAATTATGTTCAAAGAAAACCAAGATAGGTCACGTGCGATGCTTAAAATCTTAAAAAGGTCGGTTGCAATCAGTACAGCAAGTAAAGAAAGAACTCAAAACAAAAACACAGACTAGTAAGAGATATACGTATATAATTTGCGGCCGCTTAAAGTGGTGGTGTTAATTATGATGTACAACACAACTTTAAAAATCGAAAAAACTTTTAAAAAATGGCGGACATGCACCGAGCAACAACAAAAACAAATATGAAGTCTGTTTGGGATGCAAAATTGTAACAGAATACGTCAAAACTGAACTTCCATTCTTTCATTTAATAACGTTATAAACGCTTTATGAATTAAACAAAAAACAAACGACAAATTTAAAAATAAGAACAAATTGCTAATGCAATTAATGCGAAGCGGACTTTTATTGTTTTGTAATTACGTTAAACTCTTAGTTCTTAGAGATTATATAGAAAAATGTATTAGTGCTAATCAAAAATTAGGAATTAATACAAAATACTTACACAGTTAGTTCAAGCTCGGCCTTGCGGCCGGCCACCAGCCGGCGAATCAGTTAAACCTAGAGTTAAACTAAAAACCAAGTTAAACAAGATAAAATATGTGGACTTGTGGAGATGCAGTTTTTGTTTTTAATCAACAAAACAAACAAACTGCAGGCATGTCGCGCGCGAACGCGAAGCGGCGCGCGCGTAAAGAAAAGAATCAAACAAAAAAAAACACACACAAACAAAAATGGCGCAGAGCCGCAGAGGCGCTCAGTTCAGTTCAAGCGCTTGTCCTTGATTGAATTGAGTGAGTGAGGAAGGGAGGGGGGATCAGTTAGGTACTTTTAAATTTTAAGCCTATTAGTAATAAATGTAGTTAGAATAGTATGTATTTAATAATAATAATTTTATAAAATATAGATAATAACCCAGAATATTTACATTATAAATAAATATTAATTTTATTTCTCCTTTAACTGTTATAGTTACTTTTATGGATTGAAATTCAGTTTCCCTTTCCTCTACTCCCGACTAACCATTTCCGTTTCCGCTTCTTTATGTTTTTATACTTTTTATATTATAAATTTATAATATAACATTTCATATGTGATTGATAAGAATAAGAGAAATTAATATTGCACGGCATAATAAATTATAAGTTATAAACAAAAACATAATTATAGATCATTCTGTATAGAATTTTATTAACATAAAAGAATAAGAATTAAGCGCGAGATTGTGATGTTTGAATAATCAGACGTGATTGGTTGTTTTTTGTTGTAAATAATTCGTTCTTTGGTGATTGTTTCATTCATGAAGTTAAAGTTTTTCTTTAACTTCATGGTTTCATTCATTTGTTTTGTACGGGACAGCCGGCATAGTCACTATGTAAATAGCAATAGTATATAGATAGTAAGGTAAATAAAGTTATGCACAAGTGTCGTTTCATTTTAGTATAAGACGTGCGTAAAAATAGTTTTAGATTTACCTTTATTTCTTTGTTATTTCTTAGTGTGTAAGTGTACAGTTTAGTTATTTCGATAGATTTAATTTTGCTTTATTTGTTGTATAGTTTTCATGTCTCTAGTGTTTATATTTTAGCCTTAGGACATGTTTTTTCGATATTGTAAATGTTATTATGAAAATAATAAATAAATAGATAACGCGGCTCTCCTACGGTATGCACCAGTCTGTCTCGCTCGCACAATAGTTGCATCACTGTCTAACAGTGGCACGTGTAAACCGGTTTTTGCTCACTTACATAGTCGCTAGTTGAGAGCAAACCGGACAGAATAAACATAGGCCCGGAAAAGCTCGCAGCATGCACTCCGATCCGAGCTCTCTCCGAGGAAACACTCTCAAGAAGCAACAAGGCCTACCAGAAGAAACCCTGAAGAACAGACTGGCTAGGCTAGGCTGGCATACAGTAGGAAAGGACGCATCATTACGGCATATTTCGGCGGTTTTATTTCTCCTCCACGATTCTTCCCTGTAGAACGGGGGACAGAGCAGCTTCGTACCGTTGGGTAGACGACAATCCCAGCACCCCCGTACTCCTTTAATTTGCACGGCGTCACAGCCGGCAAGAGGCGTCGTGCATATTTCTGGTCCATTCGGAGCCGGATCCTCGTCGAAGAACGAAGCTGCAATACAAGATGCCCGTCACACGTTCAAGAATCATGAAGAACAGCTCCAGGCCGACCTCGCAAGTGTCTGGCCAGGGGCAATCGCCGAATACAGACCGGCCTGCGCCAGAGCAGGCTGGCGCCGAACAGCGCGCCGCTGCTTCTCTTACAGAAGCTGCGCCACGAGGGACCCCGGCACACAGCGCCACGCCGGGTGTAATAGCCTCGCCTGGCGTGGCTGCCACGAGCAGCGGCACGAACACCTGGGATACCAGTGTGTGTACCACGTCTGCGGGTACCACGCTGGAACAGCAGAGCGTTGAGACAGCCGTCTCGCGCCCACAGACAGAAGCGAGGGCTCCACCCCCGCACCACGTCGGAGCTACAGTAGCGGGGGGAGCCCCCCCGCAACCCGACAACAGTCAACAGATGAGAGCGGCGCCCGCTCCGGCCACGCCGGCTGAGCGGGGCGCCCTCTCGCACCGCGATAGAAAATCGAAGAGGTCAAGCCAGAAGTCCATTCGATTACAGAAGCTTGCAAAAGCGAAGGAGGAGTTGATACAGTTACAGATCAAGCTCGCCGCCGCCCGCGTCGCTGCCCTCGAGGAAGAAACAGACAGCGACACAGATGAAGACTCCGTCACCACGAAGCAAGAAACAGAACGACGGGTCAGCCAGTGGCTCGATGAGAGCGAGCCTCATCCGCTGGCCATAGCCGACCAGCCATACAACCCTCCGCCAGCCGCCAAGCAAGACAACAGACACGAAGACACCGCGTCGCGCCTCTCAGTAGGCGACGCCCGCCGGCACTATAGGCCGGCCACAGCCGTCTTCGTGGCACCGACAGAAGCGTACGCGCCGCCGCCGCCGCCGCCGCATACGCTTACACAGAAGCCCACTCCAGCACCGGCGGGAGATCCGCAACAGAAGATCGACCTCACCGAACTCGCATCGGCCATAGCTACAGCGGCCCGACAGCGAAGCACGCCGCGCCTATTCAACGAGCTACCAGTCTACAGCGGGTCATATCAAGAATGGCTCTCTTTCCGAGCCGCCTACATCGAGACAGCCAGCTTCTATACAGATTCAGAAAACATCGCGCGCCTTCGCAAGTGTCTTCGAGGAAGAGCCAAGGAGGTAGTAGAGAAGCTACTTATCTACAACGTGAAGCCCGACGAGGTAATGAAGACTTTAGAATCACGCTTCGGTCGCCCAGACGCTATCGCACTCTCCGAGTTAGAGCGACTGCGCGCCCTGCCGCGCACCACCGACGCGCCGAGAGACGTCTGCATCTTCGCAACTAAAGTCACCAACATCGTGGCTACCCTCCGAGTCCTCAATAAGATCCAGTACCTCTACAACCCAGAGGTAACGAAGGCCATCACAGAGAAGCTGACGCCCGCGATGAGATACAGATGGTACGACTTCGCGGCAGAACAGACAGAAGAGGAGGCCGACCTTATCAAGCTGGAGCGCTTCCTGAACAGGGAGGCAGACAGATGCAGCCCTTACGCACAGCCTGAACAGATCAACGAGGTGTCCAGCAGTGCACCTAGAAAACAGAAGACGTTCGCAGCGGCAACAGAACAGAAGACAGAAGCGAACGCCTGCCCCGTCTGCGGTAAGTCTGCCCACTCCATGGCAGACTGTCGCCAGTTTACAGAAGCAGACGTCAATGGAAGATGGGACATAGCGAAGGCCAAGTACCTTTGCTTCCGATGCCTCAGACACCGCAGCAAGAACCACACCTGCCGCGGTAAGCCGTGTCCGGTCGACAACTGCACCAGACGACATCACGAGTTGCTTCATTATGAAAAAAAGAAGACTGAAGAGAGCGCCGAGGTAGTCGCATCCACCTGGGCCCCCGCCAAGACGCAAGCCTTTCTGAAAATCGTTCCTGTATGCGTCTCGGGGCCGCGGGGCGACGTCAACACCTTCGCCCTCCTCGACGACGGGTCAACCGTCACCCTCATCGACGCCGAAATAGCGAAACAGACCGGCGCCCGGGGACCCGTCGACCCTCTTCACATAGAAGCAATCTCAAACACAGAAGTCGAAGCCACGAAGTCAAGAAGAGTGACTCTCACGCTACGAGGTGCAACAGCGAGTCACAAGATACGAGCGCGAACACTCGACAGCCTGCAACTCTCAGCCCAGCGCATAACAACCGAAGACGTAGCCGGGTGCCAGCACATCGCAGACATCGCTGAACAGCTGACATACCAAGAAGCGAAGCCGAAGCTGCTCATCGGTCAAGACAACTGGCCCCTGCTGCTCGCTACTGAGGTGCGGAGGGGACAGCGGCATCAACCGGTCGCCTCGCTAACACCCTTGGGCTGGGTGCTACACGGCGCGCACACGCGCACGCTCGGACAACGTGTTAACTTCGTGCATCACGTCACAGAAGCAGATGACCACATGGACGAACAGCTGAGACATCACTTCGCAATAGACAGTCTCATCATACAGCCGAAGCTACCTCGCAGCGACCCAGAACAACGCGCACTCGACATGTTGAAGAAAAACACGCGCCAACGGGAAGACGGCCGCTACGAAACGGGGCTTCTATGGAAAAATGAAAATGTCGTAATGCCGAATAATTACGATAACGCGTACAACAGGCTGCTGAGTACAGAAAAGAAAATCGACAGGAATCCAGAACTCAAGCAGAAGTACGAACAACAGATGGACGCGCTCATCGAAAAGGGCTACGCGGAGCGCGCGCCTACAGAAACAAAGAAAAATAGAACGTGGTACCTACCACACTTTCCCGTCCTCAACGCCATGAAGCCTGGAAAAGTACGAATCGTCCACGACGCCGCAGCCAAGACAAGAGGGGTGTCCCTCAACGACCACCTGCTCACCGGGCCCGACCTGCTGCAGTCTCTGCCAGGGGTGCTAATGCGGTTCCGCCAGCATCCGATCGCCGTCACCGCCGACATAGCCGAGATGTTTATGCAAGTGAAGATCAAGGCGGAAGACAGGGACGCCCTCCGGTACCTGTGGCGGGGAGGGAAGAGAGGTGATCATCAGCCTGAGGAGTACAGAATGACGTCACTCATATTCGGCGCGACGTCATCCCCGGCAACAGCGATCTTCGTCAAGAACGTGAACGCACAAAGGTACGAAGACACACACCCGGCGGCGTGCGACGCGATAGTCAGAAACCACTACGTCGACGACTATCTACAAAGCTTCAAAACAGTGGAAGAGGCGGTGAAGATAGCTGATGACGTCAGGAAGATACACAGGGAAGCCCACTACGAGTTACGACAATGGACGTCCAACTCGCCCGCGGTCATGGAAGGCCTCGGTATAGAAAACACAGAACAGACGCCTATCGACCTCGATGGAAAAGAAAAGATAGAGCGAGTCCTAGGCCTCATCTGGAAGCCGGACAGAGACGTGTTCGCCTTCAACCTGGACCTGGCGCGGCTACCACCCGACGTCATCGATAAACCACAGCCGACTAAGAGAGAAATCCTCAAAGTCGTAATGTCTCTCTTCGACCCACTAGGCTTCGCATCACCAGTTACAACACGAGCGAAGCAAATACTTCAAGAAGTATGGCGGCGCGGCACAGGCTGGGACGACAGTATAGACCCAGACATGGCAGACGAATGGAGGGAGTGGACACATCACCTGCGAGCCCTGAGGGACGTCGCGATCCCGCGATGTCTCTCGGGCTACAGCATCGCCCAATCGAGAGAGCTGCACGTCTTCGTGGACGCCAGCGAAGCCGCATACGCCGCAGCCCTCTACTGGCGCATCATCAACCCCGACAGCAGCGTGAACGTCTCCTTCGTGGTCGCCAAGGCAAGGGTGGCCCCATTAAAAGTCACCTCCATCCCACGCCTCGAGCTCCAGGCCGCCGTGATGGGCAGCAGGATGGCCACTGCGGTCATCGAGGAACACGACATGAAGCCAGACCAGAAGATATTCTGGACAGACAGCAGGACAGTACTAACGTGGCTGAAGACAGGCGCCCGCTCCTATCGTCCCTTCGTCGCTCACCGTATAGCAGCAATTGAAGAAAACAGCAACCTGAGCGAATGGAGATGGGTGCCCACGAAGCTGAACGTGGCAGACGACGCCACGCGAGACGTCCCGCACGGCTTAAACCACTCTCATCGCTGGTTCCAAGGCCCACAGTTCCTCTATGAAGATCCATCTGCGTGGCCATCGGAGAAGCCAGCCCCCGTGCCACAGACGGGCGAAGAAAAGACACACACAGTGACAGTACAGAAGCCACACGCCGCGCTGAAGAATAGCCTCCCAGACAGCTCCAGATTCTCCAGGTGGGAGAAACTTCTCAGGGCGACGGCGCGGGTGCTACAGTTCATCGACCTCTGCAAAAGAAAAATAGATACAGTCCATTACAAGCGAAATAGAAAAAATGCAGAGAGCGACCCCGCGTGGCGGCTTATCAAACAGAAAAACAAAATAGTAAGGAAGCCTACAATGAAGCAGTCAACCACTGAAAATAGGCGATATAGAACAATCGAAGCTGGGTACCTGCGCGCGGCCGAGGACTTGCTCATCCGAGCGAGTCAGGAAGACTCATTTCCCGAAGAGAGACGAGACCTGAGTCACGGCAAGTCAGTATCAAGCAATAGCCGGCTGCGCTCCCTAGCAACAGAGATAACTAACGGCGTTATAACGTTAGTTACAAGAATCGACGCGGCGGACGACATAACAGATAGAATAAAGAGGCCGCCTATAATCGACGGTAATCATCACATCGCGCGCCTCTACATGGAGTTCGTCCACCGCCGGCTGCATCACGCTGGTGTAGAAGCGACCATCAACGAGTGTCGGCAGCGCTACTGGATCCTGCGCCTGCGGCCGATGGCCAGGGCGGTCGTCAGCCGATGCCTCCCGTGCCGCATCAGGAGGAGCACGCCGCCGGTGCCACCGACCGGCAACCACCCGCGCAGCCGACTAGCTCACCACCGCCGGCCGTTCACATACACCGGGGTCGACTACTTCGGCCCCCTCACAGTCACCGTCGGCCGGGCGGTACAGAAACGATACGTCGCGCTATTCACCTGCCTGACAACACGCGCCGTGCACCTCGAAATCGCGGGGTCCCTCACAACAGATTCCGCAGTGATGGCACTACGAAGAATGATCGCCAGAAGAGGGTGCCCCAGCGAGATCTGGTCAGACAACGGCACCAATCTGCAGGGAGCTGACAGAGAACTCCGACAAGCCTTGGATCAAGCCACAGAAGAGGAGGCGAGCAAGCGGGCAATCAGCTGGCGGTACATACCGCCCGGTGCCCCGTTCATGGGAGGCGCCTGGGAGCGCCTCGTCCGCAGCGTCAAGGTAGCGCTGGCCACAGTGCTGCATGAGCGCCACCCATCAGAAGAAGTCCTCAGCACGCTGCTCGCCGAGGCGGAGTTCACCGTCAACAGCCGCCCCCTCACTCACGTCTCCGTCAGCCCGGAGGACCCCGAGTCACTCACGCCAAATCACTTCCTGCTCGGCGGCTCATCGATGACAGCACCACCGGGGACCTTCGACGACGCCGACCTCATCGGGCGCACTCACTGGCGCGCCTCACAACGCCTGGCCGACCTGTTCTGGGCCAGATGGGTCCGGGAGTACCTCCCTGACCTGCAACACCGGCGGGAGCCCCACGGGAGGGGCCCACCCATCAAGATCGGCGACGTCGTGCTGATCGCCGACGGCACGCTGCCTCGCAACACCTGGCCGCGAGGCCTCGTCACCGCCGTGTACCCCGGGCCAGACAACGTGACCAGAACAGTGGACGTGAAGACCAGAGGAGGGACCCTACGCAGACCGACCAAGAAGCTGGTGATCCTGCCCACGGAGCCGGCCGCCCTCCCAGCTGTGGATGCGTCGACCTGCGCCGAGGAAGCCGCAGACGACGCACGGCGGGAGAAATGTACGGGACAGCCGGCATAGTCACTATGTAAATAGCAATAGTATATAGATAGTAAGGTAAATAAAGTTATGCACAAGTGTCGTTTCATTTTAGTATAAGACGTGCGTAAAAATAGTTTTAGATTTACCTTTATTTCTTTGTTATTTCTTAGTGTGTAAGTGTACAGTTTAGTTATTTCGATAGATTTAATTTTGCTTTATTTGTTGTATAGTTTTCATGTCTCTAGTGTTTATATTTTAGCCTTAGGACATGTTTTTTCGATATTGTAAATGTTATTATGAAAATAATAAATAAATAGATAACGCGGCTCTCCTACGGTATGCACCAGTCTGTCTCGCTCGCACAATAGTTGCATCACTGTCTAACAGTGGCACGTGTAAACCGGTTTTTGCTCACTTACATAGTCGCTAGTTGAGAGCAAACCGGACAGAATAAACATAGGCCCGGAAAAGCTCGCAGCATGCACTCCGATCCGAGCTCTCTCCGAGGAAACACTCTCAAGAAGCAACAAGGCCTACCAGAAGAAACCCTGAAGAACAGACTGGCTAGGCTAGGCTGGCATACAGTAGGAAAGGACGCATCATTACGGCATATTTCGGCGGTTTTATTTCTCCTCCACGATTCTTCCCTGTAGAACGGGGGACAGAGCAGCTTCGTACCGTTGGGTAGACGACAATCCCAGCACCCCCGTACTCCTTTAATTTGCACGGCGTCACAGCCGGCAAGAGGCGTCGTGCATATGTTTGTTTCATTCACAGACTAGAATGTTTCATTCAATCAAGTTGTTTTTAAACTTTTTATTTGTATGTGGGTGGGTAGTTTTATTTGTATGTGGGTGGGTAGGTGGCTGATTTTTATACTTGGTCTTAATTAATCTTTATGCGTAAACAAAATGAATAAAATTACAAATAAGCTCGCAAGTCAGATAATAGTTAGGCAAGAACCAAAAGTGGATTGCTGTCGAATTTGCATGTGTCGGAAAAAGGGCATGAGGAATATCTTCGATGACAAACATGTGGTTGAGGACATCCTTTTTTGTACTGGAGTAAAGGTGAGGAATCGAAATATATTGATAAAAGACCATTGAATTTTGCCTAAGTAGATATATGAAATGTAGAACTGTTTTGAAAAGTTTGTGGGTGACCACCATTATCATCATCAGCCAAGTCGTCCGACAGCTGGACATAGCTTTCCATTAGGATCTCCTGGCCTATTTTTAAATAAGGATGATGATAAATCTTAATTTATTTATAACTCAAAGGTGACTGACTGACTGACATAGATAGATATCAACGCACAGCCCAAACCACTGGACGGATCGGGCTGAAATTTGGCATGCAGGTAGATGTTATAACGTAGACATCTGCTAAGAAAGAATTTTGATCAATTCCCACGGGAACGGGAACCACGCGAATAGTAGTAGGCCATAAATAATGTCAGGAAAGTTCAGAAACTATTTTGTTTGTAGTTGTTAAAAACTTTTTATAAATTGTTATAAATTATCAAGAACTTTTTGTGTTACATTTTGTTTATTTATTTTTAAACAATAGCAATTTATTCTTCTAAAATAATCTATATTGTTAAGAATGTATATTAAATGATTGTTGAAATTAGTTTTATAAATTATTATTTATAATAGATTCGTTAAAAAACCGTAGTAAATTACTAATACTTATTAATAATTAAATTACAGTTCACAAAAGAAGATGGCATGCCAGTTTATATTTGTCAGAAATGCACGTCCCATATCTCCATAGCATGTAGACTAAAGACCAACTGTGTTGGTATCTCCAAACTGATGGGTGCAACAATGCCTGCTACGACAGAAGCGTGTGACGATGATTGTATAATAATAGAGAGGCCTGTGCCGGTGGTAACAATAGAGGATGAGGAAGATGAAGGTGCATCGGACGTTAGGTATGATATGAATGGTGAATTTTTTATCGTATAAAATCCAAATGTCGCAGCATAGAATACTTTATTAATAGTACTAACGCACAGAAGGTGCACTCTCTAACAAAAGTCAAGTTTAGGTTTAAAACTCCATATTGCCTCCATGGAACCAGATAGACCCATCGGTCTGGTTGGTGGTAGGACTTCTTCAGAGTTCGACTGGCTAGTTACTACTCCCACAGGTAAAACCTAAGATCTGGCTGTGTTCCACCAATATTAATGTGGGAGCCAGTACACTTGAAATCAAAGGCACGAAGATCAGATGAGCCTACAGTGGGGCAGCACATTGAACGACACTTCCTGGCGAAGAATCCCTCAATTTAATAGGCCACAGTTGTCGCTTACTATCAGGTGGGCTGCATGTCTCTCTGCCAACTGACAAAGTATAAAAAGAGTTTTATTAAATTTAATTTTGGTTTGGTTGGAGAAGGCCTTTACCAAAAATGGTTTCATTAAATTAACATGTTAATACAAAAATTTTATCTTCAAATGTAATAAATATGAAAAAAAAGACGTTTTTTAATTTTTTTTTTTTCAGTGCTGCCTTACCACCTTCAAGCGAAGACCCAACGTTCCAAGCCGGTGGCTATAACAACAACGTACGATCTAAAAGATCCCGAAAGAGAAAGCGAGAGGATGTCTCATGGAGCTTAGTGCAGAAGTACTCCACCGCAGCCCAAGCGCAACAAGCTATAAACGAAGAAAACACTTGGACTGTCGATGTCGAGTACACTGTCTCCAAGAAGAGAGAGACATATTACACATGTACCAAGAAGCAAGATAGACAACAGTGCGAAGCCAGGAGATGTCTCATCTACGACTCTAAGGGTGTCTTCATGTACAGAACAGAGGCAATCCACGACCATGATGATGGTTCAATTATTGAACCTGTCAAAAAGGAAATTAACAGACTACACAAACTTAACTACACACCGGAGGAGATTATGTTGGAACTCAAGAAAATGACAGTTGAAATACCAAATGAGACACAGTTGAAAAATTATCTGAGTTACAATTCTTACAGTGCTAACTTTAAGAGAGTAAAGAATTGGGCTGAAGAGAACACCGTTATACCAAATAACAGTTCTTACAGAATCAGCTCTGAAATGCTAAGGCAGTGGGCTGCGGAGAACTCTGTTATACCAAATGACACTAGTCAGGCATTTGTAGCCGGATATGAAATATCTGAAACTAATTTCTGCTTCGTACTTACAACTAAGCGTCTGCTCGAGATAGCCAGTGATTCTGATGTCTTGCAAGGGGGAGGATCTTACAAGCTTACCTGGCAAGGGTTCCCCGTCTATGTGACAGGTAATAAACCGACTTCAAAAAAAGAGAAACAAAAAAACTACCTAAAAAACTGAAAAGCAAAAAATAATTTTAATAAGACATTCATCAAATGCGCTTATTGTCTAAGCCTATTAATTAAATTGTATTTTACGTGCTAGGTAGGTACCTACTAATCGGTTTGAAGTCGGTGCCAAGCCAAATAGTAGGTACCCAGATTACGTACCTACGTCCGCGGATTAATAAGTAACCCTTTATAATACATTATTATTATATATCATTTTTGATTACCTTTGGCTTGGCACCGACTTCAAACAGATTAGTAGGTACCTACCTAGCACGTAAAATACAATTTAATTAATAGGCTTAGACAATAAGCGCATTTGATGAATGTCTTATTAAAATTATTTTTTGCTTTTCAGTTTTTTAGGTAGTTTTTTTGTTTCTCTTTTTTTGAAGTCGGTTTAATTTTTTTTAAAAAAAGTTTGTTTATTTTTCTATTTTTAGTGTGAATAACACGTAGGTAGTGAGTAAAACTCTTTCATAATAATGATAGCAAAAATACGAGTAGAATTGTATTATTTGATAATAATATTAGGTATTCATTAAGTGTTCAGCACCATGGGTAGGAGGAGAATGCGTTTATGCACCATAACCGCAGGCTAGCTAGACCCGCGGCCGTGTGTGGGACTCGAGACCGAAGCGTCCGCTACCCACTACCTACACTCCCCCGGTTTCTCCTTCACAACCGATTAGGACGAGCCGGTGCTAACCTTATTGGCTAGTGACCAGCCCATCCCCGGGTAATCATCAGCTTAGCTGCAAAAGTACATGAAATACAACTAACGTTCCACATATTCCTACAACACTGAAAGAATTATCCCCTAACTCCTAACCGTTAAGGAGTTGTACTTTCCATCATCACCTTAGCTGCAAAAGTACATAAAATACAACTAACGGTCCACATATTCCTACAATACTGAAAGAATTATCCCCTAACTCCTAACCGTTAAGGAGTTGTACCTTCCATCATCAGCTCATCAACATAAAATGATGTCTATCGGACGCAAAAACTTGAATGGCTTCAGAAAAAACAAGTAACGCGTAGGCGCAGCCTATAAAATTTGAGGTTTTCCCTTGATTTTTCCGGGATCCCATCATCAGATCCTGACATGGTGACAATGGGACCACCTCTGAACTATGCACTTTCAAATAAAAAAAGAATTATTTAAATCGGTCCACAATTGACGGAGAAATCGACGGACATACATAAAAAAACGACGGGTTGCACTCCGGGAGTGCCGGCAGAAGTGAAAACCTGAATATTAACGTTGTGCATTTTTGATATGTATTTTGGAATGGTTAGGGATTTAATTGATTGGTAGAGGTATAAAAGTACTATCATTTATGTGGTAAAATACAATATTTATTTATTGCGCTATCGTACACAAACATGACAATTTATATTACATTAAAAAGTTTATCTCTCAGAATTAATGAAATCAGAAACTTTTTCAGACTTATCAGAAACTCCTTGCTGTGACACTGAAACGCCATGTAATAAATGATGATAAAATGATAGACAACCGTCAATGTCATACTTTTTTGATTGACAACTATTTATTTTCTAAACAACGAAAACAAAGTTTGGAATTTACAACTAATTGCATACTGGAATCTGCGGATAAACTTTTGAATTTGGAGCAATCGGCCAAGAAATGATTCCCTTTACAGAATCCGCAGACTCCCGAATCGTTAATAACACGAGTGGTGTTACAGTAATCAACATGTCGCTTTCGAGGATGTTCACTGGGAATTTGGGGTAACAAGCCAAACTGTGTGTGAGAACGAGCCTCTTGTCGCAGGAAATCGGACAGCATTTCCAACTTCATACGACCTGATGCATGCTCCGCAGCATAGCGGATCCAAAGACTGCGGAGAAGTGGCGTTAATTTCCACAAAATACTGTTAAATAATTCCGGCGAATCGGCGAATAAAGATATTCCAAACTTTTTAAATGTTTTATTACGGCAATTAAATTTTGAATTTTGCAGGATATCAAATTAAGGTCTTTGTGGTCACTTTGTAGCATAGGAAGCATATAGGAAGCGACCGCACTGCGGCTATAATAGTAGAAGAGGTCACACTTGACAGTTCATTCATGCAAAGAAAAATATACCTTACGCTAAAGGAATAAAACTCAAGAAAACAACATCAGTTCTTATTAATACAATTATTTACTCTACTCCTGATGTACTATCGAGGTCACGCGCGCGTGATCACCCTTAGAGCTAAAATCCTGTGCAGTATTTTCACGTTTACAAGCGCCGCTCCTAAGAAGTCACGATGCGCGTGCACGGTATATTTTTCCAAAAGTGATCACGCGCGGGAGACCTCGACTTTTCTTTGCATAAATGAGCTGTCAAATTGAACAAAAAACCATTATTGTCTATAGACCGACAAATTATCTGTTCCGGTGGCGGCGTCGCTACTGTCTATTTAAAACTGTCATTAAATATCGTTTTTGCATTGCATTTCACGTAGTTCCAATTTTGGCCACCGGAACAGATAAGTTTGTAGAAAACACGTGTCCGGACTTCAAATTTTATATGGATTTTCGATCAGGTCACGTGACACATAAATCCTGACGCGAGTTTAACATTTTTTCCCCATACAAAAAAAGTGCACAACGCCGCTAAAGAAGTTTTCACTTCAAAAAAAAAAAAAAAAAATACATACAGTCGAACATATAACCTCCTCCTTTTTTGAAGTCGGTTAAAAAAACATATTAATTTGTTTCAGTTTGGATGTTTCTATGTATAACTAGCTTTCCGCCCGCGGTTTCACCCGCGCGTCATCTCTTTTTTCAAATATCCCCCTTATAGTAAAGTATATAATATAGGTAATGTTGATCCGTTGTCTGGCACCCATAGCACAAGCTAATGTATTTGTGAAAGTAGTGTTTGAGAGAGCGTGCGTGTGTGAATGTGTGTGTGTTTACATTCATTATTGGTCATGTTATTAATTTTATTGTTATAGGTACAACGGATAAACAATTGAAATTCCACCCTTTATGCTTGGTTGTGAGTTCTATTGAAGACAAAGGAGTATTCCAGCTTCTATTCCGCAGCATGAAGTATATCATGAAACTTTTATTCTCAACGGATTATAATCCTAAGATTTTGGTAGCGGATGCTGATGAAAATATCCAGAGTTCGTGTACTGAAGAATTTAGGGATGTCACAGTGCGTACGTGCTGGCATCATGCTGTGACGCAAATAAAATCGAAAATGCACGACGTTTTACCGAAGAACCTGTTGAAAAAGATAATAACAGATCTCGAATTTCTGCATTCCGTTACAAATAAGAATGACTTTGCAGTAGCTTGTCGGCTTTTCTTAAAAAGATATAAAGAGCACAGCATATTCATTGATTACTTCAAAGATGAATGGTTGGTTAAATATCCTAACTGGTATTTAGGAGCAACATTCACTCCTCCTGCGAAGAATGTCAACCTAAATATATTTTTAAGAGATCTGAAGAAGACAGGAAAAATTGGAGCACGATTGCCGCAGGCAACCTTTGTACAAGTCATCAAGAATGTATTAAAAGATTGGTCATTATCTTACGTAGATGGTGTACCAAACATAGTGGCAGAGAGTCCAATTATATCGTTGCACGATTGGAGTCAAGCATTGTCTTGGGCTCGGCTTCCACTTGATATATCAATTGTGGGATGCGATGAAAACTTCACCTTCTACAGAGTACCGGGTAAATCTCCAAATAGCAAAATGGCTGCGAACGATTGGGATGATTTCTGGAATAAATTCTATAGCAGTTGGGAGGTCATTGTGCCGAATAGCTGTATGGGCTGGGTTAAAGGTAGGTGCACTTGTCCGGCCAATTTTAGAAATGGGATGTGCATGCATTTGATTGGCATGGCTATACGTTTGGGATTGGCTAGTCTGTCTACATTGAACACCTAGAGAGATAGGCTTATTATCCTATATTTTTATGTTTTTATTTAATAAGAGCCAGTTTCACCATTATTTTATAATTTATCTGTTAAATAAAAAATACTAATTTTTACCAATTAAGGGTGGTGCCTCAAGGGCGTTGCGGCTGCGCTGCGTTAGTTCTGCGTCGACTGAGCGGTGACGTTCCGTTGTTTTTTTCATATAAAACTAAACGACCTGCCACACGATATGTTGAAATTGACGGACGGCAACGCAACGCACACGTGGGTGATGCCACACGGGCGCGTTGCGCTGCGTTACGACGACGCACCGCAAGCGCTCGACGGAATGGGTGCCACATGATCCGATGCGTCGTCGCAACGCGCTGCCTTGTCCAAGCGTGGTGTCGGAGCGCTGCACCACTGCCCCCGCTTCGTCTCTCGGCTACAAGTCCGTTGCGCACGCGTTGCAGCGACGCGCGTCGCCACAACGGACCGTGTGGCATGCCCTTCAATTTGTATGAAATATAACGCATCGACGACGCTCCGTCACCGCAACGCTGCGCAACGCGCCCGTGTGGGATCACCGTAATGCAGATGAAGGGGACGAGGTGGGGGGGAAAGCTGCGTTGAAACGACGGAGCAGCAGCGCAGTATTTAATAGTATAATAGCTGCGTTGCGTTGACGCAGCGCTCATGTGGCATTCACTGCGTTGCGTTGCGACGACGCAGCGCAACCGCAACGCCCGTGTGGCACTACTCTAAGCGTCTTAGGCGTAGGCAACGTGTCAACCGGAGCGGAGCGAGGCAGCGGAGTGCCGACGAAGTTACAATCCGATTGGTTCATATTTCTCAGTTTCTCCGCTCTGCTGCCTCGCTTCGCTCCGGTGGACAGGCAGCCTTATGTACTGATCAAGAAGAAAAATAACATAATTGGTCCTTAGAATTTTAGTGAAACAAAATTGTAAATTTTATTTTGTCTATTTAAATTATTGATGTAATTTTGTATAGGAAATGTGGTTGCAATTTTGTTTTATTAAAATTTTAATGTTTTTGCTGTGTTAAGTTAATATTTGTGTAAGTATTATAATTAATTTCTATTTTGTTGAATAGAGATTTGATAATTTTATTTTGATATTATTATTGAACATTAACACTACTGAGAGATAGATATTATATTAATTTTGTTGATTTTTTTAACGCGAAATCATTGCTATCTGAAAAATATTATAATAAACTTTTCTGTCAATGGTGAAATTGGCTCATATAAAATTTTATGTTTTGGTTGATAAAAAAGCATAATAATTATTAATTTCCTAAAGGAAATTTTAATGTAGTATATGACATAGGTATATGATTTGAATGTTTTATTACATTATGACCCTTGGTTCTTTATATCAATGTGTTAACGTGTGTGTTAATCTATTAAACATCCGACTTCCGATTTACGGATTTTTACTCGTAAAGTAAATTTTGCCTGACTCGGAAAGGCCCTGTACTTACAACACCAGCCTGTTACAGTCCACTATTGGTCATAGGCCTCTCCAAATGCCCGCCACACTGATCGATCCGGTAGGTACTTCTTACATTTGATTGTATACCAAGTTTGGTTACTTTGAATAATTTTATTTAAGGAATAATATAAAAATGTACTTTAAAGTTTAATGTGTATTGTGTACCATATTAAGTATTTTTAATTATGTGTACTATACAACATATTCGACACTGGCGGCATCACCGCTTCGCAAACGAGCGCGGGTGGATTGGATCCCCACCCACTATTGAAAAAAATAAAAGGTTAATTATGTATTTTTAACTAATTTATAAGCAAATTGTGTGTTTAAAAATATACTAAATCTATGGTTTAAAAACAGAAAACTGACTTATAACAATATAATTATGTTATGTATGTATGTGTGCGAGTGATTTTCCAGGTGTGCCATGACGTAATTTTTAATTTAAGGATATGTCTTGATCTCAAGTACCTACCCATTGTTATTTATGAAAGAAGTAACAAATAAAAGACTGATTTACATACAAAAATGTCTATTATTTATATAGTTCGTTTTTATTACGGATCAGTTTCCAGACAGGCACGCAGCCCACCGGATGGCGAAGCGGCCATTACGGCCCATTCCATTGAGGGATGGTGTCTAGAAACGTCGCTCAATGCGCTGCCACACTGTAGGTTTACTATGATCTTCGAGCCTTTGATTGAAGTGTCCAGTACCGTTCACTAACTGCGGAATACTTACTGCAAATTAAAAATAGTGGTGACAGACAGACGGGCCAATATCGGATTATTAGTTACACAGCCCCGTTTTACCCTTTGGATACAAAACCTTAGAAATATTTTTGGCGCCTAACAGATAGCGTTCTTTTTGCATTAGGCCTCGCCACGTAATTTCCGTCAAATGTGCCGAAAGCCTGGCCTTTACGTTACGGATCTTACGCGACGGAAGGGCCAAGGAGTATATATGCATGTCATCATCATCATCAGCCTATATACGTTCCCACTGCTGGGACACAGGCCTTATCTCAATTGTGAGATAGTGCGCTGGCCTAGTGCGGGTTGGTGGAAGGGTGCGTAAGGCAAGTGACCAACCTTAATGTCAGATGTTATCAAGCCGCCAAATGGCCTCTGACTAGGCTTGACGACTAATATTTACATTATAGTAAATATCAGCCGGGACCCACAGCTTAACGTGCCTTTCGAAGCACGGAGACGCACGAAATTAATGTCACTAAATATGGTCAGAATGGTCACCCATCCATTAACCGACCGCGGCGTAGGTAGCTTGACTTTCGTTATCGCTAACGAACCACTGTCACAGCTGCGCCACGAGCGCCTCCTATATGCATGTACATAATTGCATATAAATACTGTCCGCGACGGAGCGACCGATCTTCCACGTAGTGTGCGGCTAGTGTTGCCCAAATGCAAGAACAAGACGAGACTTAGCCAGTCTTGGTCTTGGTCTTGCGCCAATACACCTGGTCTTGGTTTTGGTCTTGGTCTTGCGCTCCCAGTCTTGGTCTTGGTCTTGGTCTTGCAGCAAGAGTCTTGCAAGTCTTGCAATTACCTATTAGTCTATTACTATTTATTAAAGTTTACTTTAAATCTTAGAAAAACGTATTAGAATTGGAACATTGTGAGCTTGAATTAACATAGCCATCGTAAAGATCAAGCAGATTAATAAATAACTGAAGATTTGATAAGAAATTCGAAAACCTTTGATGCCGCATTATCAAAGTGCCGATGGTTAAAACATAACTATGCATGCACTCAGTTTGATTTTAATAGATATTTTTTTATTCGCTATGTTTATGGTATTAGTCGTAATGCGCATAGGTCCAGTTTTTCATATTCTTTGATACAGTTTTTTGCGTCTCATAGAATTCCTAAGCTTACCTACCTATACACCGAACTGTTACACCTAACTACTCAGTGAAATAGCGCTAAGTCCTAGCTGCAAGACGCAAGAGTCTTGCAGGCTATGTCTTGTTCTTGCTCAAGTCTTGCACGGTCAGTCTTGGTCTTGGTCTTGCTAAAAATACGCGGTCTTGTTCTTGGTCTTGGTCTTGCAAAAACGCAAGAACAAGACCAAGACTGCAAGACCAAGACTGAATTTGGGCAACACTAAGTGTGCCCGCTACGTAATTTAATTTATAAGCATCGATCACTAATAAAGTTCTTATTAGTGATCGAAGTTTATAAGCAATTATTTCCGTCAAGTGTGCCGAAGGCCTTAGAGTGCCTGTCCGGCGCGCCGTCGCGGAGCGAATCAGCGGAGCGGAGAAACGGAGAAATACATATTAACCAATATGAGTGCATAACATCTCCGCACAGACAGGGAGTTGCAATCCTATTGGTTATTTCTCCTTTTCTCCGCTCCGCTACGGTGGACAGGCAGCTTTAATAAAATGAGTTTAGGTTACATACGATTAGTATGTAATGGATTTATTAAATTAAAAATCGGAACGTGCAGCGCTCTGGTTTATTCTCAGTCCATGGTTTGAGTGGCGCTAGTTGACGAAGAACTCGTTGGAGCGCATGTTCTGGTTGTGGCGCCACTTGCACGCCCACGTCCAACACGACATGCCGGCCCACGGCTCGTCCGTGTAGAACACCTGCCCGTTCTGGTACATCTGAAGATACAGACACAAATATAATAAAATACAAGTGATACCTGCCGTTGTAATCGGTTTGAGAAAGAGTCAATCTTTGAATAAATAGGTTGTCCCAAAAATTAGACGTCACAGTGACACTGGGTGTAGGCCAGCACAAGAGGCATCGAACAGTAAAAGTTGCTCGGTTTTCAAGATATTGCCAATTTTAAAAAAAACTAAATTTTCACGTTTTTTAACTAGCCCTTATGTTTGGGACACTCTGTAGATAATAATCCCTTCTGGCCGAGTTACCTATCGGGTACGGCGACCAATCTTATACGATTAACCAACAGGAAAAGTTTGTGCACAAGCACAGGTAAACTCGTAACACTTTTTGTCACTGACACAAAAAAAAATAATTAGGCGCAGGTCCAACGGCTTCACGTGTTTTCCGAGGCACGGGGGTGTTTTACACCGCCAAATTTTGGTGCGACCCTGGATTTGAATCTAGGACTATTGGCGCGGTCCAATTCCTTTGAAGTGCGACCTATCTAAGATACTATGTCTATCTATCTAAGATACTGTATGTATACTCTTTGATTTTTCAATTTTTACATTTGCCTTATGAAAGCAAATTACAAAGCTGTACTTACGAAAGACAAGTCGGAGCTCTTATAAGTGACGCCGTCGTATCCGAAGCGGAAGATGAAATTCATGGAGAATATGGAGAAGATGCAGCGCACGTCGGTGGTGGCGGGGATGAAATAGCGGTAGGCGCCGCACCAGTACGACACCTTCGGCTCGTACTCCACCGACTCCGGGAACTCCTCGCGCGGGTTGATCCTTGCCAGAGAACATCATTAATTCAACTAATAATAGCAGGCATACGATGAGCGAAGATCGCTTCTCGTTGAATCAATTAAGAAAATCGGTAGATGCTGATGAGGCAGATGGAGCGAGTGAAGGTCTGGTGACGCAGGTTTGATGCTTTTGGTCACAGAATATAGTACTAGGTAATTATAATAGTGTAACAGGGCCTAGCTACAACGGTAACGGTGCACCATCAGATGGGCCATAGGCTTGAGCGGCACCATTGTGGTTTAAAAACAAAGGTTGCTAGATTGATGCTTTAGATGTCCTGTAGATTGAAAATTGGTTGGTTAGAAGATTAATGGATTGACATAAGACAGACGGACCAGTTGGACGGGCCGGCGGGCCGGTCTAATTGCTACCAGGCACCAGCCCAATACGTCCTTTTTAAATGTCAAGGGATCAAGGGACACAGGGGGAGAAATGGGTGTGAGACGCAGCAGTCTCGAGTCCCACACACAGCAGGTCTCATAACCCTGCGGTTATGGTATTTCATAGTTGGGAATAGATATGTATGAACAAATAAGTGGTACTTGTAGATGCACTGTGCGTCGCTCCAGTTGTCGTCTGAGTGGCAGTACAGGCCTTGGCTAGGATCCTTGGCCTGGAACTGCTCGGCGTGAGGGCCCACGTACGTCGTCTCCGAGTGCCGGTGGTAGAACCCACTGAACGAGAACGCGCCTGTGTACAACCGTTTAGTCTTAGATAAGTATAGAGGAGAGGAGGCGTTAAAATTTTTAACGCTGCCATTTTCGTAGTAACATACTTAGTTACCTATATACGAAAGTGTTGTTCTTAACACACTCCTTGAATTTTTGTTCATTGAAGCGAATTGTCTCGTCGTCATTAGTCTCTCTCTACTCTCTAGCTCCCAAACTAATAATAATAATAAATTGTACGCCTGTGGTAGTCCTAATGTGTGAGAGGCTGGTGCCTACTATCCCCAAATCCCCATACCAAAAATACCACTGCACTGAGCACTATCCCAAAATAAAAAGTAGTTAGTAGCCTATATCCTTTTCCAAGGTCTAGTCTGTGCCAAATTTCATCAAAATCGGTTGGTTTAGTCAGTGGTTTTGGCGTAAAAACACTAAATTAAACACAGACTTTCACTGACAGAAAGATTTACTTTCGGAGTCATTATCATCTTTGCTTGGTCCTAAGCAGAGATAGGGTTTAGTTAATTATTACTTATTTACAATTAAACGGTGAACTACCCCATTACTTACCTCTGAAAGTGTAGCAGTGAGGCCGCCTCTCGCTGGACAGGATCATCTGAGCGTCTTCCTGGTTGTGCGCCGACGCCACGAAGTACGACGTGCCCAGGCATTTAAACTCTGGAATTAAGCAAGAGCTACAGAATGCATTTTTTTAAATATTCCCTTGAATTTTGCAAGCGTTAACCGGTTACTAACAGGCGGGGTGGGTTTGAGCGCCATCACATTCGTGGTACCTATAAACAAAACATATCGACACAAGCAAGAACTGCGAGTCACGGAGATGAATATGCTGCGCTGGATGTGCGGAGTTACGCGAAAAGACCGCATTAGAAACTCCCGCATTCGCGACAGCCTTCATGTCCGTGATATAGCTGTCAAACTGCAAGAGGGTCGCCTACGTTGGTACGGGCACGTTTTACGGAAACCGGCTAACTACGTAACAAATGTCTAGCTATGCCACATCCGCCTGGCCCCGGCAGGAGAGGAAGACCCAAGAAGTGCTGGCTTGGCAAGACGCCGTCTTGGCGGATGACATGCGTGCCAATGGGCTCACCACAGGGGATGCTATAAAGACCGTCCGAAGTGGAAGAGTAAGAGCAGGAAAGCGGACCCCGGGCCCTGCAAGGGCGCAACCGGGATAACGCTGGGATGATGATGATGATGATGACTATGACTGTCATGGTTTTACGACTTTACTGGGACTCTTTGAAATATGCCAGGATCTGCCAATTCTAAATCGTCAATATTATCTGCCACAGACCACAATTAAGACGAATTATCAGCTGTAAATGGCCACCTTAGGCTCACTCACCGGGGCTGGTGTAAAGACCGAAGGGTATCTTAGCCTGCGTGGAGCGGATCTTGGCTTCCGAGGTATCCATCTTCTTGTTCAGCTTCAGCAGCACCATCGACATCAGCGCCATGTCTGTCGCGAATAGCAGCCGTTTCAGGTCCTGGAGACAGTAACGTGTTAACCCGGCATTCGTCCCGGGTTGATACTATCTACTGTGATATGGCTTTCGATAAAACAGCAAAATCCACATAAAAAATGCTTGGAACTTTCGTAAGAATAGCAAAATTAAACAGGTAACAACTTAGTTACTCACACTAGATGAACGGCTTTCGGATGCTAATATGGGATAAAATTTTCTCCAAATTATCATACCTTGATGTGGTCATCGATGAAAGCATTAAGTTTCTTCTCAGCGGTTTCCAGGATTTCCCGACGTTCACTCTAAATAACAGATGATATAAATTAACTATTATACATAGAAACACCTAGCGGAAAGACTTCTATAACGACCAAAATGCCGGTTATACAGCGTACCGGGTTGTGCGGCTCCTTGATGCGTCCGTTCATGTAGCTGTAGTAATCCTGCAGCTTGGTGAACTTCTCATCCGCGTAGCTGTGCTTCGGATCGATCTCCTTCGACGACGGCATGTTGTACGGCTTCTACACGACATACAATTACACATTATACCTAAGTACTTCTATAATATTCTTTATACAGGTGCCCCAAAAATGACACGAGAGGACACTGGAGGTATAGGCCAGCACGAGAGGCATCGAACAAGCCTAACATGACCTCAGTAAAGGTTGCTCTGTTTTCAAGTAAGTATTGTCAATTTAACCTTTTTTAATATTTCTTCAGTGCTAGCATTAATTAGTGACGTGTCATTTTTGAGACACCCTGATTCGTTAAGTCTGGGATCAACAGATAAAATTAAGAAGTGATCGGATGAAGATTGGACAGGGGCGAAATTGACTAATATTTAGCCCTTTTGATAAAATACTTACAGTTTCTACCGTTGGGAAAGACATTCTGGCGAGCTGAAAATATATTTTATTGGTTTATTTGCGTACCTACAATAAAATCTATAGGATTTCAAATAATTACAATATACAGACCAACTGAAAATCGCTGTATGCTCCCACTGAGCGGCACAGAAGAAAGATCTGAAAACGAGGGTAACGAGGTAACGATTCAACTTAACTGGCCCGTCCGAAGTTAGCTGCGAGCGTCGTTTGCGCAGGTGCGGGGCGGCCGCGGCTGCGCCGTTCTGACACCTACTTGTGTTCTGCGCAGGTAGGTACTCGCACGATGTTCGGACGGGCCAATTAAGTTGAATCGTTTAAATCAAAGTTTATAATTATCGCCTGATGTTAAGCGGTTTTCGTTGACTATCCCAATACCTACCAATTTCTTTATATAGGACAAACAAATACTATTTCTGTTATCCCATGGGAACTGAAAATGTTTCCAGGATAATTGGTAACCATAGCTATGTTGGTAACCTATGTTTTTCACCAAAATGTAGTCTATAGATATATCCATCAAAATTCTGTTTCAGTGGTTTAGAAAGGCATGAAACCATTTGGAATTTATAGCATATATTCGTCGCTTAGCTAACAATACCGCGCAAGTAGAAAATTGGTCATGTAGCACTTTTAACTTCGTTGAAAAGATTTTTTAGGTATAAAACGCTACATATTATGTAGATATACATATTAGGCTAATTTGTTGGTACTTACGAGGCATGTTTTGAACAAAACTGTGTTATCCATCTGAAGTATGGCTGCCGACCGCCGAGCAAGGACTGCATTCACTTAACAAAGGTGCTAATTGCTGCTACATTGATTGGCGCAATCAAAACGAAAATAATTTGATATGAAATATGTTATAGTCTTTCCATAGAAGTCAAGTAAAATAATTTGAAATACAATAAAAAGCATTTTGTCGTACGAAAAAACAAATGTTTTATAGAAACCAATCGTTTTATTCCCGAATATGCACGCTTGCACTGCAATCTAAGTTTTGGCCAGTCCAGTTGTAACATTGAGCGGACTGCCATCTGGCTTTCGTAACCCATAATAAGGGAACTTGGTACTACATGTTCGTTTGATTATTTTTATACAACAACAAACAGATTTTTTTCAGACAAGCACGCAGCCCACCTGATGGTAAGTGGGGCCACTGCGGCCTATTCCATTGAGGGACAAAAGGGAGTTAAATTATAAAAATGCAGTATGTACTTAACATTCTTTATACATATTTAAAAAAATATATAAAATAAAAATATTGGCCAACATCACATACCTACATTGATCTGACCCCGAAATAAGTAGCGTAAGCACTTGTGTTATGGGTGTCAGAAACAACGAAGGTACCACAAATAAGTATACACTTACCTACATACATAATATAATAATAATAATAATAATAATAATAAATTTTATTTAACACAAAAAGTAGGGTTTACAATTCACATTTGGTATTCCATAACATAAATTAACAATGCTCAGTCTACTTTGTTGTGAGGGGTTGACAACATTTATTATCTGTGACACCAACACTAGAATAAATCTGTATCGTTGGTGTCAATACGATTAACAATAGAAAATAATATATAAAAATCCAAACACAAAACCAACACAAAAAATCATCACAAACGTGTTTGTCCTGGGTGGGAATTGAACCTACGTGCCCTGGCATATATGGCATGCGCCATCGGGTCGGTCAAATTTAATCAAATTTAATTTAATATTTCTTTTTTATTGTGCATAGGTTAATAAGGGTCATTCTTGAGCAGCGATGGCAGCTGTCCAAACTGCACGATGTGACGTGTAGTGTTCGTGTGTGGTCCGCCCTCTCTGCCGAACAATGCCATGAGAGCCTTCTTCGACACCACGAAAGATTTGCGCTCTGCCGACCCCGGCGTGGGAAAGAATAATGCTGAAAAAATTAGGTCCTTTTATGTCAATTCACTTAAGTAGGTACATACTTAGTTAAGACCACCTTGTCCAGAAAGTCGAATTCGCCACGATTTCAACTCGAGCGATGCTCGTGGACGCATTATATTGAACCCCAGACCAGTTTTGCTACTGTGCTCAGAATTGTGACGAGCCCTTTGGTGTAGTGTAATGGTCGAGAAGTCGGCTTTTACACCAGAGGTCGCGGGTTCGATCCCCGCACGGTACAAACATTTGTGTGCATGAACATGTCGGTTTGTATCGGTCTGGGTGTTTCTATGTATAATATAATATAATTTACAAAAAAAAGTATATAATATACATAGCACAAGCTAATGCTTAGTTTGGGGCTAGATGGCGCTGTATAGATAATGTCCAGAGAGAGAGAGAGAGACCGTCGCCAACGCGCATAATGTGTTCGCGCGTAAATTCGCTTTTCTGGACAGACAAACAGACACAGAGAATACTGGAGAATACTTACTAAATAAAACCAGGTAAACGACTACGAATGACGGCGTAGCCATTATACTGGTAGAGTTATGGCTTTTGAAGGCAATATGCCGAAACGAATCAATCGATTACCTGCTTGTTAGTGTGACACATTATCTGCCCGCTATCTCATAAAATGAATTATGTGCACACGGCAACGTGCCCAGCCAAGTTTAAAACAAGGAACGACAATTATTAAAACTATAACCGGGTGAACTTCGTATCTTACTTTAATATTTTCCTTGCAATTTTTCGATATTTCACGAATATTGCAAGACTAAAATTAGTATAGTAATTCAAAGAGAGTAATTTGCACAGGAAAACTATTGGTAGATACCGCTACTCACTTTAGTGGCGTTACCTACATAATATAAGAATTCCCATTGTATAACATCTCGATTCGAATTAGGTACTTTTCCTTTTTCGATAGTTGTTCATGCTAATGCTACTGGCAACACGACGTGTGTAAAAAATATTTATAAAATATCTAGATAAGTAGGTACTTTGTGCCCTTCACAATTACATACAAACTTTAAAAAAACATTTTTTATTTATTATTTTCTTTGCTTTCTTTCTTGTCCATGACTCTGCTTATTATGGTGGAGTTTCATTGGAATTTCATTTCAGAAGGGTTTGATTTTATGATATATAAATATATATCGACGAGGCACTAGTGTTTAATTATTTTTTTTAAATCTTTAACAGCGTTATATGCAGTGAACGTCGAATATAAGCTATTCGCAAGCACACAAGAAAAAAAACAAGGCTCAATAAAATAAAACAACACATTTAATAATTATATTTTTACTAACAAAGTTCATTAGATTTACAGCTTCGTAACACTATACACAATGTACACGGTAACTATGCTATGCATTGTTTTGTTTTTGCATTGCACGTAATTATACAAAAACATTTTGTGTATAAAATCTACAGCCGCTCCGAGAAACAATACAAGCAAACCCGGGACAGCCTGGCATAAACATACTATTAATAAATGATAAATAAGTAAAAAATAATAAATTAATTTTCATGGACATTATTAACATCTCAAAGTAAGCATGGCTGTCAAAAATTCTCAATTGAAGAAAGAGAACTCTATGTAAAGTGAATAAAGCTGAAAATTGGTTGTGGAAAGGACAACGCAAGAAGTTGTATGGACTCTGTCCCCACCCACCAACAGACTTGGCACTAGTTTCAATATTATTATGACATTCCATAAAAGACAAATAAGTTATTTGTCTTTTATGGAAATGGTTATTTGAAATAACCATTTTTAATCCAAAAAATGACGAAGTATTCAAAATCAATAAAACCGTCCTTATACTTACGCCTAAGATTCAGAATTGCGCTGTAAGTGTCTAGCTTCAAGTAGACTCGACTGTAAAATATTTTTTAAGATTAGTATATATTTATTGAACACTTTTATTTAGGCCAGGGGGGTTACTCTTGATCGCCTGCACATTATTTTCGCAATTAACTGGGTCAAAAAATACTTGAAAAATACAACATTCAAATTCGATTTGCGTGAAATCCCCATTCCTACGGCGGATGTCGTCATACAAAAAAAAGATCAGTATGGCAAGAGGTATTACGTACGTTTGAAATCTGTTGGTGGGTGGGGATGCTCCTTTGCATGGTCCTTTTACAGATTAGGGTAGTCTGATGTGCTGTCGACTGTACTTTAAGTGCCGGGAAAAGGAATAAATAACATAATTTTTTTGGCCTAGATTATAACAATAAAACTTTAAGTCATAGAATAAAATCTTTTAGATTTTTAAACCTAGTTTAATGTACCTATCGTCCATTTTGTTTGTAGTGAGTAACATAGTCCATTAAGTAATACTATTGACTGAATGCAATAGTATCGATAGTATCGGATCTATTACATCATCTATCGACACTAATATTGCCCTGTATCACACTATCGATAGTATCGAGACAATTTAGCGAGTTGACTATCGATAGGCAACTCCATTAGTAGATGTCCATAATTTATCTTGAAGAGGAACTGTACGATATTGCAGTCCACACCTGGCGTCCCGGGGACCATCTTATTGCACCATAATCCATCTACGACCCGCTAAACTACATATCTACACCTTAAAACTAGTTCATAAACGTTATAAAACTAATAATAATAACATTTGTCTGTCGAAATGACTAAATTCTCAGTTTGGTTTGTGTGTACACTTCGGTGCAAGGAAACTAGTGTTATTATAAAATATTTACAGCAAGAAAAAGCATTGAATTTAATATAATCCTTGAAATTAAATTATTTACATTATTTTTAATAACCATCCTCGGCAATACAGTTTGGTAATTATAAATATGATATGTTAAAAGATCTGCTTGTTAAGAGAACATTGAAACTCCACTCTTAAAATTCCAAAAATAAACATGCTAGATGATAGTAAATACTTATTGTGCGGAATGTGTACAAACTACAAACAATTTTCATACAGCTACTAACGTATGGATACCCGTAATCCGTATGGGTATAAACAGACATGTTCATGCACACAATTAATGTGTATACTGTGCGGGGATTGAACCCAAGACCTTTAGTGGAATAACCTCAACCATTACACCTATTTGGTCATCAAATATTCTATAGTAATCAGGGAGCTTGGTCGAATATTGAATATACAAATATAATGTGCATTTGACAATAAAGTAAGTGATCGAAAGAGTTATAATATTTGCAAAAACAAAAAGAAATTTAAGTAAAAGCACTGGCAACGAACTAATAGAAAATAAAACCTATTTTCCTTGCACCGCAGTGTAACTTAATTATACATTTCATGGGAAGAGTTACATGCAAATAAAAATATTAGTGTGCGTTACCGTTGAGACAATTAAATACATCACAAATGCTTGTTCACATTTCATCATTTAAGCTAACTATAATAGAAACGCGAAAAATATTATATTCGCAATAGAAAAATGACTACCTGGAGACGCGTGACCCGGAGGGCCGACCCCAAATAAAATGGGAAAGGGCCAGATAAAGAAAGAAGAAGCAATAGAAAAATGACTGTTATACTCTATAAAACGTAACATGATTAGAATGACAGCTGTCAAAGTGTTGTGGCTCTCTCGCTCGCTCTCAATAAACCTCTATCGATGTGTCTCATCTCTAAGATTTTATTTTTTTTGTAGAGTGAGACACATCGATAGAGGTTTATTGAGAGCGAGCGAGAGAGCCACAACACTTTGACAGCTGTCATTCTAATCATGTTACGTTTTAAGGAGTATAATACATTTAATATGAAGGTTTCACCAAAAACAGTGCTCTCTATAGCCTGACCAAGAAAATAAAAACCTGCTCTGGAGGCGCCACATTAGCTATGGTTATAGCAACACTTGGTTGCTATGATTATACTCACAAATAACTCACAAATCCAATAATAACAAGGCATGGTTGACAATTGACATCACACTTTGACAGGCAGCAATAATGAATGACATCTAATTGTTTTTTTATATTTTGATTGTTGCCACTTGAAGAAATTAGTTCCAATATTTTTCCTCAATATGGCGAGGCTTTTTTATTTTAATGGTCGGGCTATACAATGCTGCGATTGCCATCTGACCTCTGTAACCCTTACAAGAGACAATAAACAAAAAAAAATATGTATCAGCCAATTTAATGCTCCTTATCAAAGGCCTCTGATGGGTACTGGCTTAATCACCACGCTTGCCAAATGCAGATTAGTGGTAACAAACTCGAGATGTGACCTAAAAATCCGACTCTATTTTTGCCTGAACCGAGAATATTTTTTTTAGGACCCCGAAAGGGATAACATAACTATAGTGGAGTCATTTTAATGGGTTATTCCCAGTTGCCCCTTCAGGCATCGCACCCTCGGGGGGCAACTAGGAATTCGTAAAAAATATGTCCCAGTTGCCCCGTGCCTCCTTTGTCCCTTCAAATTTACACTTACTTACTTCGAGCAACATATGGAAAAAATATCTAGTGATACTTTACGGCGTCTCAAGTAGGGCAGACGTTTCAAAATTTAAAAATTATACTCCCATTTGCCCCTTCAAAGGAGGCACGGGGGCAACTTTATTTTTTACGAATTCCCAGTTGCCCCCCGTTTTAATAGGTAACATTTGACAGTTCATTTATGCAAAGCAAAGTGCTGCTTATGTACATCAGGAGTAGAGTCTAATTTTCAAAATAAATAATTGTATTAAAAAACTGATGTTGTTTTTTTTCCTTTAGCGTAAGGTATATTTTTCTATGCATAAATGAACTGTCAAATGTTACCTATTAAAATGACTCCACCATAACGACAGAAACCACCTCAGTTATAATATAGCCAACCACTCAAACAATAACATTTATTTCATTATTTTTGAAACAGGTCAAATACCCAATTATAATAATGTAAAATTTAGTACATACCTACTGAAGGAAATTTTACGGCTTGAAAAATATCCATAAGTTTCCTTATTCAACAAGTTATTTTTTATAATTAACTTCTATAATATAGTTAATATTAAATTTTGTAACCTCTTAATTGACTTGAAAAGGAAAAAGTCGTACAGATATAATTGTCAATTCAAATTATTTAATTCATTAATAAAATCAAAATATCAGCCTATTAATGTCCCACTTCACTAAAAAGCAACGCTCAACTGTGTGGGCTTCTTTGCTCTACAAACCTTTTATTTCAAGCAATGACGTCCAATATACAACTAGACACCCAATCTCTAAGAAAAATTCCTCAAAAAACGGCCGAGCGGCGTTGACACAGATGACATTAACACATTCGTTTAAATTAACACCTTATCTTGTGGCAGTTAGTGTTTAATGTCAATTGTATACAACTAAACGGAAACTCTGCCCAATAGTAGCGTGGGCAGACTTTTGCTTCGGACAATATTTGAGCGTGAATGGGAGTCTAGTTGTATATTGAACGTCATTGATTTCAAGTAATAAACAAAATTTAAAAATTAGACGCTAAAGTGACATTGGCATTAACAAAATTGACAAAAATATTTTTTCCATACACTAAGCACCTTCCACATTTGACAGTAATATACATTTAGTAGGAAAATTTTCTTAATTATAATCACGCTCAGGTACTATTCCAAAACAAAAACATTACCTTTCAATGTGAAAGGTATAAGTATATGAAGATTGTTGGACATTATGTGGTCGATAATACATATTTTATTTATTTTACTATTGTAGATTCGGTACGAAAACGCAATCAGCTATAGTTCGTAAAATGTAGGATGATGCGCGGGACAGCAGCCATCGAGGACACGTCAATAGTTTTACAAGTTTTTACTGTCAAAATGTTAGTGTTAATGACCCCGACAACTTAGAGATGCTCATTGCTATTATCTTTCGCTTACACATAATCGATTGTGAAAGTGTATTTTATCAATAACATAGTTTTTTACTTTAAACGTACAATTCTTAAATCAAAAATGCGATTTGAAAATACAAGTAAAATCGATAGAAGAATCGATTACTTACGTATGTATTGTTTTTTTTATACAAGACTACGTTGCGTTAGTATCAGGTATCATCCTAGACTTTACAAACTATAGCCGGTATATAATGCTTACTCGCTAGCCTGGGGCTATACGCGTCAGACAGACCTGGCATACCAGTGCCAGTACACGCGGTCATAGCTTCAGGTCTCGGTTCAGACAAAGTAGTAGAAAGGATAGAGGTACCGCCACCAGCTGCCGTTGGCGCCACTCTCTTCTTCCTCACACTTATCTGGCTCTGTGTCATTTACTGGCTCTGTGTCACTTACTGGCTCCTGTGAACGAACAAAAGAAAACATGTAACATAACTTAGTGGTACAATATAGGCGGACCTATCGCTAATAGCTATCTCTTCTAGTCAACCTTGAGGTAGAGGAAATATCTCTGGACATAATTCACACAACGCCATCTAGCCCCAAACTAAGCATTAGATTTGTGATAAAGGTGCCAGACAACGGATAAACTTTAACTTATATACTTTTTGTTTGTAAATATCAAACAAAATTTAATTTAAAAATACATAATTATTATACACAGAAACACTCAGACCGATACAAACAGCCATGTTCATGCATACAAATGTTTGTACGGTGCGGGGATCGAACCCGCGACCTCTTGTGCAATAGCCGACTTCTCGACCATTACACCAAATGGCTTGTCAAAGAAAAGGAGGGAGAATATATTTTTTTCTCGACTCGATAGTCTAGTGCAGGGGTCGGCAAACTTTCGAGTCGGAAAAGCCAAAAATTACAGTACAAAATTTTATTGTAATTTGAAAAAAAAAAGTGAGTAAATAAATAAATGTGATTACCTCTTTCTTAGGTATACTGTCAGCCGGAGACTGTGCGTTCACTTCAGTTACAATCTGAAACATCAATATTACCAATACAAACATAATTTTGTATAAACGAGATAGTTACGTAATCACTTCTCTGTCATGCAGTGGCTACTAGGCTGCGCTTAAGAGCGACGACTGTGAATGCAGTCGTGTTCTATGCAAAATATAATGTATAGCCCGACCATTAAAATAAAAAACCTCGCCATATTGCGGAAAAATATTGGAACTAATTTCTTCAAGTGGCAGCAATCAAATAAAAATACAATAAGATGTCATTCAATAGTGCTGTCTGTCAAAGTGTGATGTCAATTGTCAACCGTGCCTTGTTATTATTGGATATTGTGATTTATTTGTGAGTATAACCATAGCCTGCAACCAAGTGTTGCTATAACCATAGCTAATGTGGCGCCTCCAGAGCAGGTTTTTTATTTTCTTGGTCTGGCTTGTATAATGTGAGTAAATCGTAAAGATTGGCCTTAGCCGAAATTAGGCTAGGAGGACATTACAATATCATTAGTGTTGTTTGTGGTAAATATTTTTTTTTCTATTACCTGTACTGTGTCTTTGGTGGGTTCCTCACTCTTTTGCGCGTCCGTGCTCTGAACTACGGTCGCGTTGTCTATGGCAGGTTGAGCCTTGTCTATGGTGGGTTGAGTTTTTTCTATGGCGGTTTGAGCGTTGTCTAGGGCGGGTTGACCGTTTTCTATGGCGGGTTGAGCGTTGTCTGTGGCGGGTGGCGCATTGTCTGTGGCCGGTGGTGCGTTGTCCTTGTCTTGTCTCTGGTCAGCGTCAACCTCCGTCTGCTCGCGATTAGACTCCTCGCCGTTGTCTAAGTCTGGACCGTGTTTTGATGACTGCGAGAAAAAAAGATAATACTTAGGCACTTTTTGTTGCACTTATTCTAACAATGTTTCTTGTCAGGGAAAAACGCGAAAAAGAGAAAAGTTGTTGCGCGCTGACCAGAATGCTGTTCGGGTCGCTGAATTCTGGCTCAAAAACATTTGAAAATGAAAAGCCAGATTTAGCCATCGACACGTTAAGACGAAGAGAAAAGCGAGAAATTAAAATAAATAAATATCTCTGGACATTATTCACACAGCGCCATCTAGCCCCAACTAAGCATTAGCTTGTGCTATGGGTGCCAGACAACGGATAAACATTACATAAATATAATTTGTAAATACATATACATAGTATACATAGAAACACCCAGACCGATACAAACAGACATGCACACAAATGTTTGTACCGTGCGGGGATCGAACCCGCGACCTCTGGTGTAATAGCCGACTTCTCAACCATTACACCAAATGGCACGTCAAAACTCTGAGTGTGATGGTTGCTCACCTCCATGTCCTGTTCCCTGACGGCGCGCTGCATAGCCTCGGCCTCCTGCTGTGCTGGCCCGAACGGCAGGAAATCAGGCAACTCCTGGGTAAAAGTTATTAAATAAGAATCCTTCTACTTAGGCACTGAGGTCCATTATAATACGCGCGGCGTATTACGCTGGAGTGGCTATAGACATTGAAATGACAGCTATTTTTATGTCGATTTGAAGCGCCCCCCATTAGTGTACTGGAAACTAAAATGACTTCAAATGGCTCAGAACATGAGTCAAATAGACAGCCATTGACAATGACAGCATTATCGAAGTTTATCTGCGAAAGTCGGCACTACACTGATCTCTATGACACTGGATGGGCGATTGTCACCAAATGTTTGATCCGATTTGAAAATCGCCATGTTGGCGCTGAGAGCAGTAGTTAGTGCACTTGGAACTAATAATAGTATTAAATTTGGCAGATAAACTTTGATAATGATGTCATTGTCAATGTCAATGGCTGTCCATTTGAAGTTTAAACAGAGAAAATTGAAGTCATTTTAGTTCCCAGTGCACTAATGGGGGGCGCTTCAAATCGACATAAAAATAGCTGTCATTTCAATGTCTATAGCCACTCCAGCGTAATACGCCGCGCGTATTATAATTGACCTCAGTGCGGCACTATTATTAGTTCCAAGTACACTAACTACTGCTCTCAGCGCCAACATGGCGATTTTCAAATCGGATCAAACATTTGGTGACAATCGCCCATCCAGTGTCATAGAGATCAGTGTACTTAGGTCATAATGAACACTGCGCTAGCTTCAGAGAAAACATACTTTGTATTATAGACTAGCGGTCGCCTCCGCAATTTCTTTTGTCAATTATCCCCCTCTTCCCCCCACATTTCTGGGATTAAAAATGCCCTATGTCACCCGGGATTAATGTTGTTTTTCAACAGGGTGGGGCAGGGTGTGGCAGGGTGTGGCACTTGCCCCACCTTGCCGCAAGTATTGTTTGTTACATACTTGACCGCCTCCGTGGAACAGTGGCTAAGCCGCTCAGTTATAAAACACGGAGGTCGTGGGTTCGATTCCCGCGTAGTGTCTGGTTTGTGGTAGGGCTTTTTCAGAGTCCGACTAGCTAGTACCACCCCAACAGGTGAAATCTGCATTATAGCTCTGGCTGTGTTCCGGCAGTATTAATGTGGGAGCCAGGAGCCAGTACACTTGAAATCAAAGGCTCGAAGATCAGATGAGCTTACAGTCTGGCAGCACATTGAGCGATGCTTCCTGGTGAAGTGTCCCTCAATGGAATACTAGGCCGCAGCGGCCGCTTACCATCAGGTGGGTTGCATGTCTGTCTGTACTATTTTACTATACAACGTGTTAAGTTAAATGCGCAAAACCAAAATAGAAAATGGTTTGACCAGAACAACTAGTAGAATCCATTAAACCACTTTTTAATATAGGTCACATTTTTCAAAAAATATTCATTATCAATGTTGCCCTGTCTATTTATTAGTAGGTCAAGCCGTCACGTGCGCAAACCATAACTACCGACTCGTCCCTCGACGAAGCGTCGTCGCAGACGCAAGAAACGATCAGAATTGCCAGTAAAACTAAAACAGCTCATCAAAACTTTTAATTTTTTTAAATGTTTTTTTTATCCTTCACAATTAGGTCAATTGTATTAAAAATCATTTAGGGTGTCTGAGGTTTTGCGCATTTAACATAACAGGTTGTATTCTTTTTTAGACTGCTGCTCCATCCTGGGCCTATGGCTGCCCCACCCTGAGCCCATGGCTGGCTACGCCCATAGACTGGCCTCACCTGCGCGGTCCTGGCGGCGGCCCAGGCGCGGTAGCGCGCGGCGGCGGCGCGCATGCGCGCGAGGTAGGCGGGCGCCGCGCGGCCCGTGGCCCACGCCGCCACGCCCGTCGGCAGACCGCCCACTGCTGGCTCGTCGTAGTAGGTCAGCACGAATTCCATGCCCGGCTGAGGACAATTTAAAGAGAATTTTAAGGCGAAATTGAAATAAATACATTAACATAATTTAGGTTTTGAAAACATCAGATGTCAACAGACCGATAGAATCCGACAGAACCTTCGGCTTCGACTGAAGTTCGGACATTTTGGCACCTTCGGCTACAAATAAAATCGGCAGAAGCTTTGGCCAATGCCGAAAGATTCAAAGTGTTGCAACCTCAACCAGTTTATAAGTTAGAAACCAATACAATATTTTTATATGAATTTCTAAACAGTTTCAATCGGACTTTTAACGTCAAAATTTTTAAGTAAAACCAAAGCTTAGGCTTCAGCCGAAGGTGACGGCGAAACGAAGTTTCAGCTACAGTCAAAATCTTACCTTTTGATCGGGCATAACCGCCAAATCTATGTAAACACACATACACACACTCTAGCTAAGTTGTCACCTCAGCGGCGCCATCTATGCTGCGCACGACCATGTGGCTCCAGTACTCGCTGACGCGGATGGCGTGCTTCGTCTGCGGCGTGATGCTGTGCTGTCAGTGATGACGTCACCTCACCTCAGCGGCGCCATCTATGCTGCGCACGACCATGTGGCTCCAGTACTCGCTGACGCGGATGGCGTGCTTCGTCTGCGGCGTGATGCTGTGCTGTCAGTGATGACGTCACCTCACCTCAGCGGCGCCATCTATGCTGCGCACGACCATGTGGCTCCAGTACTCGCTGACGCGGATGGCGTGCTTCGTCTGCGGCGTGATGCTGTGCTGTCAGTGATGACGTCACCTCACCTCAGCGGCGCCATCTATGCTGCGCACGACCATGTGGCTCCAGTACTCGCTGACGCGGATGGCGTGCTTCGTCTGCGGCGTGATGCTGTGCTGTCAGTGATGACGTCACCTCACCTCAGCGGCGCCATCTATGCTGCGCACGACCATGTGGCTCCAGTACTCGCTGACGCGGATGGCGTGCTTCGTCTCCGGCGCGCTCGGGTGTGTACACGATCGGGATATTATGATGAATGCCTGCCAACAAGAGACATCTGTTATATTTGACTAACCTTCCGCCCGCGGTTTCGCGTTTTTTCAAATATCCCCCCCTTCCTCCCACATTTACGGGATCAAAAGTACCCTATGTCCACCGGGGATAGTGTAGCTTTCCAACAGTGAAAGAATTATTCTATTGATAAATATAAAAACGTGAAAATTTTGAAAAAGTTTAAATTAGCAATATCTTGAAAACCGAGCAACTTTTACTGAGGTCATGTTAGCCTTGTTCGATGCCTCTTGTGCTGGCCTACCTCCAGTGTTACTGTAACGTGTCATTTTTGGGACACTGTAATTGATTGGTTAGTTAAGAGGTTATTGAGTACCTTATTGTCAGAAGCAGGACCCCTTCTCCTCTCTCGCGCGTCAGCCTCCTGCGCCATGCGCTTGGCGCGCGCGTGCACGCTCGGCCTTAACGGCTCAGGCTCGCGCTCGGGCTCGTGCTCGGGCTCGGGCTCAGGCTCGGACACGGCCACGGGCGCGCGCGAGCTCACATCAAACTCCTTGTGCCGTCTTATGTACACGTAGTCGCGGTTCGCGAATAGTCTCTGTGGGCGGATACGAAGTAATGTTAAGAAACGGACTTAAAAAGGAAGAGAACACCTATTTGGTGTAATGGTTGTGATGTTTACTATTACACACAGGTATAAACATGTACGATTTACGTACAATATTGTATTGCTGACTACGCGACCTAAGGCCCTTCTCCCATTACGATACTTCGCGGCGACTAGTCTCGCGGGCGTATCGTAATGGTAGAAGGGCCTAAATTGACCCGCCCGACGAATTAATATTAGTCAGTTACCAACATAACTCCAAACTGTAAACTTACTTACTTAACTAATAAACTTAAACCTTTTAAACTCAGTGTTTTTACTGCAAAGTGAAATACTTACTAACTTTCTACAACTACTCCATCTGGGTGCCAAAGTCCCACACACGGTAATAAGTTATGCTTACTTCTCGGTACCAACCGAGGGATAAGCACCGTGTGTACCATATAGTATAAGCTATGCTTGGTATATTTTGTTATTGCAATGTGTAACAAGACGAGTAGATCGTACACCTGATGGTAAGCGCCACGTCTGCCCTTAGAAAGTTCAGTGCCAAACAGTAACTAAGCAGTTACTGTGTGGCACCGCCCTGCGCCTAATAAACTGAGACGAGAGCTATTAGGTATCAATAACCAGTAATTTTCACTAGCTTCAGTGCGCTTTCCCCGAAATACAGAAGTGCTTGACACCCTTCTATTTCACGGGAAAATATCTGGCACTGAGGTGGTACCCACCTAGACGGTCCAGTACAGGAACATACCACTTGGTAAAAGGTTTACAGTAAGATAGCACTGTGTGTGTTTATAAAATAATTGAGATTACTCTCGGCGTGATCTCGGCGTGAAGCTGGATAGTAAACTTTTGTTTACAGAACACATAGAGGCCATAGTAGACAAAGCATACAAGAATTTGGGTTTCGTAATGAGAGTCTGTAAACCATTCACGGATACTAACTGTCTCAAGGTCGTCTATTATGCCTATGTCAGAAGCCTGCTGGAATTCGCCAGTGTCATCTGGAACCCGCAATATGCCACATACAAAAACAAAATCGAACGTATTCAGAGAACCTTTGTAAAACACCTCAACTATAAAGCAAGAAAACAGTTTTCTACTTATGAGGAGGCCTGTAAGTTCCATGGTCTCGTTAGCTTAGAGAACAGGAGAACTTTGCTAGACTTAGCTTTCCTTCACGACATTGTGAACTCTAATTTGGATTGTACAGATCTTTGCTCTCTCATCGACTATCACATACCAAACCGACCACCGAGATCTTGCACGGCTAAACTGTTTCACATACCTTTTAGCCGCACGAACTATAGAAAAAACGATTTTTTCTCACGTGTCACTAAAGAGTACAACTCATCCTTTAATGAAGTTGACCTATTTGCCTTTTCCAAGGTAGTCTTTAAGCACAAAATTTTGGATAAGATCAACAACCACTGACTGGTCCGATCCGGACGGCACTCATTCAAATTGATTTTATAAAAAGAATTAAGTATGGTCATCTTATTGTTACAATCGGGTGATCACTGTCTGGATTCGATCACTCATACTACATAATAGTTTACTTATCATTATACATATTGTATTATATTTAATTATTTTATAAATACGTTTATAAGTACATATTTATTATCCATTTATTTATTATATTTAAATCAATAATTCACCAATATATATTACTTTTGATTTATTTAAGCATTATCTCAACTGCGAGTACATATTATAATTATGCATACCTATACATACCTATATGTAAAATAACATCAACACATTATCCGTTTATTACTTCAAGTTTTTTCCTTTTTTTAAGTCTTTGTAAATGTAACTCATGCTGCGATATCCTATAATTGGCTTTGTATTTTCAAACATGTATTAGTTTATTTTTTACCTGTGGATTTGCTGTTGGATATCCGAATAAATAAAATAAAAAATAAAATAAATAAAATACATTTGATTGTTTCTAAATTAAGGCCTACCCCCTATCTAATGGACCACTCGCTGTTTCAATGAGAACACCTAATCTTATCATACAAAGTGCATTGTTTGATATCCCACGATAAGATTGATAAAGATATATTTATACTCCATATGGCTATTAAGAATTGCAAACCATTAAAGTTTCAGCCTATGTATAATATGCATACATTTACAAAAAAAGTATATTATTATATGTAATGATTATCCGTTGTCTAGCGCCCATAGTTAGTAACTATTTATTAATCTGTGCCCATAGTACAAGCTATGTTTATAGTTTGGGGCTAGATGGCGCTGTGAGAATAATGTCCAGGGATATTTATTTACGAATATTTCATGTTCCAAAGCGATGCAAAGGCTTTTATCAGACCGGGGTACCCAGGGACGGACCGGTCAATCGCCTCACGGCGAGAATCACATACCACGTACCCTTCACACTCTGGGTCTGGTCTCCAGCAATGACGCCACAGCTGCGTCCCGCACTAGAGACTCACTAGGTGATCCCCAGACATGACTCACCGGCCAGAGCACTTCCCAGTGGAGCACGGCCTGGTCGCCGAGTCCGTTGGCGCTTCGCTCAACCACCGATAGTGACGCCACAGCTGCGTCCCACACGCGCCTGTATGCACCGTCCACTTGAACCGCTGCGAAGTCAGCCGCTATCACTTCTTTGTACCGCCCATATACTGTAACATATAAAAAGTCAAATAAAGTATCAGCCTATACCCTACTGGAGGGGAAAGACCCAGTCCCAGGAACCGAACCTCGAGATCAGGTACTTAAACCACTAGACCATTGAACTATTCTGGAACCTAATCTATTCTTGTTTGTTTATTTTTTCTATCTTTGGCACAGAAAACTGTATGACTTATAAGAATAGTTTAGTGGATGGTGGCGAACTGCATTGATATAATTGTTGTAAAACTTAGGCGATTGAAAAGAAAAACTATCGAGGTACTTGCCGGTTTTTCTCGATAGATAGCAAACATCGTTCCGAACCCAGAGGTGGAGTCACTCTGTAACCATGGTAACTGACGATTCACTCTGAAGCCTACAGGAATACAATATTTTGATTTTGTAACATTTACAAATAGGTATAAGAATTTGTATTATTATTATTATTTGTCTATGTATTGTACAGTTGTATTATGTTATATGTTTCTATGTTGTGTGTAGTGCAATAAAAAGTATATCTATCTATCTACTTCGGCGACGAAGTTAAGAAGTCTGCTATGACTGACGTACCGTCACACGATTTTGTTTTGCCCCGTGCGGGGATCGAGCTGGTAAAAGTTAAAGAGAGACAAAAAGTCAAATAGAGACTAATTTTAATTCCGAAGAAAACGACATTCCTGCGGGATTAACGTCGTATAGTACACACGGGCAAAACCGCGGGCGAGAGGCTAGTGCGTGATAAATCGATGATTCAAATCTTTCCGTACTCGGCAACAACAACGTCGGAATTATACCGCGACCTTCAAGACGCAGTTCGCACTGGATATGTTTAATGTATATTATGTTATGACTAATATCCCACTACAATTAGCAAATAATCTGACGATCCTCTAAACGCTCTGTCTGTCTAGTGGTTTATTTTAATTATTGAGCCCTAAACTCGGTCCTGGGTTCTGGTCCCGGGTCGGTCAAAATATGATTTTGGCGACACGTGTTGCTAGGTACTCGCGACAAATTCTTGCTTAAGAATTCTTATTGACTGTTTGTTCTGACTGATTACTCTAAGAATACACTGATCCTTTTTTTATAGTACCTTAGTAAAGTAAAAAAGGAGCCCTTACTCCCATGACTAAGGATGGACGCAACACGAGGTTTTTTATCCGTTGGCACCGCAGTACTAGCCCGCAAGGTGCTTCGTCACGTCTCGTTTAAATTATTCGCCATAGCAACGAGTCGCGAAGTCTAAACCTCGAGCGACACAATCGCGTATCTCGCCGTTATCATATTACAAATATGTCACAGATATATAATTGACATTACGTAAGCACTGTGTGTGTAGGTTATGGCCTAGCCATCCGTTACTCTCTGACATCTTAGTAGTAATTTATTTTTAAACCATGGTCAAGCGTAGACATTGAAATTCCAGGATGAAATTCTGGTATGTATTTGGTCGTGGTCCTCTGTTAAGGGTTACAGTAGCTCCAATAATATATAATAACTTATGCTAACTAAGCTTTTTATGCTAAATCAGTTGGCAGACAGGCACGCAGCCCACCTGATGGTAAGTGGCCACTGCGGCATATTCCATCGAGGAACACTTAGCCAGGAAGCGTCCCTCAATGGAATAATCCTTGACAGGGATTCGTGGTGGCCCCCTGCACCTCCAGCCAACTGATCTCCATGTGGAAGGGCCGAGTCAGCCTCTAGTCCCTCAAATAGGTAGTTCGAGGGACCCTGACTAGTTCAGAAAAAAACCCTCGAAAAATAAAAAGATCGTATCGCGTTCCGAAAATTAAGATTATGTATGACGAGTAGCATCGTATAATCGACAAAAAATATCATCTAATTCACAACCAAATTTTCGTCATATTTATCAATTAAAATAGATTAGATAACATGAACCCGCAAGTCACGATAAGTGTTCACGCCGCAAAACACGTGCCATTTCTTCCAACACTGGCGTAGAAATGAAAAAGGTCTTTCAACAAAGTATAGAAATGTTTACGAACAGGTTATAGTTTTGAAGATTAGATTTGAATAGACCGCAGTGGCCGCTTACAATCAGGTGGACTGCATGACTGTCTGCCAACTGACCAAGCGTAAAAGACTGACCTGGCGTAAAAGACTGACATAGCGTAAAAGACTGACCTAGCGTAAAAGACTGACTTAGCGTTAACTGACCTAGCGTAAAAGACCGACATTTTTTTTGCGGAGGAGAACACTATTACGTGCCTTAGCCGCAAACTAGCGAAGTCTGCGGCCGTGTGTGGGGCTCGGGACTAAAGTCCCCCGGTTTCCCCTTTTCACCCGATGAGGACGAGCTGGTGCCAACCTTGTGGTTATTGACCAGCCCGTCCACGGGTACCCCAGCCTGATGCGTAGGCCGGGGTGGCGCCTAGGGAGGGCCACCCGAGAAACTAGGTGACCCCTAGATAGGGATTGCAATCCGGATAATCCGAAATCCGAAAATCCGGATAAATCCGGATTTTCCAGAGTTTTTTTAAATCCGGATTTTAAAACTCAAATCCGGTTTATTCGAATTTTAGTTTAATGGATATTATTGTTCTAATATAAAGTAAATATATTATATAAATAAAGATATATTGTCCTACTAATATCTTCAAATTTTCAATCAAAGAAGAGTAATAGGTATATAACCTACTATAACGCGCACCGGGTTCCGTACAAACCTGTAGGTATATACATCACAGGTAGGTGATGAAACTAAAGATGTAAGGTTTTTTTTTTATATTTGGACTAAGCTAGCACTTGACCACAAAGTTGCCTGATGTTAAACAACTATGCGGTCTACGATGGAGCGCGCTTGCTCAGGAAAAGCCCGTTAATTCTGGCCTTGAAGAGCTCCAAGTTGTATTGTGTAGGAAAGACAGATCTCGGCAGAGAATTCCACTCCCGCGCAGTCCGTATCAAGAAAGATGAAGCAAATCGCTTAGTTCGTACGCGCGGTATCCCCACTGTATACGGATGGAGTCCCTGGCCGAGTCTAGTAGTTCGATGATGGAACGGAGCTGGTAGAATCAAATCGTGTAGCTGAGCAGCACACTTACCAGAGTGGAGTCTATAAAATACGGAGAGGCATGCAATCCTCCTACGATGATCGAGGCTCTGTAAGCTCTCGACCAGAGTATCGTCAACGATAAGTCTCTTCGCACGCCGCTCAATAGAGTCTAAAGCAGCCAGCTGGTATCGAGCAGAACCATCCCAAAGATGGCAGCAATACTCCATGCAGGAACGAACTTGAGCTCTGTAGAGGTTTAGGAGCTGTTCCGCAGTGAAGTAGCGCCTGACTCTAGAAAGGATTCCGAGCAGTTTAGAGGCAGATGCTGCTACAGACTCTATATGTAGCTCCCAAAGTTTAGGTTGGAAGATAATTCCATACCAAGGAGCTGTAGTCGGTCAGATAGAGGGACAGAAACGCCACGAAAAGAGGGAGCCAACTCAAATGCGCTCTTCGCAATTTTTCCTTTATCTGTGCTATAAGACGCTGCTTCATAACAAATTTCAAGATTCTGAGTCCACAGTAAGTAGGTCTTGATTCCCTTTCGAGTTTCGAAAATTTGCCGCATTATCGGCTGTATCTTTTGATTGCGTTGTTTTAGTAATTTGATTTTTTCACAGTTCTTAAGGACAGTGGGTCCCTAAGAACCTAAGAACTCTGAAAAAATCAAATGAACGTGAGTATTTGATATAAATTTTAGCTTGATACCTCCACACGTTCCTGAGAAAAAGGGTCCTTGACAAACGGACGGATGAACGGACGACAAAGTGATCCTATAAAAGTTTCGTTTTTACCTTTCGATGTACTTTACCTTTTGTAAGGGAAAGTGGACTGATAAGTTCTTAAAGTTTCGTTGTTTATTTAATTGTCGTGATTTTGAATGGTTTATCATTTTTTATATAAGTTTTTATAAAAATCCGGATTATCCGGATTATCCGGATTTCACTCAAAGAAAAATTTAGAAATCCGGATTTGAAAAAAATCCGGATTTTGCAATCCCTACCCCTAGACTTGGCTTGGGAGACCTGTGTAAAAGACTGATCTAGCGTAAAAGACTGACCTAGCGAAAAAAGACTGACCTAGCGTAAAAGACTGACCTAGCGAAAAAAGACTGACCTAGCGTAAAAGACTGGCCTGGCTTAAAAGACTGACCTAGCGTAAAAGACTGACCTTTGTAGGCAAACAGCCCAAGCCCTGGCTTGTACTCTTTGCGCCATATGATCACATCCTCGGCTTCCATATACGGCACCCAGCCGCCAGGCGCCTCTTCCGCCGGCCGTGGCTCCTTGCAGCTGCAGGGAAACCAATCAATCATTAATATCTTCTTAGTCAAGTTACAGTTACGTCTGCAATATGTCTATGACAATTTTCTCCTAATCACTAATCACCTGCACTAATCACTAATCAAAATGAATTTAGGTAGGCGTTTTTCAAGGCGGAGGGCTCGGGGGATTCGTTGGTAGTGTCACAGATGCAAGGCTATGCCGATTTCTGTGACATAACCACTATGGCGTCTGTTGGGCACTGTGGGTTAAGTGGTGTGGGAATCCCATATAACCCTCTTTCGGCTGGTGTCGTCGCTTTTCGTCAGCTTAACCGTCCTAGGGTATGCGTAACGCATCCTCACAATAAAGGAGTAGTGATCACTTACCATCAAGAATCATAACAGATCGTTTGCGTACCTCTTTAAAAAAAACAACTGAGCAGTGAGTGCGCGAGCGCCAGATGAGATTGAGTGGGCTGAGTTGACCAAAGCCTCGAAAAATCTCAGCGTAAGTCTGCTGGCACACATACTGGTGGTTTGTTTTTGTAAAGTTTTTCTATTTCTTGACACATCTGCTCCACTTGCTCCAGCTGCTCCAGCGCCTGCCCCATGAGAGTAGGGCAGGCTAGTGACAGTGGTAGAGTAGGCGTGAATACTAACGCACAGTACCGCACGGCGGGCTGCCGCTTCTCCACCACGAGCCGCTTGCCGCAGCCCGTGCAGTACAGCGTGCTGCGACACAGCTGCTCCACTTGCTCCAGCTGCTCCAGCGCCTGCCCCATGAGAGTAGGGCAGGCTAGTGACAGTGGTAGAGTAGGCGTGAATACTAACGCACAGTACCGCACGGCGGGCTGCCGCTTCTCCACCACGAGCCGCTTGCCGCAGCCCGTGCAGTACAGCGTGCTGCGACACAGCTGCTCCACTTGCTCCAGCTCCGAAACCAGTGCCTGTGGGATAAACATTACATTGTGACCGCTACTGAAGAATATTTTCATTGCCATTGAACCGTGGTTAAGCGGCTCACGTATAAAACAAGGAGGTCGTGGGTTCGATTCCCGCCTTGGGCCTGGTTGGTGGTAGGACTTTTTCAAAGTCCGACTGGCTTGCTACCACCCACAGGCGAAATCTGCAGCTAGAACAGTTCTGGGTGTGTTCCGGCAATATAAATGTAGGAGCAAGAACACTTGAAATCAAAGGCTCGAAGATCGAGGAGCCTACAGTGTAGCAGCACATTGAGCGACTCTTCCTAGCTAAGAGTCTCTTAATGCAATATTTAGTTAGGCCACAGTGGCCAACTGGCCACATACCATCAGGTGGGCTGCGTGCCTGTCTGCCAACTGATCTACAATAAAAAAAAGTATCAATGTAACTTTAAACATTATTTGGAAACACGACCGTAATGTTTAACATCTATCTACTATTTAGTTCAAGGTCGAATAAGACAATGATCTTTCCGAGCTTTGCGGTCACGGCCATACCAGCCTTGGTGACTTAGTCGTCAACTCGCGGACGCAAAACTCGCGGACGTCCGCGAGTTGGCACCTTTCGATTTTACCTACTTTTTTTGTCGTCAACTCGCGGATCTATATAAAGTACAGTCAAATAAAAACAGGTTGAAACCAAAGGATAATTTACAATGTACTAGGGCAACATGATCTTATTGGAGATGTATTAATTTATTAAGGATTTTTTACGAGTTGATTACTAAGACGAACCAAGCGTATAGAAGAAAAAAAAAAGATTTAAAGCTGCAGTATTTATAACCTTGATGAAAAAAAAAATGCATGACAAATAAATACATCTCCAATAAGGTTATGTTGCCCTAGTACAATAATACCAGTATCCGTATTATCAACCTTATTACTAAAGTAATATTACACATTATATACCTACGTTTAATTACATATTTAGTTGGCCTTATTTTAATAAGGAATTTGTTGTAACGTTTTTGTAGCTGACTATACATTAATACGTCAGATTTCATGATCGCGCGAGTTGACGACGAAAAAAGTAGGTAAAATCGAAAGGTGCCAACTCGCGGATGTCCGCGAGTTTCGCGTCCGCGAGTTGACGACTAAGTCGCCTTGGTAATGAAACCACATCCTGCGTATCATAGTAAAAATATACATAGGTAGTAAAAGGGGCGGTTTTGTTGACATAAGGCAAAACGCCGTGTTTGCCGTACACAATAACAAAAACACGTTAACGAAATACATCCAACCATAAAAATAATGATTCATTGCACGTTTTCCTTTGTTTCAACTATTATTTTGTTTTATCTACATCCATACCATAATATGTCTATTTTATAGTCAGGAGCGATGAGCAAACGCCCTAAATTTAGATATAAGTATCTGTGGCTGCATCGTAATGTTTACATTTTAGTATCGGTAACCGATACTTTAATTACACCAGAGGTCGCGGGTTCGATCCCCGCACGGTACAAACATTTGTGTGCATGAACATGTCTGTTTGTATCGGTCTGGGTGTTTGTATGTATAATATGCATGTATTTACAAAAAAAAAAGTATTTAAGTAATGTTTATCCGTTGTCTGGCACCCATAGCACAAGCTAATGCTTAGTTTGGGGCTAGATGGCGATGTGTGAATAATGTCCAGAAATATTTATTTATTTATTTATTTTATTAATTACGTTCATTCAATTTCGAACGTCTTCTTAAAAAGTAAAAATTAATGGATTTGAAGCTAACATATGTAAGCAAAATATCTTGATGTATTTTCAAAGGTACCAGGAGAGCATAACCGCAGCGTAACTATTCATTAAATCAAAGAGTTTGAAAGACGCGAGCTAGCCTAGCTTCTTGTTCTTCTCTGCTCTCCTGGTACACGGATTATATTCCACGCGGTTTCACATCGATCCTGACTTTAAAATAGACATTTATCGTATGAATGAAGATAAAGTTATGTATGTGACTGTACATAATTAGGCATTAAAATACTCATGTGATCCTTTTATGAAACGAACGAAGTGAGTTGAGACCACATTCGTATTTTAATGACCCTCATTATGCAACAGTCACATAAATAACTATTTCCATGCCCGGTGAAAAATATTTACACAAAATAAAATGAGGCTAGTTTTATTATCAGATACCATGGTTATCTATTTGTAAGAGCTGTCGTGGCGAGTAGTTTCAAACACTAATTCAAATGCGTGAGATCGATAGTTCGAATGTCAGTGCGTACATTAATCTACATGTCCTTTGTTTGCCAAAAACTCGGTGGTGACGGAAAACATCGTGAGGAAATATGACTAAAGAAACGACATGAAAGTGTATTGACATAGCCACAGATGTTGATCCAATATTAATATTACATCAAATAGAAATGGAAAACGAATGATTATTCAATCTAAACCTCTATCTCACAATCTAAAAATATTTATGAACCTAACTTCCTCCAGCTAAGGTTGAAAGTCCTTTGTTTGTTTACAATGACGCTCCTGAATGCTAGAGGACACCTTTATTGATAGCACTAAATGATCTTAGTTTACATGCCACCGTGAAGGTTAACAATAGGTAGTCTGGTATTTATGAAGTCCGAAAAAAAAAGTACCTTAAGGCGCTTTGCACACGCGGCGGGGCGGGCCGGGCCGGTCGATTTCACCGCGAAAGATAAATAAATAATAATAAATAAATATTTCTTGGACATTATTCACACAGCGCCATCTAGCCCCAAACTAAGCATTAGCTTGTGCTATGGATGCCAGACAACGGATAAACATTACTTATATACTTTTCTTTTGTAAATACATACATATTATACATAGAAACACCCAGACCGATACAAACAGACATGTTCATGCACACAAATGTTTGTACCGTGCGGGGATCGAACCCGCGACCTCTGGTGTAATAGCCGACTTCTCGACCATTACACCAAATGGCTCGTCTGCCGAAAGATAGCGCAAAGGGAATCCTACTACCAAGCCAACGCACATGAAGGGCAAAAGGACCGGCCCGGGGACACTGGCGGCGTGGCATTTCTGTAGGTAAGGGCAGTGGCGGGAATTGACGGGCAGGCGCGGTCTTTAATACTTCGCGGTCAAAACGACCGGTTTGTATCAGTCTGGGTGTTTCTATGAATAGTAATGTATTTACAAAAAAAAACCTATCTAAGTAATGTTTATCTGTTTTATGGCACCCATAGCACAAGCTAATGCTTAGTTTATAGGCTAGCGACGCCTGCGGTTGTGTGTGGGCCTCGAGACTAAATCCCACTAAAGCCAGTAGGACCCTGAAAAAGTTCTACCACCAACCAGAAAAAAACAAGTTTAATAACAACATGCCTCCATATTATTGTAGAGTTTATTCACACAAGATACAAATGTAGAACAAAGGAAGTGTTTATTTGAGGAAAGGACATTTTAAAGAGAAATAAAAATAGACTTGTAAACAATGAAAGATATATAAGTAAATCCACCAGTTTATCAACAAGTTACAAACTATGCCCTGGTTTTATTCTTGAGACCTTTAGATGACTAAATTAATCTTAAAAAAGATATTTTGCACATTATATTTAGTAAAATACAGTTTTGTTGAAGTTATCATCATCAAAATAGCTTGCATAGGATATTGTCTAATAAGAAAACAGAAATTTTTGTTATAAGAAATATTATAACTTACACGTATGTTGTTGTAATCAAGATAAGTTTTGATAATGTTTCCTTCAATTTTGCAGAGTGCTACAGCGTCCAACAAAGATTACATCAGCCAATACAACGCCTTTCAGGCTATTTATTTACAACTTTAAGTCAAAAACCATGTTTTTTACCTCCAAGTCCTCGTCGGTGATGCTCTGCTCGCAGCTTGGAGGCGCTTCCTCTTCTTCACCGCGAGTTTTGAACGCCGCAGTAGCAGATAAGAGGAACGTTCTGCGCGGCCGCAGAATCGTCTGCCTGAAGCACTGAAACACTTCGCGCACGCTCCTCTCGCGCCTGTAGCGCTTCACCACAGTATTCACTATATAACTCCGTGTCCAGGCACCCCACAGACGAGCTACCACATAATCTCTCCACACCAATCTTATTGACGACATCTTTACGCGACTATGAGGCTTATAAGATAAAAAACTGTCGAAGAAAATACATCTCTTTGAGAAGGATCTCGACGTTATTAAATATTTATACTGTACATTGCTTTTTAATGTCGGTTTCGTGAATAATGTTTGTCTGAATTTCCTGCTTAACATCTCGCTCCGTGAGTGATTGCGAAATTCTAACCTCAAAATTTGTTTGACAACTTTGACAGCACGTACTAGTGTTGCTAGATAATGCTGTTGATAAAAATGATAAGAGATAAAAAGAAGATAAAAATATTAAATTATAACATTATAACAGCTAAAATTTTATCTTCAAATCATTTTATTCTTTTTTCTGCCTATCTTAAGAAGGATTATAGAAAAGTTGGTTACTTATTTTAAATGTTTGGCGCAATCTACAAACAAAGAGCATTTTATAATTTTTTTTGTCTAGTAACATCATTCTATGATTTTTTTCTTTCATTTCCCCGACGCACGGCCGTTTGACTCAAAGTAATAAAATTGGTGCGTTTGTTATATCTGTGGTACAGGGGGCCAACCTCAGATGACATTTCGTAATCTGTGGTCGTAGCCCCTCTCCCCCGCCAGCTCGCTTAAGGGTCTGCTGACATGCTTTGACAGAGTGAGATAGTCTTATTGAGATTCCTGTAAGAGGAAATAGAATAGAGAAGAGTTCAAACTTCAAATCAAACTGAATCAAACTGAGCAAAAAAATCATTAAAGTGCCAAAGAAATTAAAGGTTTTGTGGATTACTACCTAAATTAATATGATTTAATCGAATGTGGAACGTTTGTGTCTAGCATACAAAATGGTAGAGTGTTCAATATTTGGCTTCAAAAGCAACAATCAAAGAGAAAAAGCGGGTGTTACATTTCATACGTAAGTACACTGTTTTATAAATTTTGATCACGTATTTCTTTCTCAAATCTCACAGGAACCAAGTTTCTGCGCTAAATCATTAGTTATATCATCAAAAACTTGATAAATGGGAAATATCTAAAAATTATTTCTAAATATAACCTCTAAAACATCTGACATGCAAACCGGTAAAATAATTGCTTATTATTACAAATTTACATCAGAAGCCAGCATAATAATTATCATAGATGTCTATGTACTGAAATTTTATTAATAATTAGTAGATTCATAATTCGATTTCCGGATGCCTAATGAAAGGAAAAATTTCCCCAAAATTACCCCATATTTCAGGGAATTTCAAGCGATTTGTTGTTTCCAGATTTCCGACTGATGATAAAACTCGTGAGAAATGGATTTATGCAACAGGAATACTATTAATAACATTTTGAAAGGGACTGACGTGTTTACAAAGGAGAAAATTACCAAATAATATGCAACAGAAGGATTAATTATTACAAAAAGAAATTGAAAAATAAATCAATTAATAAGTAATTAACTTGTTTTATTTTGTTTTTCACCTAAATAGTCTTCTTAAAATGATCTTTTTTGGCTCAAATTTGAAATAAAAGGGAATTCATGTATCGGGTATATGAAATTATGAATTCCCTTTTATTTCAAATAGGGTAATCCTGCAAATAATACACCAAAATAAATAAAGTGGCTGTTTGAATAGAATGCCTTTGCATTTGACACCACCACAATTTAAAAAAAAAAGAGCTGTCATATATCACTGGCCCCCTTTTCCGTAAAGCCCATGTTTACAGTACGTGAGTCGGTTGTCTGATTTATCTTCTATCTAGTCTGTGCCCCGACGGACGACGAGGCGTTCGATCGCTTGTTCACGTCATCTTTTTATCCGTGTAATGTCTGAATTTTGCATCCCACATGCTTAGGGGTAACCGAATTAAGAAGAAATCCAAGAATCCCCGCACCAGAAGAAAAGTCCGACGAGCAACGGCTGACGTAAATGTGAATTAGAAAGTGTGAACTTAGTCTCGAGGTGTACGGTCCGTCCGGTTCGATCTGGTTTACAGCAGTTTAGAACCGCGTCTCGGGCTCCCTTTCCCACTTAATCCTTTATTTAGAAGTTTATTTGTGTTTTAAAGACTTTACTTTTAATTAATCTTAGTGTTTTGTGGTGAATTAGTTGAATAAACGAGAAACAAAATGTCTGAGGAATCGTCAGCAGATCGCAATGTCGAGATCTGGAAGATCAAGAAACTCATAAAAAGCTTGGAAATGGCAAGAGGGTAAGTGTGAACAGTTAAGTTTTTTTTCTCTAGCGTCATAATTGACTCATACGGGCCTTTGTGTGAAAAATTAGATGTCACGTTTTGGTCAGATTGCCAGCGAGGCTGCGTCATTTTTTCGCAATAGACATGCGCTTCGCATTCTGGTGCATGCGCCTGTAACCTTTGAACACGCGATGCCACGTTAAGTGGAATCCTACTGCATAAAAAAACCTTAGACTTGACCAAGCTTGTTCTAAAATCGAAGGAACGCGTAGGTTATGCCACGCCATCCAATCGATATTTTGCACAAACAAAGATTAATCAATACAATTTCCTTTGCTTTGTTTCGCGTGTACCTACTGACTGAAGAGACTGGGACTCGAAAAATTGTGGGAAAATGACCTTTGACATATTTTGTACTCTCATGTCCTAATATTTTTTTCGGAGTATGTAGGTAAACTGCCTTCTAATTTAATGAATGTGATACAAGGCCCCTAACATACCCCCTAGTTTCATGTCACCCAATAATGTGAAGCATTCCTTTGATTTGTTTGTAGGTTATGAAATCATATGTTTTTCAGGCAACAGTGATGTCATTTTTTTTTTGTCAAACACTGAACAGAATCTTGAATTGTTTTCCTTATAAATTGGTTAGGTGTTTTGTACCTAATGATAAAACTAAAAGTGGTTAGCATTTTTGTCCAACTATTTGGCTATATTTTGCATGGTTATCTATACTTCTATACTAATATAAGAAAGAGGAAAGATTTGATTGTTTGTTTGTTTGTATTGAATAGGCTCCGAAACTACTGAACCGATTTAATCTTTCACTGTTGGAAAGCTACACTATCCCCGGTGAACATAGGGTACTTTTGATCCCGGCAATGTGGAGAGAAAGGGGGGATATTTGACAAAGAAATTACGCGCGGATGAAACTGCGACTGGAAGTCTAGTATTTTATATAGTAAATAATTCAGTTTGTGAGACTGAGAACACAAACACTGTATGAAAGGTACAATTACAATTAATTGTGATTGTCTTATGGGTTTATTCCCGTTCGTCCCCACTGGGTACGAGTGGGAAAAAAAACTTGTTATTTCCCACTCATTCCGCTTAGACCGAGAGTCAAATAATAGGTTCCTTGACACTAGTACCATGATACAGTTCCATGATGGAACTCAAATTCTGGAAAACAAATGAACGTCGGGAGAACAAGTAAATGTCGAGGAAACAAATGAATGTCGGGAAACAAATACTCACCAAAATCAAAATGAGCTTAGTGCATATTGAGTTACTACTTAAAGTAAAACTTACTTTTTGCTGGAGTAGGTAGTTATCATTTTTGGTTAGGCACATTAGTACCTCTGCGACAATAAGCTTATAATATACTGTATGGCTTAGGACAAAATTATAGCAGTCAGAACTTTTCTTTAAGTGAATATAGCATTTTAATTTATCCTTTAAAGAAACTCATTAAAAGATAATAAATTGGCTGTGAAAAATTATTTATTTTGAATGGTGAGATAAAATATTCATCATCTCATTTAAATTACAAATCAAATTCTTTCGCACATCTTAACTTTTGTTTTCAACTAACACCTTAATGTGAGCCTGTACAAACAACATATGCACTAAAATGTGCGTAGCATGATGTAGGGATCAAGCAAAAATTCACAAGTTCACAATAGTTCATCAATTTACAATATGAAACCTGTTTTTATTCCAGGAATGGCACATCCATGATATCTCTCATCATCCCGCCAAAGGACCAGATCTCCCGCGTGTCCAAGATGTTGGCGGACGAGTTCGGCACCGCGTCCAACATCAAGTCGCGCGTCAACCGACTCTCCGTGCTCGGCGCCATCACCTCCGTACAGCACAGGCTCAAGCTGTACACTAAAGGTGTGTATCACTATGCATCCAATATGTTGGCTGTTATCACGACTCGTCCAACATCTCTCTCGGTTCTCCGTGCTCGGCGCCGTTACAACAACAACATCTTTGCTCAAAAAATCTTATACAAATGTTTCTCGACCTGGGAATCAAACCTCTAGGTTACGTCCGGACTTGAAAGCACTAGACCATTACACACCCGAAATGAACATCACCAAAATATAGTAAGGATAATTGAGCATATTATGTAATTTGTATTAGCAAGTCAAATTGCTGTATAGGAAGGATGTGTCGGTCCGTCGCACGCCACAGCGCGCGGCAATCGGCATTGAAGCAAATTACGATCTATACCTATCATCACAGCAAACATGGTACTGATTGAAGTTTGATGGGTCAATTAATAGCCACCAGGATGTGAAGGGCAACTGGGGCAGTGTAGTGGGTTGAAGGACCCTTTCATCCTAAGCCGCCGACATGAGAACCACTGATCTTAAGCAAGTGAAGTGATGCTTGAAACCACTTTGCTACCACAGTTCTACAGCAGCAGTTTATCTATATACATATATAAAACTTGAAGGTGACTGACTGACATAGATATCTATCAACGCACAGCCCAAACCACTAGACGGATCGGGCTGAAATTTGGCTTGCAGGTATGTAGATTTGTTATGACGTAGGCATCCGCTAAGAAAGGATTTTGATAAATTCCCACGGGAACGGGAACCACGCGGGTGGAACCGCGGGCGGCCGCTAGTATTAACATAAAACGAAAAAGCTCTGGGCCTCTGGCACTCTAACGAAGCGCAATAGCTTTTGCTCAAATGTGAATCTTCTGTGAGTTGGTGATACTTTCTTGATCGAGCCGGCCCATTTTGTCTGTCAGACAGGAACCGTCGGCCGTACAGCTCTACTAAACTTATTTCGCCAATAAAACATGCTAGGCCGTACAGCTCTGCTAAACTTATTTCGCCAATAAAACATGCTAATAATATATTTTCATTCGTAGTACCGCCAAACGGTCTCGTGATATACTGCGGCACGATCGTAACCGAAGAGGGCAAGGAGAAGAAAGTGAACATCGACTTCGAGCCGTTCAAGCCGATCAACACGTCGCTGTACCTGTGCGACAACAAGTTCCACACGGAGGCGCTGACGGCGCTGCTGGCCGACGACAACAAGTTCGGCTTCATCGTCATGGACGGGAACGGCGCGCTGTTCGGCACGCTGCAGGGCAATACGCGCGAGGTGAGACTATATGGCTAATTTATCAGTTCGTTTTAATAATGAATATTCCAACCTTAAAATGCTTAAAAAAGGAAGATCTTTGTCTGAGCTAAGCCAACTTCTCTACAAGCATAGTTGGATGTGTAATGAAGTCACTAATAAGAACTCAGAAGGATGGCGCAGTATTAAAACCACAAGTAACTTTCACTTTCTTGTATTCTCAAAACAACACACGACTTATTATAATAGTACAATTTTATAACTGTGACTCCAAATAACACGACACTTTAGCTTGGACCAAGCCATTCGTTCCAATGCTCGATCAAGACTGACGCTCCGTGTTACAAAACCTCATAAAGAAATCTACCCTCCATTACAAACCAATACTGACTTCTCATTGGCTATCGCTTGACCAATCAATGAGAAGTCAGTATAACAACTATTAAAATAATTCGCTTTTAAATAATAATCATTTGACATACTTAATAATTAGTTCATAACATATTCAAATATTATTTTTATAATAAATATTAATGATTTATTAATTAATAATTAGTTTGTAACAGATGTACCATGGAATAGTTTTAAGCGAGTTTGAATAGTTGATTTATTTATATATTTATTTTAAGATTCATTGCACAAATCAAGTACAAAAGGCGGACTAGGGTTGATTCTCCTGCAGACTAACTTTGCAAGAGACTCACCTTTTCAACTGTCCTGCAAAGACAGAAGGCGTGTAAAGCGTTACTAATAGTGATACCTATTCATTTTTACATGAAAATGCTTGTCTATTACAGGTCCTCCACAAATTCACCGTGGACCTACCCAAGAAGCACGGCAGAGGAGGTCAATCGGCGCTCCGTTTCGCGCGTCTCCGCATGGAGAAGCGTCACAACTACGTCCGCAAGGTGGCGGAGGTGGCCACGCAGCTGTTCATCAGCGCCGACCGGCCCAACGTGGCCGGGCTCATCCTGGCCGGCTCCGCCGACTTCAAGACCGAGCTGTCCCAGTCCGACATGTTCGACCCGGTGAGTGGTATACTGACGCCGACTTCAAGACCGAGCTGTCCCAGTCCGACATGTTCGACCCGGTGAGTGGTATACTGACGCCGACTTCAAGACCGAGCTGTCCCAGTCCGACATGTTCGACCCGGTGAGTGGTATACTGACGCCGACTTCAAGACCGAGCTGTCCCAGTCCGACATGTTCGACCCGGTGAGTGGTATACTGACGCCGACTTCAAGACCGAGCTGTCCCAGTCCGACATGTTCGACCCGGTGAGTGGTATACTGACGCTGACGGACCGACGGCTGTGTCCAATCATATCCTAAATCTGTGAGACACTGTTGTCACTTAATTTCTGGTGACTGGGATATGTTTAATGTAGACTCCACTTAAGACATCTCAGGAAACTGTTGTAGCTATTCTTAATTTCACAATTGAGTAAATACAAGCCACAACGCAACGGAGGGTGCTACAAGTGTCTCCATACAGAACCATAGTCGTGTTTTTAGGAATAATTCTTATCACTTCTACTGACCTAATTCATGCCAGCTGAGTCTGAAAAAAGATTGAGCTCCAGGTATTTTGCCTCATCCATAAATGTGTTTTCTACCCCAATGAATGAAAAAACCTACAGGATAGTTTGGGACAAAAGCAATCCTCAGCTCTCTATAGGCTAGTGGGTTGCGCAATTTGCGCATACACCATCCTTCATTATTATTTACCAGAACAGGAGCTATCATTACATTTTAATGCAATGGTGAATATTCAACTCATCTGTTGGAATTTGAGAAAATAAGACCGACATTTTGGTGTTTTCAAAGATGATGTATTTCAGAATTCGAAACAAAAACAATGACATAACGATGGACATAAGGGGAATACTACCATAACTAAAAACCTTAACTCCTCTTAAATTGTTTGGGTTATACATTTCCAACATCATCTACTGCGACACAGGCTTGCGAGATTTTTGCCGACATTGCTTTATGTCAAATTGTTAATGCTAATGAAGTATACTTATTTATTTTTTAAAAAAGTAATGCTTTATAAATCTCTGTGGTGTTTTTCCAGCGGTTGCAAGCCAAGATCATCAAGCTAGTGGACGTGTCGTACGGCGGTGAGAACGGGTTCAACCAGGCCATCGAGCTGGCCGCCGAGTCGCTGCAGAACGTCAAGTTCATACAGGAGAAGAAGCTCATCGGACGGTACTTCGACGAGATATCACAGGTACTATATTCTATCCGACTGCCTCCACGGCAGGAGTTATAATAAAGCTAGGCGTCCAGATGCATCGTACCCAACGGATTGTATAGACCGACAAACTTATCTGTTCCGGTGGCGGCGTCGCTACTGTCCTTTAGGTACTGTCATTAAATATCGTTTTTGTATTGCAAAAACTGTAGTTCCAATTTTGGCCACCGGAACAGATAAGTTTGTCGGTCTATAGTATTGTTCGTATAGAGAGTCATGCCATGCCGACGCTGATGTTACGAGAGGCAATTTGCCGACGTTACGTCTATGTGGTAGTATGAAAGATTAATTCGAATGATCCGGCATCAGTAATGCATTACTTTAGCTGCTCAGTATCATAAAATCCGGGGGTCGTGGGTCCATTCCCGCCTTCGGTCGGGTTGGTGGTGGGACTTTTTCAAAGTTTAAAGGGCTATCAACCCCATTCGTGAAATCTATGGCATCTGTGGATATTGAGTACATTTGAAATAAAATGTTTTAAGATCAAAGGAGCACATTAATGCTATCTGGTGAAGTGTCCATCAAGCAGGCTGCGTGTCAGTTTGCCAAATGAGTTAACATTGATAGTAATATTTTATTTCTCTTACTCATTGCTTGTTACATAAGATGTTTGTTAACATACCGTGTTATCGTTTTATAGGACACGGGCAAGTACTGCTTCGGCGTGGACGACACGCTGCGCGCGCTGGAGCTGGGCGCCGTGGAGACGCTCATCTGCTGGGAGAACCTCGACATACAGAGGTACGCATCACATCACAATAACACTTTGGTTCAAATAATAAATCCCACCGAGAACAAAAACATCCTTAAAAATTAGCCAAGACTCTTTTTTCTCTAAAAAAAGTAATAAAATCTCTAAGCCAAGTCAAAGTTTCTTTACTGCTCCTTTTTTTTTTTTATATGGTCTCTATCCCGCGCCTGTTTGTGGCGCGGTGATTCTGCCAATGTCAAGTGATATATTGGGAGTTTCTCCTTGCGTTAAAACATTGGTGTTAAGATGTTTTAACGCTTCATGGAAACACTGGAGGATACTCTCAAGGTCACGGGGGAATGGACGCCATTGCGGTAAGAGCGTCTCATCTACCGATGAGACACACTACACGCAATACCCGTCCATTCAGTCAATTTGTTTCAATTTTCTTATTTATGACACTTCGTTACACTTTACTGAATGAAAATCACACCACTTTTCAACACCAAACTGCACTAGATCACAAATAAAAAGATTTAAAACCAATGACGTTCAATTAAAAACTAGACTCACAATCACGCTCAAATATTGTCCGAAGCAAAAGTCTGCCCACCCGACTATTGGGCAGAGTTTTCGTTTAGTTGTATACAATTGACATTAAACACTAAATGCCACGAGATAAGGTAATAATTTGAACGAATGTGTTAATGTCATCAGTGTCAAAGCCACTCGGACGTTTTTTGAGGAATTTTTCTTAGAGATTGGGTGTCTAGTTTTATATTGAACGTCATTGTTTAAAACTAAAAGACGCGTGGACCCATCGCCTACCCCCCAGTGAATCTTACTGCTCCTTCCTCGGCTGTGAAGGGAAACCGGCGGAGTCAAATGGGTAGCTTTTGTCGTAGTAGAAAGAAAACACTGTAGGCCACCTCCGACCCAATCCGCAATATAATTGCCTACTATACGTGCCGGATTAACGGTGTCGATGCACCGTATCGCGCATACCTTGAGCGGTGTTTCAACTGGTGCACTGAGAGACGGGCCGAAATTATGTTTAGAAAGAGATGTATATGCAACCAGATTTATAGATGGCTCTATGTAAATAATGTCCAGGAATATTTAAATCAATAACAATTTCAGATATTGTCGGTCGATATTAGATGTTAACGCTATGTCTTAACTTGCAGATACGTGCTGAAGTCGCACGCGACCAACCAGGAAACCATTCTTCACCTCACCCCCGAACAAGAGAAGGACAAGTCACATTTCACCGATAAAGAGGTGAGCTTGTCTGCAGTGTATGAATCATTAATATATACACTCAAATATGACTGTATAGACCGACAAACTTATCTGTTCCGGTGGCGGCGTCGCTACTGTCGTTTTAGTACTGTCATTAAATATCGTTTTTGCATTGCAAAGACTCATTTTACGTAGTTCCAATTTTGGCCACCGAAACAGATAAGTTTGTCGGTCTACATCTATGTTACGCCTAAGGCCTCTTGTGACACTTCTCCGTTCCGTTGCCTTGCTCTGCGCCGGTGAACAGGCAGCCTTAAAGCCACTCGTTATTTGGACACAAATGACGAGTGGCATTCAAACGCCGCGGCCGCAAGCTCCGTGTTGCGCGCGGTCGGTGTTATTGTTCGTTGAAAAATGTTGGCAATCAACATTCCACACACAGTTACAGACCTACAAACTTATCTGTTCCGGTGGCCAAAATTGGAACTACATGAAATGCAATGCAAAAACGATATATAATGACAGATTTAAATAGACAGTAGCGACGCCACCACCGGAACAGATAAGTTTGTCGGTCTGTACTGTTGAACGAACAATAAGGCCGCAGCTTCGAATTTTGCGGAAGCGGAAGCGGGGCACGCAGGCGCATAAGCAGTCACCGTTTGACAGGAGCGCACCGCTCGTGACAGCTCGTGACGGCCCGCGTCAAGCGGTGACCGCCCCGCTCCTGTTAACGCGAAATTGCAGGCTGAGGCCTAAGGGCGGTAACTGTGTGAAGCGGGACCCGCGCGCGGTTTGTAAGACATTGCCGGCTTAGTACAGGGCGTGCGCGACGAAATATTTTAAATGCCAGCAATGGATTACTAACCGCGCGCGGTTCCCGCTTAACACAGTTTCCGCCCTAACAAAGTTCGCGCGCGGCACGAAGCTCGCGTCTTCCATATAGTTTGCGCATAAGACTTCTCTTTCTCTGTTTTCGAGGACATAATATTCTAGTCTTAGATTTCACACAGAAAGTATCTTGTCGTTTGTCTGGTGGTGGTTAATGAGCAGTAATGGAGAATCTTACTAGGTATGCGAAATAGCTTGTAACTTTGTCACAGTAAAGCCTATGTGAATATAAACACATTATTTTTTGTTTCATGCCAAAATATCAATTAGTTTAGATTTATAGACATTTAAAAATCCCGTTCGCCGCGCGTCGGCCATGCCGGCGCTGCAGTACGATGACGTCACAGGTCATAGTACGTTGCGCGCTCCGGTACGGTTCACTACGAAATAACCGTACCGGAGCGCGCAACGTACTGCGTGAGAGTATGTAAAGTGACGTCACCGCAACGAGCTCCGGCCGGCCAACACTCGCGCCGTTTAAAATTCAATATCTCGGGAACTAAGTGACATATCGAAATAATTTTTATACACACTTTTTTTATTTCATATGGACTATAAGAAAAGCTAAAAATCGAAACTAGTGAACATTCTCCATTAACAATAACCTCGGTGTGTTTCCAGAGCGGCGTGGAGCTGGAGCTGGTGGAGTGCCAGCCGCTGCTGGAGTGGCTCGCCAACAACTACAAGTCGTTCGGCGCCACGCTCGAGATCATCACCGACAAGAGCCAGGAGGGCAGCCAGTTCGTGCGCGGCTTCGGCGGCATCGGCGGTCAGTACATACACTTATCACAATATTACACATGTACGCTATACGTAATCCTGCTGGAGTGGCTCGCCAACAACTACAAGTCGTTCGGCGCCACGCTCGAGATCATCACCGACAAGAGCCAGGAGGGCAGCCAGTTCGTGCGCGGCTTCGGCGGCATCGGCGGTCAGTACATACACTTATCACAATATTACACATGTACGCTATACGTAATCCTGCTGGAGTGGCTCGCCAACAACTACAAGTCGTTCGGCGCCACGCTCGAGATCATCACCGACAAGAGCCAGGAGGGCAGCCAGTTCGTGCGCGGCTTCGGCGGCATCGGCGGTCAGTACATACACTTATCACAATATTACACATGTACGCTATACGTAATCCTGCTGGAGTGGCTCGCCAACAACTACAAGTCGTTCGGCGCCACGCTCGAGATCATCACCGACAAGAGCCAGGAGGGCAGCCAGTTCGTGCGCGGCTTCGGCGGCATCGGCGGTCAGTACATACACTTATCACAATATTACACATGTACGCTATACGTAATCCTGCTGGAGTGGCTCGCCAACAACTACAAGTCGTTCGGCGCCACGCTCGAGATCATCACCGACAAGAGCCAGGAGGGCAGCCAGTTCGTGCGCGGCTTCGGCGGCATCGGCGGTCAGTACATACACTTATCACAATATTACACATGTACGCTATACGTAATCCTGCTGGAGTGGCTCGCCAACAACTACAAGTCGTTCGGCGCCACGCTCGAGATCATCACCGACAAGAGCCAGGAGGGCAGCCAGTTCGTGCGCGGCTTCGGCGGCATCGGCGGTCAGTACATACACTTATCACAATATTACACATGTACGCTATACGTAATCCTGCTGGAGTGGCTCGCCAACAACTACAAGTCGTTCGGCGCCACGCTCGAGATCATCACCGACAAGAGCCAGGAGGGCAGCCAGTTCGTGCGCGGCTTCGGCGGCATCGGCGGTCAGTACATACACTTATCACAATATTACACATGTACGCTATACGTAATCCTGCTGGAGTGGCTCGCCAACAACTACAAGTCGTTCGGCGCCACGCTCGAGATCATCACCGACAAGAGCCAGGAGGGCAGCCAGTTCGTGCGCGGCTTCGGCGGCATCGGCGGTCAGTACATACACTTATCACAATATTACACATGTACGCTATACGTAATCCTGCTGGAGTGGCTCGCCAACAACTACAAGTCGTTCGGCGCCACGCTCGAGATCATCACCGACAAGAGCCAGGAGGGCAGCCAGTTCGTGCGCGGCTTCGGCGGCATCGGCGGTCAGTACATACACTTATCACAATATTACACATGTACGCTATACGTAATCCTGCTGGAGTGGCTCGCCAACAACTACAAGTCGTTCGGCGCCACGCTCGAGATCATCACCGACAAGAGCCAGGAGGGCAGCCAGTTCGTGCGCGGCTTCGGCGGCATCGGCGGTCAGTACATACACTTATCACAATATTACACATGTACGCTATACGTAATCCTGCTGGAGTGGCTCGCCAACAACTACAAGTCGTTCGGCGCCACGCTCGAGATCATCACCGACAAGAGCCAGGAGGGCAGCCAGTTCGTGCGCGGCTTCGGCGGCATCGGCGGTCAGTACATACACTTATCACTATATTACACATGTTTAGTCCGCGTCAACTTAATTTGCTTTTCTGAAGTTAGCTGCGAGCTCTGACACCCACATGCCAGTTAAGTTGATTCGGATTGTACGCTATACACATCGAATCGAATAGTCGCAAGGTAGATATAGAACGCTTTCACGTTTAGGCGACTTTCGCAACGCGACTGTCGCGCGACAATCGCGCTGTTCACAGGCGGCAGACTTCCTTATTATAAAGAGAAGCGCGAGAGCCGCGCGACACTTGGCTGTCATAGCGGACGGTAGCGCGGCTGCCGCGTGCGGTCCGTCGGTTTCAAGCAAGTGGTATATAGCCCAATAAAATAAAAAACCTCGCCATATTGCGAAAAAATATTTTAACTAATTTCTTGAAGTAGCAACAATCAAATAAAAAAACAATAAGATGTCATTCATTATTGCTGTCTGTCAAAGTCTGATGTCATTGTCACAACCGTCTCTTGTTATTTCTTGGATATTTTGAGTCATTTGTGAGTATAACCATAGCTAATATGGCGCCTCCAGAGCAGGTTTTTTATTTTTCTGGTCAACTATGGATTTTATTTAGACTTTTCCATAAAATGTAAAATTATGTGAATTACAGGTGTAAATGTTGTATTATTTATATTATAGCTATACTGAGTCTAACAAACTAAGCTACAATTTTTAATTTACTCACCACAAGGAAAATTTAACTAAAAATAACATATCAATGATTTCAATGAAATCAAGATTTATTACAGTCAGTTAGTTGTATTAAAATATTTATGTATGACTTACTAAAGATATTTTTATTTTTACTAATTTTTCTTTGTGGTATACTATATGCTTTATAATAACATAACTAATGGTATTCCTTTTATTTTCCTGCTGCTTGGATCTACGGATGGACAAAAAAAATCAATAAAATGTATGGTAAATTAACTAATTATCTTCTTCACTATATGGACCTAAATGATAAAAAATATTTATACATTAAACCAAAAATAATGTTTTACTACATATTTTTCTGCTGCTTGAAACTCCCTTCCACTTTACATTGACAAAAATTGTAAAAATCAAAACTTCTTTATACTCCACATGGATAAAAATTGCAAAAAATCAATACTCCTTACTCTACATGGACAAACACTCTTTCCAACTTTATATGTACAAAAAAATACTATTAAAAAATCTACTTTAATTAAAAATAAAATAGGCATACTTCGGTACAAGGTGGATTTCCAGTCGCTTCAGCTCGACGAGCCCCTGGACGACGTAGACCTCGATGACTATTAAATGGACCCCAAAAAAAAGGATAAAAATAAAAAAACGGGGTCTCGACGGGTCAAGTTGCTTGTGGGGTAAATTGGGTTGTGGGGGAGCCTCTATCCAGAGTCACCGAGGGAGTAGGATTGTTTTTGTCTAATGTACTTGTAAAACTATGATTGTCCCACAAAAAATGGGAGATATTTCGCGAGTTTCGAGTCTGTGGAACAATCAGTATCTCTAAGATTTTTGGTGGATTGTGACATTAAAAAATGTATAAAAATACAAGTACATAAAAGAAAAGAATGAAAGTCTGACAAGCTCACCATTTTCTTCATTTAATTTACTCACGCTTCGGCTAGAGGCTCAAAGATTAATCGTATGCACCAAGCAAAAAAGGCTACGGAATGATCGCCCCACCCGTCACCTTGTCGCGACCCTGGCAAAAAAAGCAAAAAATTAACGGATAAAAAGGAGACTTGAGAATTTTTAGAGGTTGCCACATAACGATACTAACTATAGTTGTAAGATATCGCTTGCATATTTTAATTGTTTGCGTCGCCGGATGTCGCGTTGGGCTGTGGTTGTAGATCGTAACTTACCGTACCAATAAGGTGTTTATACTCTTACCGTACCGGTAAATTAAGTAAACGGTGCTTACCGTACCGGTAAAGTATGTAAACGAAGCTTACCGCAACGGTAAATTATATAAACAGTGCTTACCGTACCGGTAAATTATGTAAACGGTGCTTACCGTACCGGTTAATTAGGTAAAAGTACAATGAACGGTAGGACATAGATCATGCATGATCTAGGATTTGGCAGGTCGAATTATTACATATTTTGAACGACTGCTGTTAAATGAAACGTATTAGAGGAACGTGACCAATTGATATGGGTGCAGAGCTACGGGTACCCTCATTGGAAAACTGTGGTTAACGCGCACGAAGGTTAAAATTATTATAATAAAAAGCCTTAGGTGCTAGTTCGAATCAACTACCAAAGTAAAGTGACTTTGAAACCATTGTGAAACATACCACAGTTCGAAATTGTTGTAAAAAAGATAATTACTATGAAGCGCATTGTAATTATAAATACGTTATTGACATCAAATAAATTGCTATAGAATGACATAAGGCGTAAATGTCAATTATATTTTTATTTGTTCTAAAAAGAACGAATAAAAATATCTTCATGTTATCATATCAAGAATGGCGTAAAGAAATCTTTATTTTTTAATAAAAAAAGAAACTTAAAATCCATTCTCACAATTTATGAATTCAAAGTGACAGATTAAATAAATAAAATATTAAAGATCCGCCTTTAAAATGTCAATTTTAATATTCAAAAATTTTAAAGGTATCTAATAGAATGCACAAAAAACAATCATCGTCATCATCCCAGCGTTTTCCCGATTGCATCCAGTATGGAGCTCCGCTCCGAGTATGGGTCCGCTTCGCCTATGATCCTAGATTTGACAAGCCTGGTTATTACAATGGAGCGATTGCCATCTGACCTCCGTAACCCTTACAAGGGAAACCAAACCTACTTGGAAGATGGTCGCACAATATTTATCAATATTCGGCCATTTCGTGTCAATGTTATTCTATGACTATAATATGTAATGTTGAACCAGCCCTTATTTATAGAAATAATCTTAATTCAACATGTGTACAAAGTAAATAAATAAACTTTAAATGGGATTATAATTTTTTACAATAAAATATGGAAAAAGAAAAGTAGGTATCTTTTCGAAATATTATAAGAAAATACTAGGATTACCAAGAAACTTATTATTTTTTGTTGTAATTATATCTCTATCCCCTTCGCTTCTATGTCGCCAAATAAGTTTCTACGTAATCCTGATATAAAGGATAGAAAAAAAAAATATGGACCATTACTCAACTATTATTCAAACGGACAACATGCCAAAAGTGGTATTAATACAGGAATTTATGAAATACATATTTGAAAAAGTAGGACCTAAGTCTAACTTAAGGCAGACAAATTAAGGGACAGACAATAGAAGGCATCTTAGTTATGGGACAGATAAATGATCAATGTTTAGACGAGACTTTAATGTGTTACTTACTTTTTTTTTAAATATAAATGGACTCTATCCCGCGCTTGTTTTTGACGCGGTAATTCCGCCAGTGTCGAGTGGTTACTTACTATGTGCCATATTGAAAAAGACGTATATTAGTCAGCTGTTAACTGCTTCGTACGGTCTAGGGACAAACCACGCCCATCGCGCCAGACGGCGGCCATGTTTTATTTGTCGTTGAAGTGACCACACTGTCATTGATTTGTTATATTGTTTAGCGCTTCTCCTTAGCCCCACTCTGTGCTTCAATTCGTTTTTTATATGTAAACCTAATCGTGTATTGGAGTTTGATATGACGATCTATGAAGAATGGACTAATTATTATATGTTATGCAAAGTAACGTATAAGCTTTTTTTAAGTGTAGTGTTCTGTGAAAAAATGTTCAAGCATTCGCCCTTTAAGGGAGTCATTAACATCGACGAACGTTGAGTTTAAGAATCTTGGGGCCTAGATACAGTAACATTTTGACAGCGATAGCGAAATTCGCTAACTTCAAATTGTATGGATTTGACAGGTGCCTTAGAAAAGTCACGTGGTCAATCGATATTGAATTGAAAGTACGGGTTTTGACATTCGCTATCGCAAATTGAGACTAATCGAATAACGAACGTCATAAATGCCGCTTGTCTAGGGCCTCTGAGACGATATTGTAATATCAAATCGCAGCGAACTATGGAAAACAAGATGGCGGCAACTTTAGTATTTGCTCTGCATAAGTAGCAGAGTATAAGTATGGAAGCACATTGAACGACGTAGTGTAATTAAGTGTCCTTTAATGCAATACGAAAATTAAATTAATATTTTTTTATAAAAGATAAAGAGTCGAAAATGTCGGAAAATTTACCATTAAATAAATGGTGATTTTTATTCAATGTTTGTCAAACGTGAAAAGTAATTAAAATGCTTCTTGGTCATTAATATGTAACCGTCTACAAACTCCACTACATAAGAAAAAAGTTGTCAAAATATATAATATATAACAGTAACAGAGTAGTAGTACATATATCTATTGTGCAACATATAACACCATTATAAAGATACCAGCCCAGAAATATATGATACTAGCGGCCGCCCGCGGTTTCACCCGCGTGGTTCCAGTTCCCGTGGGAATTGATCAAAATCCAAATTGTCAATTTTCAGCCCGATCGGTCCAGTAGTTTGGGCTGTGCGTTGATAGTTATCTATGTCAGTCAGTCAGTCACCTTTGAGTTTTTTAAATATAGATTATCAACGTCAACAGACTACGCTCGCACGCTGTGTGGGCAGACGGGAAAAAAGACCATTAACTATTACTAATCTTAATGTGGGAGCCAGTACATTTGAAATCTTAGGCTCGAAGATCAGAGGAGCCTAGTGTGACAACACATTGAGCTACTCTTTCTGGCTAAGATTCCTTGAATGAAATAGGCCGTATTGGCGACTTACCATCAAGAACTAAAAATATCTGAACATTTGACAAAAATTAACCTTACCTTAAGACGTTAAAGGTGCATTTTCATTTGTTGTTTAACCCTTTCCCCGCCACGCTTTTTTCCGAAAATGGTGCCCCTAAAGCCACGACCATTAAAAAAAAATCCAAAAAATTATTAAGTTATACTCAACTCATTCAGGCAAGTAAAAATACAACGTTTCTTGATCCTGTTTTTTTGTCTGTTAAATCAGTCATTGGCGTGGTGGGCACAAAAAAAGAAAAATTATTTGAAATGTAATACCACCGGTGATGGAAAAAACCATGGAAACATTTATAAGGCTTTTAAATGGACGCAAAGGAAGCGGTACCGCGGTGGGTGTGGCTTAAAAAGACACGACCAATGATGTGCCTGTTTAGTCTTAGGCGACAGGACGTCACAAGTCATGACCAATCAGAGGTGAACACCTCATTGCATCTCATTTGTGTAAGTTTTGGTGTCAATATTTTATTGAAGATAGTGCGAAGAGGCTGCTTTCATATTTTTTTCGTTCACCGAACACCCCATACTTTTACATACTTCAAATTGTGTGGATTTGACAGGTGCCTTAGAAAAGTCACGTGGTCAATCGATATTGAAAGTGCGGGTTTTGACATTCGCTATCGCAAATTGAGCGATGACGAACGTCATAAGTGCCGCTTGTCTAGGGCCTCAGAACTTGAGAAAACGATAATGCCTAGTGATTGTTAATAATTCAAATTTTATTAGAAAGGAGCTCGATCTAAGAAACAATATTTAGCCAAAGAATGAATCTCAGTGACTTACATGTATTGATTAATGTAGATTTGTAGGTTTTTTTTATAGATGTTCTAAAAACACGTTAAAACAAACATTAAAGAAAGAAAGAAAGGCAATTGAAGTGACATTAAAAAAGTAGAACAAAATTGACTTTGTGTTCAACAATAGCAATAATAATTTGAGAGCCATAATGACACTTCATTTGAAAGGCTCGAATATTAAATCCTGGTGATAGTATTTCTGATCTTGCGGAAAGAAAATCCAGGTCTTACCTAGAAAATTTATCAGATTCGAAATAAAACAATCACAAAAAGCTAAGGACTCGCATGTGCGAAAGAGATGGCAAGCCTCTCTCTCTCTCTATCACAACGATTTAGTCAAACCTGTAAACACTATGTTTAACTTTGCAAGCAATAATTATATTTGACTGATTTTGTTCACGTGTTGGATATTTAGTACTTGTGCATTGTTAGGGTTTAAATATGGAGGAAGGGGACTGTCAGGCAAACTAGTTATTGTAAGATCTATAATTTTATTATTTTTTAAGGGTCTAGGGTTTCCAAAATTTATAAAATAACCTGTAGATGATACAGATCCCTGACACCGCTTTGTAATCATAATCTTTATATAAAGTAAAATTAAAAAATAACAAAAAAAGGAGAAAATATAATAAATATTTTTATATAAAAAAAGAAAGGAAAAAACAACTCGTGTTGTAAAAAAAAATAGGTCTTTCTAGCCTGCTCCCTCCACCCTACTTATTTCAAAACTGACGTTTACATAGTTCGATCTTATACTATAGCAGATTAAAAATATTATTCATACACCACATATACTAAGCTTGTTGTTTATGTCAAAGATGCTTTATATTGTTATATTGTAGTTTCGCATAAATTTCCTGCACGCAGGACCAAATTGGTGTCGTGTAGATGCAAAAAGTGCAATAACATGCAGCTTAGAAGCTACTAAGTAAGACGAAGACTAAGACGGGTTGATTAGAAGCTATCTACATACCTGTGAATCTAAATTTGAGATTTGCTGGAGAAAAATGAAGAAGGATAAAAACACTAGATGAAATATGCTGCCATAATAATTATATAGATACTATTCCGAAAGTTAACAGTAAAGTAAACATTGATAATTGCAGAGACATAGTACCGAAAAACATAATACTTATTGGTACCGGTACCGGTACCAAACTTGTTGACCATCGGTCGACGGAGAGGGGGAAAGTTCGCCCATGAGCACTTAGTTTACGCGTTACCAATAGCGCGCGCGAATCTCCCGAACGCTCGCGCGCTTTTGGTCCGAGGTATGCTTCTGACCAATGCCGCGCAGGCATGTCAAAATTCTTGTTCTGCGCAATCCCCACCCGATAGTCAAAAAGTTTGCCGGGGCCTGTACACAACATGATTATTAAGGCCTACTGTCCACGGCGGTGTAGCTTTATAGACGCGTATTCGTCATTATACGCTTGGTGTACGCCTGCTTGCAGCTTACATACAAAACTATGTAACTCTGTCGACGGAGCGTCAAAGCCAGCATGCAGCGACGCGAGCGCGACGAGGTCTAAAGAAACTAGGGGCTTAGACAAGATGACATCGCTTCATAGCTGGCGAAATTCGCTAACTTTAAATTGTATGGATTTGACAGATGCCATAGAAAAGTCACGTGGTGAAAGTATGGGTTTTGACATTCGCTATCGCAAAATGAACTATAATGAACGTCATAAATTCCGCTTGTCTAGGGGGGCTGGCGCGTTAGCGCTATAGTAGTGACCCGTCCTAGGCGCCTGGGGTCGTGGGTTCAATTCAAAAGAGACAAACATTCATGATATGATAAACATTTTGTTGAATATGAACTTTTACCAAGTCCGTTAGTGATTTAGCTACGCTTGGAAAATATCAGCAGTTGTGTTGTCAAATAAAAGCAATAAAATTAATTCCTTGTCGTGCTACCGAAATTCACCAATCGTGTTTTCTAAGCTGTGTAGTATTGTAAAAATTATTTATAAATATTATAAAATTATTAAAAAAATAACGCTAACTCTTATACATTCCATACATTTTTGTAGTAATCTAAGTATCCATTAGCAAATAAACATAAGACTTAGCCATACTCGCCTATACTGATTATTTATATGGTATATTATACACATAGATTTCTATTTACAATATATTAGGCTTTTGATGTAAGATTTAAGCGAATTTTAAAGGCTGTCGCTGAATATTTAAGAGTGGTAGAATCTTGAATTGAAAGGTATCTAGTATGGAATGTACTATGTCAATCAATTTCTCACTTAAGTTTTGTGCAAGTACTCTCACACAGAAATAATAAGCAAAGACAGTGTTCAGACCACAATATACGTATGTATTTTAAACTAAAATTATTAATACGAGATCGAATTCGAAATAAAAAAAATAGTTTTTTAGACTACATATTACAAAAAAAGAGTCCGATTAATCTTAAAATAATTGTTAATTTAAGTAAAAGATCTGTTATTTCAGCGATAGTTGCTAAAGGAAAACTTATTTCTTAGATCCCCTTGAAGGAGTTTCAGGAACGATGAAATAGCAAGTTTCTTTCTAAGATCATTTGGATATTAACCACTCAATCCCGAACCGGCACTCGGGTGCCGCGTAACAATAGATTTTCTATTGTGTCTGGTAATCCGGGGCTCGAAAGATTAAGGGGAGCACCCGAACTGTTCATATAGCAATAATAAGATTTATTAATATCGATCAAAAGAAGTATCATATAGATTCACAATATCGGTTGATGCGGGGACATAGTGGAAGTAGAAATACCTAGATGATTACTTCGCGTAATCTCTAGAATTTCATCTTGGCCACTAAACACCGTAAGGTAGTACTTCGCAATTTTAGTAAATTAACCGAATTGAATACAATCTTACATATTGATAATTGACTAAGGTAACCAAACTGGATTATTCCATTTAGATAAATTGAATGATTAATCTTACTACTATACGAGTATATTAACTATATATAAATTGTTTAAAATGTTCAATTTAAACCACTGGCATACGTATCGCAATAGAAATTTAACTTTAAGTGACTATATCGGATAGACTGATAATATGGAGATATTTCTGGGCTGGTAAGATATGTCAGTACCCTTAGCTGATATTTAATCGCCTTAGGAGAAGCATACATTGCGACTAGAACACGTCTCAGTTAGGTTTAGGCATTTCGGTGATGGCTCAATCTAACTGGGATAAAAAAATTCATAAAATGGTTGATAACTAGAGAATTGAATAGGTATTAATGTCGCGTTGGGAGTTGGCACCACTGAAACAAGTCTTTTGTGTAATTTATGTATGATGATAAAAAAATTGAGGCATTGTCATACATAATATAATCTAATACAAAATCTATTTATTATGAGACCAATAAATAAATGGTATATTTTTTTCATATGATAATAAAGAGTCTTCTATTTAAACCTACACTGTGTGAAGTTTTATATCCATGTAATTTGAAGCAAAATAATAGAATATTCTATTGCTTGTATAAAAAAATATGATTGAATAATACGAGTATGTGCTGGATAAAACTTTGTAACGCCTTAAAAATGGCATATGCCTAATTGAGGTTAACAATTTTTTAAGACAAAGACATTTTTATAATCTTATTTTTCTTGGTGCAAAATCTCAACGTGACCTTATGTCTTAAACATCCCTCAGTTTAAACTTAGACCGACTGCTGTGTATGTTAATTTATAATTAAGTAATTATATTTAACGTTTATAGTTGATTATTTTCAGTATTGTTTTGAAATACAAATTGTTTCGACCAGCTTGAGCCAACGATGTTAAAATTTGTTTTAATTTTTGGCGAAAAAAAGAAGTTTTTATTATTAGTATTAGATGATAATTTTAAAGGTTTCAATTTTAGATTTAATGAGTTCTGACGGCAAGTATTTTAAGGTTTAGGAAAGCTAAGAGGTTGTCGGAGTTTTTAAAAATGTATGCTTTTCTGAAATATGAAAAAAAAAAGTTTGAAATGGTTCCATGTTTGCTTTTATCCCCAATTTTTAAATCCCTATATTTAAAAATACAACAAATGTTTAAATATTAAATAATTGACAAAACTATTAAATGGCATATTTGATTCAACTTTTAATCAATAAATAAAAAAGGTCCATTTACTTTTGCAAATATTCAAAAAAATACTCAACCTGCCTTCTTTACTGGATCAAGATAAAATAGTGAGTAAACATCGTCTTGAGTTGATCAAAATCGTGTTTCAATAAACATTGTCATAATAATATTGGATTTTGCAATATACAAAAATATTAAAACACGCCATGCAGTTACAAAAACATCTTCATAAATTACTGTCCATTGCTTGTTAAAAAACTAACGTACAAGCTTGTGAATGCGTCTTGTTAACATAACCAGTGTATTTTTTAAATGTTGATTTTTTATACATGTAGGTAATTATTTTGAAATATTGTATACGTGCCGGCAAACTTGTTGCCCATCGGTCGACGGAGTGGGGGAGATAAGCGCATGTGCACTTGCGCGTGACCAATAGCGCGCGCGAATCTCCCGACGCCTGCGTGCGCTATAAGTCAGAAGTATGCTTCGGACCAATAGCGCGCAGGCATGTCAAAATTCATGTTCTTCGCAATCCCCACCCGATAGTCAAAAAGTTTGCCGGTGCCTGTATATGAATTCAGCAGCACCTTTGAGCGATGCTTTCGGTTAAGTGTCTCTTAATGGAATGACAGTGGCCCCTTGCAATCAGATGGACTGTATGGCTGTCTGCCAACTGTAGTAGAAAAAAAGTGATATTTGCACTAATTCTCAATTAATTCTTAAACAGTAAACGTGTATATTTAATTCTTACATGCTTTCTGTGACGGATTGTGAGGTAACATTGTGTACAATATTAATCCGCATGGTGTCTGCCATAAATTTTATAAAGTGTATTATTTTTTTATAGTAATTTAATTCTTATTCAAAAGAATATGCATGACTTTTTTTTTGTTTTATCCTTTCCTTAATCTCAACAATTTAGGTTTGAGATGAGCTTAGTAAAGATTTTTTTTTGTCAGGATGTTTTTTTTTTTTGTATTTAAGTATATATATTTTAAGTTTGTGTTTTGGTATACTATCTGGTTTAAATTCTATAATATGTATATTAATACATATAATATATTAATACATTTTGGAGTTGCGTTACGCGACTGTGAAAACTGACACACACTGACAAAACTAACGTTACGCAGTTGACGTCATTTGTCGCTCGATTCCGAAAGGTATTATCATAGCATTTGAATCGGATAATATCTAGTGTTCTGATACCCATAACACAAGTGCTTTAGCGAATTACTTAGGGATCAGGGGGCTTAGACAAGATGACATCGCTTCATAGCTGGCGAAATTCGCTAACTTCAAATTGTATGGATTTGACAGGTGCCTTAGAAAAGTCACGTGGTCAATCGATATTGAAAGTACGGTTTGTGACATTCGCTATCGCAAATTGAGCGATAACGAACGTCATAAGTGCCGCTTGTCTAGGGCCTCAGATCAGTGTGTTTAATTTTGTGCGATTTTTTATTATTAGTTTTATTTATTAAACGTGACCTCTTAATTCCAGGGCTCCTCCGTTACAAGGTGGACTTCCAGTCTATGCAGCTCGACGACGAGGAGATCGACAACCTGTACGACATCGACGACTACTAAGCCATCGGGGACGCCTCCGGACACCCGGGTCACAGTAGAAGTACACACCACGCTATCTTCATACAAAACACCGCGCGCGGCTTATATCTGTTCGCCGCAGTACCTATGCGACGCACTTTGCGCGACTTCGAATTCCTGATTGCATCCAGTATGGAGCTCAGGGTCCGCTTCGACTATGATCCTAGATTTGACAAGCCTGGTTATTACAATGGAACGATTGCCACCTGACTTCCGTACCCTACAAGGGAAACCAGACCTACTTGGAACATAGTCTGACAAGCCAGTCGACTCGGAGTAATTCGTCTTGTCATCGTGTATCTGCGGCTCACCGATTGCAGTCGAATAATCTAAAGCATATCGACTTAGTCGAATGACTCGAGAAGTCGAATGATTAGTATTAGTAGAATTCATAGTCGCGCATCGCTAACGCACTCAAAATCTCGACCCGTTTCTCAGTGCGAATGTGTGTATGAAGATAACGTTGTGTCTCTTTCTACTATGCCCGGGTTGCACCAGGATATGTACAACTCACCTACAGACTGTGGACAGCTTGCATTACGAACATCGAGAGAAATTGCACATACGTCGTCCGGATGATAATATTGTATGGTCCGGGTAGCTGGATAATAGTACTTTGACGGAAGTTTTCCGGACCGGATATCCGGGTATTAATTATCGGGAAGTAAGAATGAATTTGCATATAGAATGATGATGATGATTATCTTGTTATTCGACACTTTATTTTAAATATTTTTCATTGTATTATCGGAACTGGATATCCGGCTAAAGTTAGAACTTATTAACTAGTGAATATTATCCGGTTATCCGGGTACCTACCGATAAATGTGAACTAAGGAGGTAATTGTATACATATCCGGTTATAACCGGTTTTTACATCCGGACGACCGCTATACGAGTCGTGTTTTGTACCGTGCCGGTGGGATGAGGCGAGTCAACTGTATTCCAGTATTAATATGATAATAAGATTTTTATGGATTTTGAAGGCATTTTTTATGAATTCTGTAAGCTCTCTATGAGGCCGACTAGCTTGCTAATGGATGTTTGATGTAGAATTCACTGGACATCGTACCATAGGACATTCTATAGGGTTCGAAAAATAATTATGATTTATAAAAATAATTATTGAGCAAATTAAATATTTTACCAGGTGGTAGGTTCCTGTACTGGGCCGTCTAGGTGGGTACCACCGCAGTGCCAGATATTTTCCCGTGAAATAAAAGTGTTTTAAGCACTTCTGTGTTTTGGGGAAAGGGCACTGTAGCCAGTGAAATCACTGGGTATATGAGACCTAATAACTGTCGTCTCGGTGTAGCAGGCGCAGGGCGGTGCCGGACAGTAACTGCTTAGTTACTGTTTGGCACTTAACTGTCTAAGGGCAGACGTGGCGCTTACCATCAGGTGTACGATCTGCTCGTCTTGTTACACATAGCAATAAAAAAAAAATGTCAGTTTTTCTGACACTGCCTGGGCTTGTGATCAGCAATCCGCATTAAGCCTATACAAAGTGGCAACACATTGAACAATGGTTCTTGATAGTGTCCCTCAATAGTTTAAGACGCAGTGGCCGCTTACCATCATGTGGGCTGGGTACCTGCCTGTTAACTGAAAAGACATTAAAAAAAAGTAACTAAGATAATTTTGAGTCCTGAACTAAAGAAAGTTGAGTCACAAACGTTCAGAAACAAAATGTTAAACACGAGACAATGATATGTTGCGTTCTCTGTCGCACTTATAGATCTTAGAAGAGGCAGTGGCATACTACTGTTGGCGTCTATAAAAAAAAACAGATTGACGAAAACCTGTCAAACTAATTTCTATTTTTCTGCATGTCCCCTATATTTTTTGGGGTAAATTTGGTCCTAATTTTGAGGTCCAAACCAGCATGTTATGCATGGTAAATGTTCATGTCATGCATGTTGTTTTAGGTTTAGAATAAACATATGCAAAAATAATCACCCCCTTTATTTGTTCATAAAAAAATGTACCTATTAGTAATTGTAATGTAAGGGTTTCTTAAAGTTGCAGACAGTACGGGAGTGGTTAAAACCATAAGTGGTATTAACAACTCTTTGTTTCTCTCTGTAAATTCAATAGGCTCTTCATTGAAGGTCACTCGAAATAACGAAAGACAAATGTCTGACAAAACATTTAGTGTTAAGTTTCTGGCCATATTCATGAAATCAAAGGCTTGGAGATCAGAGAAGCCTACCTACAGTGTAGCAGCCATTGAGCGACGCTTCCTGGCTAAGTGTCTCTCAATGGAATAGGCCGCAGTGGCCACTTACTATCAGGTGGGCTGCGTGCCTGTCTGCCAACTGATCTAAGATAAAATAAAAATGTATGTAATGTAATTTTTTTTTCACACAGCGCCATCTAGCCCTAAACTAAGCATTAACTTGTGCTATGGGTGCTAGACAACTGATAAACATATACTTTTTTTTTGTAAATAAATACATATTATACATAGAAACACCCAGACCGATACAAACAGACATGTTCATGCACACAAATGTTTGTACCGTGCGGGGATCGAACCCGCGACCCTTGGTGTAGTAGCCGACTTCTCAACCATTACACCAAACGGCTCGTCAAATTGAAACAACGCTTAATTTACAGCGTTGCAACAGACATCCAAAACGGATTCTGTAGTCAGTAATGATAAATATCTTAATGTTGGGAATGTATAGAAAGTCAACTCTAATTTTCATTCAAAATTGTCTTTAAGTTTGTATTTTTTTTTTTTACTATGGCAACTCTGTTATTTTAACGTATCAGTGTTTACCACCAATGGTTCTGGTATCGATATTTTTACTTTTAATTTACTTATTGAGATATAGTGTCGCACATGCCATTGGGAATGTATTGAAATTTCTTTTAAGATTGTATTTATGTGTCAACTCTGTGTTACATATAGTGCTGCGCCTTCAATATATCTGTTTATATCGATATTTTTCACTAGTAATTTATTACTTGTATGATCACAATTATTTATTATCACTTGATGTGATGTGAAATGGACCGCACTTGCCTCACTCCTTCCAGTTGTACGTCTCAAGACTGCTCTGTGTATGTATGTTTATGAGGTTTTAAATGGATATATATTATGTTATACATGAGGTGACGCGTAAACAATGTTTTTGAATGTACAAATATGATCCACAAATTATCAACTATGTACTAATGTGTGTCTGAATCTGAGTCCGTAGTGAATAGACCACAAAATATTATGCGAAAATTCATAGCTGTACTTAAAAACAGTTATAAAATTTCGACATGCAATACTATTCAACGTCACAGGATAACATAAATATCCCTTTAACACAACGGCTGATTGCGTTCAATATCACTCGATACGAATATCGGTGATACGAAATAGCATTTAATATGAACTGTCACTAGTATCAAATGATCCGTCGATACGCAATGTATTACGTTGCGAAATAACTGTTATTTTAATGAAATTATAAGTGTTAATGTGTGATTGTGTTGGGAGTGTTAAAATGTCATTTGTATACAATGTACAACGCACGGTACAAAACGATACGACGATATGTGACAATAAAATTTGTGTATTCGTTATTTTATGCGATTTAATATAATATTTTCTTTTAGAGACTGCATTTCGAACGAAGAATTGCAAAATCTTATAATAATCCAATTATAACCATTTTTACCTGATACTAATCAATCTTTATTACAAAAGTACATGTGTTACCATCAGGTGTTACTTGCTAATTTGCCTCCCTCTTTAATAAAAAAAAAAGAAAATATGATGGTAGTAAAATAATGAATTCACTGAAACACTTGCAATAAGCCAGGTGTTGTCACTCGTGGCACCTTTGACAAGACATTTAAACTGAGCTGAAGCATACGGAACCCTGTCACAATGATAGGAATCGCCACAGCGTTGCGTCTCGCGACTTTCCGAGTTACCAGTGTGGAATTTATAGATGGCAAGCGGAAGTGAACTGAATGGAGAGGATGCACTTAATTTTGCTTATTTAGATAATCTGTATACTGTCCAGATTCTACTACCAAGGACTTATTTAACCAAATCAAATATTGCAATATCACCGGAACTGATATATTGGTGACATAGATCAACTTTTAATGAAATGTTTTAGTACAGTCAATTCTGGTGTTCAATAATATCGATAGGAGTTGTCGAAACTATCGATGTCATTGATTTACACCGGTAATCGATTTATCGATTGACAATACTGAAGCACAGTCGATACCTGTACCACTACTGTGATCGTCTGCATCGATTGTTGCGATTAAAAAAGTCATTGGTAATTTGGTATGTATTACTTCCTATGGGAGTAAGGCGATGGGACTAAAATTACTAGTCTCTTTCAACATTGAGATCGGGATTTATAATCGTGGCAATTTAGTACGATGGAATTACTGGGATATTTTCAAAAACACTGGGAATTGTTAAATAAAACTATTACCAATGTAGTCTACTATTCGAGCTTAAAGCTAGTCATTAATATGAGGCGAAGCTTTATGCGTGTAATGAAACAAGCACGTCGCAACGCTGTGGCGATGGAACATAATTAAACTTAAAGTTGCGACTTTGCGACTAGAATTCTCCCGAGTGTAGGATCTCAACGACGACAGAATGCGTTCTGTCTAGTGTTTTAATGTGCCTTAACGTTTGTACGTGGTTATGTTAATATTTGTCGCGCGTCGCAACGTTTTAATAATACAAGTATTGCGACTAATCGCAGTGATTTTGTCGCATCGTTGTATGAGTGTAGGTTGCAGTAAAGCTGGTATACATTTATGTACTGAGCGTATTTGTGTTTAAGTTTTGGTTATTTCACTCATAAACTTGACTCATACGTTTTTTTTTAGTTTGTATGAAGTAATGTAAAATTCGAGCGTCATGAATTATTATTGATATATGTCAAATTTAAATAGATTGGATACAGTTTCATATTATCTTTTGCTAATTTTATAAATGGGCTAACAACACTATAAAGTCAGTAGTCGAAAATCAGTAGTTGGTGTTCAATAATATCGATAGGAGTTGTCGAAACTATCGATGTCATTGATTTACACCATAAATCGATTCATCGATTAACTACAACACTTATGTGTCTACTTCTCATCTATGGCATACAGTCCCTTGCAACGGTTTAAAATTTTATGACGTCACCGTATGAAACGTATACCTATCCCGCTCGCTAAATTGACTTTAAGGTGAGTGCGAGTGAGATGACCAATGCTTGCACATGTTCGCTCGTACCAGCTGGTCTGAGCCTGTTAGTAAGGAGATTAGGTAATTATATTATTGTATCTTTTATGAATTTTATTAGAACTGAAGTAGAATAAGACTCGGTTCCCGTTGCCGCATCGGAACTATATTATATTTCTCTCAAAGTTATTCGTATGTATTTAGTAATGATGCAAGTTTTTAAAGCCAATTTTTATTCGTTGTAATATAAATATGGATAATAAAATGTTGGTTGAAGGCTTATGTTTTGTTTTATTGTTGTGTATTTTGAAGTTACTTATCCCAGTACACTAAGGACTGTTGAGTAAGCTGTGAATGTGCTTTGGCAGGTCTATTCCCAGTCATCACCACTGGCTTTGTCACCACTGGGGACAAATGGGAAAAATATTCCCGATTGTTGCCAGTGGTGACGAGGTTCGATTCCCGCATTGAGTGGTGGGTGCCACACTTGCTGCGCTGCGTCGTCGCAACGCAATTATTTCAACGCTGTGAATGTCACATGAGCGCTGCGTCGTCGGCGCTGCGTCAATGCAGCTATGCTATTTACTGCACTGCCGCTCCGTTGTTGTTCAACGCAGCGGATTATTCCCGTCCCGACAGACTGCCCCTACCAAATCTGCTACCAGTGGGGGCAGTCGAAACTTTTAGTACCGTCTGCCCCTAGTGGGGGCAGACGGAATCTAAATTAGTTTCGCATGCCCCTACTAGGGGCAGACGGAACTAAAAAGTTTTGACTGCCCCCACTGTCGGCAGATTTGGTAGGGGCAATCGGGAATAATCCAATCAGAGGATTTCAATCATGTCGATCAGATTTATATGTAGAATGACGGTACGTCACCGCTCAATCGACACGCACAGACGACGCCCGTGTGGCACCACTTTACAGCAAGCCCAGCCCCTGAGCAAGCCAGCAGTGTGAGGTGACCTTACATTGGCGTCACGTAGCTCGTGGTATATGAAAATAACTCCGAGCCGCGCTGTAAGATTCTGTGCGTATGTCACAGGTGGCAAACGAGCCAGCGGGTCGCCTGATGGTAAACTATCACCGCCGCCCATGGACATCTGCAACAACAGAGGGATCGCTGATGCGTTGCCGGCCTATGGGGGCAGAGGCGGATTATCCTAAAGGCAAAGTAGGCATGTGCCTAGGGGCGCGACGGTACAAAGGGGCGCGCGGGCACAATTGTAAAATAAAGAAAAAAATATACAATATTGCATACAATTAATTGCGCCAGTAAGTAAGCCACCTACTTAGACAATAAAAAATATTATTTTTGCCTTCAAAAAGATAAATTTCACGCATGGGACTGGCTAAAACTTACGCCTACAAACAACCTCGTCGATGGTACATGATCTCTGATTGAAGTTAGAAAGATACGACTGCAATGTTCGTCGCGTCGCGGCGTCGACTGTAATTGAGTATCGGACGTTCCTGCTTCTAAAATTGCGGGGACGAGAGTGTGGTGCGGGGGCGGAAGCTAAGCGGTCAGGCGCGAACGAATGCGCCAAAAAATTTTAATTCACGACGACGTTTGTTTCCCTTTGCCCGATTGAGAACGAAATCCGGGACCTTTTGCGCTAACGGCAGACACCTTGACCACTATAGATACTATCGAGGTCGAATTAAGTCATCATCATCATTTCAGCCAAACGACGTCCACAGCTGGACATAGGCCTCTCCCAAGGATCTCCAAACCGATCGGTCCTGCGCCACCCGCATCCAGTGGATTCCGGCGATCTTTATGGATTTATCGGTCCACCTTGTGGGAGGCCTACCACAGCTGCGTTTCCCGGTACGTGGCTACTCGAGGACCTTTCCGCCCCAACAGTTGGACTTACCAAGTTGGACTTTTTGTCCCAGTAGTAGTACTTAATATCTACAACTTCCAGTTTTGAGCCCCCAACTTTTACAGGAGTGGGTACGACATGGGAGTTCGACATGATTTTCGTCTTTTCCATGTTTCCTTTTTTAGTATATGATTTTTGGTTTATGGTTGAGCATTGTGCCTAGGTACTTCCAAGGACTCAGCCATGACTACGATATCATCCGCAAAGCGAAGGTGCGTCATGTACTCGCCGTTTATGTTGATGCCAAGTTCTCTCCAGTCCAGAAGCTTAAACAAGTCCTCCAACAGAGTATGTAGTGAACAGTTTCGGCGATTTAACATCGCCCTGTCTCACACCACGCTGGAACCGAATGAGTTTTGTCTTCTGGTCCTGGAGGCGGACTGACATGGCAGCTTAAGTACCATTACGGAATCCGGCTTGTTCGGGAGGCTGGAAGTCATCAAACCTACATACGAGACGATTCGTTATAACTCTAGAAAACAGCTTGTAAACATGACTCAGTAGCGTGATGGGTCTGTAGTTCTTCAGCTGCGTCCTATCGCCCTTTTTGAAGAACAGCTTCACCACACCTCTGTGCCATGCTGTTGGCCTTTTGCCCTCGAGAATAACGGAGTCGAACAACCTCTGGAGAGCTTTCAGGACCGGTCGTCCTCCTGCCTTTAGAAGCTCCGCTGTAACTCTGTCATCCCCCGGCGCCTTGTTGTTTTTAAGCTGTTTCAGAGCTACACTGATTTCGTAAAGGCTGATGTCTTGATTATATTCAGTGTAGTGTCGGGTCAATTTGGCTCTACGATCTGTGGCCTCAGTGACAGGTGTTCGTGTCGTCGAGTAAAGCTGCCCATAAAAGTTTTCAATTTCGGCCAAAAGCTCATGGCGTGACGTGACTACTCTACCGTCCTATGTTTTCAACTTCATCAGCAAGCTCTCCAAGAGACGGTCTCTGGCAAACACTTTAGAGCCTTTGTTTCGCTCAAGTAATCGCTCAAATTAAGTAACTATAATTACTAAAGATTTAAAGTTAGTTAATTATATAAATGAAATATTTGATACACTGATTAAATTAATTTTTTATCCTGTTCATAATTTTCGGGTTTGCCAGTCGTACCTTAAAGCTTTAAACTATTGTAAATCGAATTCGTAAAATCTGTCCGACAATATCGATCTCATGTAAACTCATGCTCTTTTTTCCTTGGCCCCTCACCGCGTTTTCCTAAGGTACATTGGTTTCGGTCAAACTATAGTACCTATGCACGAGTTATTTTTAATATAGGGGCGCCGATGAGATGCTTGCCTATGGCGCTCTCAACGTTTAATCCGCCTCTGTATGGGGGTGTGGGCTCCGGCACTTTCACAAACCAGACGAAACACAATAGTAGTCACTAGGTATTAGTTCACGCTGGTGTTATGTGAGAGGGTGATACTTCTCCGGACGCGCTGGCCCATTCATACTGTAAAACAGCAAGGCTCTACCACTACACATGGTAGTGTAGGGGCAATTGTGAATCTACATTTTCTCTCATGCCATCCAGTTGGCTAAATGTATTGGCAATCAGTTGCCTTGTAATCTTACGCACTATTCGGAGAATTCATCCTTTCTTGGACCAGACTAATCGGGGTAACCTAGTTTCTCGGGTGGCCCTCCCAAGGCGTCACCCTGATTTGAGGCTTCTCCAGTCGGGGTACCCGGGGATGGGCTGGTCAATAGCCACAAGGCTGGCACCGGCTCGTCCCAATCGGGTGTGAAGGGGAAACCGGGGCGTTTAGTTGGTAGTAGGACTTAGTCTCGAGCCTACGGTTATGGCGCGTAATTTTATTTATTGAAACTTAAATGCACAATCAAAAGTCCATAACGCGGACCTAATGCCAAATGGCATTTTCTGCCAGTCGACCTTAGGGCCAAGCAGAAAAAAATATTGTGGGTAAATGCGTTCTCCTCCGCCAAAAAAAAGGGGGCAACGTCTTCAACCATTTCTAATCGGTCATCTCTTACAACGGTGCTAACAATCACCAAACATGATAGTAAATAGGAGTTTTCAAAACATTTTTCCTGCTAGCGAGCTCCGCCCTTGTTGCATTTCGACCGAATATCAAAAACGGAGTGATTACCATCGTACTAGCTCATAAAAAACAACCGAGTACCGCATTACTCCACTACTTCAAATCGGGCACATACAGATCGTTCACGATAGAATAAGTCCTCTAGCCGCTATATTGGTACTTCTGTTTTTCAATACTTTCAATCTGTTTTTTGCTTAGAGTAGAACACATGGAGATGCCCTAAGTAGGTACAAAACGTGTATACCTAAAGTTGGAACACAAAATGGCGCCACCAATGATAGCGCCCGACCGTAGTGCAACCAATATTGTATATCGATATATTTATCGATAAAAGTTTACGTGTCGATCATAAATGCACATATTTTGTTAGAAATCTATAAATAGTTTCTTATTTTCCTATCACAAAATAATGATGATGCAGTGCCTTAATATAACAATAGGTTAGTTATATAAATTATTATGGAAATTTCAACTTCACATGGTTAATAAACCTATTACATTTTTCCAAAAATCATAAACAGAATATAAAGTGAAGATACTGTACTGTTTCATACTACCATCACGTAATCTTGTTATGTCGAGAGTTCTGTAAAACCAGTTTTCGTTGAAGTGTAGCGAGCAAACGTGCCTTATTTTATGTCGCGGATTTATATTTTCCCCACCTATTAACTCTATCTATTTCATTTTTAATGTTTCACTTACAGGAAATCTGCAGAAATATACCATGTGCAGAATATAACTTTCTAATACGTATCGATACATAAAAATATTGTGCCACATCACTAGCTGGAACACAATATGGCGAAACCAGCACGCGTCAAAAACTGGGTGACGTCACTAAAGAGTGTTGCCAAAATGGGTACAATGCAAAGATAACTGTCTCTTTTTTCATACGCAACAATCACTTAGATGAAGAGAGATAAGTATATATTTGTAAGGCAAGTGTCGATTCGATGTATATTCATATAAGCAATTTTTTGTATAGATCAATAGGGCATCTCCATATGTTCTACTCTAAGGTTTTTTGACAGATTTACAAAGCGTAGGCAATGCTGCCAATATAGCGGCTAAAGGACAACTTATGGTGAACAGACTTTATGAGTTCGTTCGTTGCTCCTACAGAACAAGAAAATTTTCTTGCTCTGCGCTCCACACCTTTGACTACTTAATAAACTAAAATAATATAGGTAGGTACTTACGGTTAAAGAAATTTATTATATACCTATCCCGCTCGCTAAATATATACTTAGACAATAATTTCCTCCAAGCCGAAACTCAGCCTATCGTTAAGATAAACTATGTAGGACAGCTAGATGCTGCGGTGGGTGCACAAGCACTGCTGACAAGACCGACGAGAAATCAGACGGAGTTAGGTAGGTATTGTTACCGGCAAAGTTCTTGACCATCGGTCGACGGAGTGGGGGAAATTTTGACCGCATGACCAATAGCGCAAATCTCCCGTCGCCCGCGCGCTATTGGTCAGAGGTATGCTTCTGACTAATAGCGCGCAGGCATGTCAAAATTCGTGCGCAATCCCCATCCAACAGTCAAGAAGTTTGCCGGGGCCTGTTTTTACATGTTTTCCGCCAGCCAACTTTCGGACTGGAACGGAGAATTTGCCAACTACCTGGCTGTTTTATATAATAGGGAATGCGCCTTTAGCTGTGTGCCTATACAAAGTGGATAGCACACTTTAAATGAAAGATCAGGAGATCAGAGGAACCAGTAGTGTAGCAGCATATTTAAGATGCTTCCGGTTTAAGTGTCATAAAGTGTCCTTATGGAATCGTGTAATTAAAGCCACGGGCTTGTCATCAGGTAGGTTGCATGCCTGTCTGCCAAACAAAACAAAAGAAATTTTTAAAAAGCCTTACTTTCTCTGCAGATGTATTGTTAAAAAAAGGTCTGGCGTACGCGGAATGGAGCTCGGAGTGCCCGTTTCCAACCAGTCTAGTTACGCGGCTAATCAAATAAAACGTCGGCCCTGAAACGGCAAAAACTGACGACTTTCGAAAAGTTGCGTCATTTGTTTTTTACCACGACCTTTTGATATTTTTTCCGGCGGCTAGCGGAAAATTTCTGTTAGCGGCCGCGTGGGAAGGTGAAACTCAAAATTTGTTTCTCAATCTCATGAATGGTCATTTCTTGGAAATCGTTTTGGTTAAAATATCTCAGAAAGCCTCAAAATTCAAAATTCAAATTCCTCACTTGTCTAAGTACCTAAAACTAATTAATACTTAGTTATGCCTATTAGGCAGCGCATAAAGCGACACTTCCCGATCAGTGTTTCTCAATGGAATCGGCCGCAGTAACCCTTTACAACTCTTGGAACCTTCTTCAACTGTCTTGGGACAAGACATAGGTACTTTTCATCCCGGGACAATATTTAGTTCCTATTTAGTAACAAAAATATAAGTGTTTCTGTTTATCCTGTTTCACATCGCACATCAGATTATACGAAGTGATGAATCGACATTCACGATATGGGTTTTCTTTTTCCGAAAAATATGATTTTCGTAAAATTTCGAGTAGGTACCACGCGGACGAAGCCGCAGGTGAAAGTCTAGTCTGTATTATACCTACGAGTAAACCCTGTTTTTTCGATAAATGCTATTAAAGAACACCCAGGCCGATACAAACAGACATGTTCATTGCACACTTGAATGATTGTACAGTCAACAGCACATCCCGTTAAACACTTGCAGTTCGATAATAGCACTATGCCCCCGACATAAGTCCAAAGTGTTACGTCTGACATGCTTTTGACTGTACCGTGTTGGGATCGAACCCGCGACCTCTAGTGTAACAGCCGACTTCTCGACCATTACACCCTATTACACCAAATGGCTCGTCTAAACTCGGGACTCGGAATAAAGATGTTAAAGATGATCGTCCCACAACCAACTGCCTAAGCCAATAGTTTCCATACCTGAACAATTTTCATTTTATCGATACAAAAGTAGGTAAGTACAATTGAGGAATTGAGGTCGTCGTGAGGTACTCTTAACGTAAACACGTACTAAAAGTCGCTCCGCAGAAATAAAACTATAAGTGTGTTCTTACGTTGAATCGTGTTGAGAAAAGTTGTAAATCATATTTGCATAACTGTTTTGTGTCCAATGTGCTAAAAATCTGTGCAAACTTTAACACTAACAACTTAAAAAACCACAAAATATTAATGTGTTGTTACGGTGATACCAAGAAGTGCCAAAAAATATTAACAACAGTGACGGTGGTTTACAAAAACATCTGCATCTCACTCATCACTGTCTTATTTTATTGTACGAGCAAAATAGTTACAACCTACCAAAAACATTCGTCGAATACAGTAACTAAAACGATAGCTCCTTGGTAATAGTGCCGCGTTTAGTCACAGAACTCCAGTGTTCGAGTCCGGCAAGAATAAATTCGCACTTTTTCTTCTTTTTTCTATTTTTTTTGCCTCAACAATGAGATGTAAGGCGTGCGAAAAGGTACTTAAGCATACTGATTTAAAGTCCTGTACATATTGCGAGAGTAATTATCATTTTTTGTGCTTGGGAATATCACCAGCTGCATATGCAAAGGAACTCAAACAGCCAAAGAAAGTTACGTGGAAGTGTCCCGACTGTAAGGCACTGGAAAAACGCGGGGACAACACAAATACTCCTATCAGATTGCAGCAACCAGCTGGATCTCCACCATCAGCTGTGCCTGAAAACACCGGCCCATCTATCAACAACAACGACTATACAATAATGGAGGAGCTAAAATCTTATATTGACAGCAAACTTAAGGAAACCACTCAAAATATCTTATCCGAATTCCGAGCTGCGTTAACATCGGAGATCAAGGCTGTAAATAGGACAATAGAGGAACTCAAGTCTAGTGTAGCTTTTATCAGCAGTCAATATGATCAACTGAGTAACACTGTCGCCGAAAACGCAAAAGTTGTGGATAACTTACATAAAGAAAACAACAGGTTATCAAGTGAAATAAAGGACATTAAGGACAAACTCGCAGCTCTGGATCAACAATCACGGGCTTGCAATTTGGAAATTCAGTGTGTCCCGGAGCACAGGAATGAAAACTTGCTGACAATAACGAAACAGCTATCGAAGACCATAGCAGTCGACTTGGCTGATACTGATATACTTAGTGTTCATAGAGTACCGAAAGTAAATCCAGAATCTGAAAGACCACGCAGTATTGTGGTTAAATTCTCTAGCCCCCGAATCAAGGATGGAATCCTAGCGGCAGTAAAAAAATTTAACAGTTCTCAAGGTTCCGATAAACTAAACACTTCTTTTCTCGGAATGGCTGGAAAAAAGCAACCATTTTATGTCGTAGAACATCTGTCCCCTGAGAATAAAAAACTACATGCTGCAGCAAGAAAACTCGCCAAAGAAAAGAAATACGAATTTGTGTGGGTGCGGAATGGACGTATATTTATGCGCAAAGACACTAAGTCAAAGGTTCATTTAATAGTCAGTGAATCAGTTTTGAGTTCTCTCTAATTATTTACCTCCCTTTAATTTTTGGTATTACGCATGCCCTTAAGAACTTAATCGTAAAATTCAATATTAAAATTTATTACCAAAATGTCAGAGGTCTCAGAACTAAGACGGAAAATCTTTATATGTCGGTTTTAAATTGCGAATACGATATTCTTGTTCTAACCGAAACGTGGTTGAATGATTCTGTTTACGATCATGAACTTTTGGACCAGCGTTACAACATATTTAGGCGCGACAGATCTACAACATCATCCGTTAAGAGAGAGGGAGGTGGGGTTTTGGTGGCGGTTTTGAAGAAGCACGAAGTAATTCGTAGACACAATTGGGAGTCTCCGTGTGAGGATTTATGGATTTCCTTAAAGATTGGCAGGGATGTTAGTCTTGAAATCTGTGCTGTTTACTTACCGCCCCCGGTCAAACTAGACTCCCTTAACGCTTTTCTTAACAAAGTCACTGAAGTAGTCCAGGGTAGGTTGAACGGCAAGTCACAGATTATGATATTGGGGGACTTTAACTTTCCTAGCTTAAACTGGGTTTCTTCTTCTGACAGAGTCAGTGATCCTGTTTTGGTCGAGTCCAGCAGTGCCATAGAGAGTGTCCTTTTGGACGCGATGTCTTTTAACAACTTGCACCAATGCAACCGTGTTCAAAATATAAATAATAGGGTCCTGGATTTAGTTTTTAGTAGTGACCCCAGAAATGTAGACGTAGCAGAAAATAAGCACGCACTACTGCCAGTAGATTCTCATCATCCAAGTATTAATATTCAATTCACCAATTTCGCGCAAACTGCATTTAAGCCAAAACCATCTAGATTTTTAAACTTTTACATGAGTGATTATGACTCAATTAATAAAGAACTTTCAAATATTGATTGGTCTTCTGTTTGGAACGTCACGCATAATGTTGACGAGATGTTAGACTTATTTTACACCGCACTCATGCCCATCATTAAAAAACACACACCCATGCGTATAAAAAAAGATATGAAGTATCCTATTTGGTTCAGTACACCTTTAATTAAAGCTCTTAAAGAAAAAAATAAGTATCACAAAAAATTTAAGATGTACAAAAATCCGTTAGACAAAATAACATTTGAAGTACTCCGCAAACGTTGCGATGGTATGATAAAAATATGCTATGACAATTTTATAAAACGTGCCAGTAGCCATCTGCACGAAAATCCGAAATATTTCTGGAGTTATGTTAAAGAACAAAAAAGCAATTGTACAAGTATACCCAATGAAATGCGTTATAAACTGAATGTAGTTAGAGGCGGTCAACAAATTGTTGAAACCTTTTCCGAATACTTTCAAACCGTCTATAAGTCAGTTGCCCAATCGAATGCATCGCTTGCTTCCGATCTAACTTATACACAGTTCCCACCAGATGCAATACCTCAATGTAAAGTCACTCAATCCGAGGTCTTAAAAGCTCTGCGAGGACTAGACTGCAACAAAAGTCCGGGTCCAGATTTACTGCCTCCAATATTCTTCAAAAAATGTGCAGATTGTCTGTACAAACCATTAACCGAGCTTTTTGATACCTCGTTAAAGTCGGGAGCATTTCCAGCGAAATGGAAGCTGGCTCATCTAACTCCTATTCATAAAGACGGTGATCCAAGTGACGTGGAAAACTACCGCCCCATTTCCATTCTCTCGGTCGGTGGTAAGATACTTGAGTCAATCGTTTACAGCCACTTACTAACGCATATTAAATCTCAAATAAATGTCAATCAACACGGTTTCCTTCCCCGCAGATCAACTTCCACGAACTTGGTTGAGTACATAACTGATATCTCAGAGGCACTCGACAGACAGGAAGAGGTCCACGCAATATACACCGATTTCAAAAAAGCCTTTGACCTTGTCAATTACTATCTTTTGATAAGGAAACTGTCACGAGCCGGTATTCATGGATCACTCTTGAGATGGTGTGAATCGTACCTACTCAATCGCACACAATTGGTCGCCATACGAGGATTTACATCAGAAGCCTCGCCAGTACCTTCAGGAGTGCCTCAGGGATCACACTTAGGGCCGCTCTTCTTCTTGGTCTTTATAAACGATCTTTGTAAACACCTAAAATGTAAATTTAAAATGTTTGCTGACGATCTTAAAGTATACAGAACTATAATAAACCAAGATGATTCTCTTATGCTACAAAACGACATAAATAGTATATCCCTTTGGTGTGAACGCAACTACATGTTGTTGAATCCCGATAAATGCTCTTTTTTAAGGATTACTAGGAAAAAGGACAAATCTATACAGAACGTAGTTTACACTATTGGTACTGATAAACTTAGAGAAGTGACAGTTATTCGTGACTTGGGTGTTTTAATCGATAGCTCAGTTAGTTTTCGCACCCACTTGGATCACATAATAGCACAATCATCACGATTGTCTGGTCTCATTAACCGGCAAATGAAAATATTTAGGCAACCTCAGCTGACTGTTAAGCTATATAACACCATCGTGCGTGGAATTCTGGAATACTGTAGCGTTGTGTGGAACCCGTCCTATCAAGTACATTCTGACCGCATAGAGCGGGTCCAGAAACGGTTCCTGTATTGTTTGGCCTTTTCCGACTATAAATGTCGAAAGCTTCAGTCGTACCATGATCGGCTTGCATATTACAAAGTACAGCCACTACACGTGCGGAGAAAAGTGTTTGACATAGTTTTTGCTCACAAGGTGTTAAATGGACATGTGGATTCTTCTGGCCTCCTCGAAAAATTCTCATTCTGCATTCCACGAATAAACAGTCGCTTACATAATCGTAAGACTTTTGCTCTACCCATGTGCAGAACCAACCTCGGTCAGCATTCGCCAATCTATCGTATGATATCAAGTTGTAACGCTATCCGTTTCCAAATTGACATATTTGATGGTTCTGTGGCCTCATTAAAAAATAGTTTAAAGTCGTTTCTGTAATCTATTTATATTTATTTTTTTTTGTAAAATTTATGTTAATTTAGTGTACCTCTCACATTAATTTTCATCAATGCATGTCGTGTTTACATCAAGAAGGACTTACAATGATACAATAATATTACATGTCTACTGTCTTATGCACGTGAAAATTGTAACTCCAGTTTTGTAAACCAATAAACAAAAAAAAAAAAAAAAAAAAAAATTATTATTTGTTCTATTTGAGGTCGCGATCAGTATCCAATAGCCGGTATTTGAAAGCGCATTCTAGTTCAATAAATAAACCTGTTGATTCCGATACAAATAGGCATTTTAATTGACTTCACCTTCTCGGGATTTTATTTAATCGTATGATACCATTCTATCCTACCTATCAACCTTCCTTTCTTAACACTTATGTGATTTCTTAATAAATCCCTCTGGACATTATACTCGTCAGTCGTCGTCTAGCCTCAAAATACACGACAACGAATAAAATATTGCTTTTTACTATGTACCAAATTTTGTCAAAATCGGTTCGGTGGGCGTGAAAACGTAACATACTGGCATAGTAGAGTAACTTTTCGCAATCAACTTCTAATAAAAGAAAAGAGTAGAGAAATACAAGTGCTACACAGTAGCGTAGCGTGGGGGGGGCGGGGGGGGGCGGTCCGCCCCGGGCGGCACTTTTAAGGGGGGCGGCAAAATTTCACAAAAGAGCGGCAGAATTGTCTTCCGGCCCCCCCGCTGCGTGTCTGTTTGTCAAGTGGAGGAGCAAAAAAAAAAAGGTCGCCAGACAGAATTGTCTTCCGCCCGCCCCCCCCGCCGCGTGTCTGTTTGTCAAGTGGAGGAGCAAAAAAAAAAAAAAAAGGGCGGCAGAATTGTCTTCCGCCCCGGGCGGCCGACACCCACGCTACGCCACCGGTGCTACATAACAGACAGACGAACAAAAAGTCTGTCGATATCTAACCAATCACTCTGAGTAAGATGTTATGTATTTTGTCAGCGGCGCTCGAAAACATGGCGTTCAGATATTTTCGGTGTACTTGAGTGTACTAAGTAATGAATGACACAATATTATAATATTCTTCAGCAACTAGGCTTTCGAGATTTTCTTTGTTGTCAAGCGGTCATCACTGTCGTTTAAACAATAAAGGAGAAAATCATTTTTGAGTTAACTTTTTTAGGTTTGCATACTTTCAGATGTAGCGCTAGCACGAACAAATTAAGAACTTTAATAGCACACCATAGCGGCGAGTAGCAGAACTACAAAAATTTCCCATCCAATTATTGTTTTGAATTACCCTTCACTCGAGTTTTAGATTTTTGAAACGAAAATAAGACTTACATAAGAAGCGGCACTCCAACAACCTAAAAAAAAAGAAGTATTATTTTCGTTTTAATTTGACGATAATAATTTTATTTAATTATACCGATCCCTGACAGATAGCAGCACACTCGCCTACTTTATTGTTCTGGCCACTAGAGGGCGCTAAGACTTATTTTAGCGTTTCTTCAACCCGTCGCTAGATGGCACTACCAATCATTATTTTCATTTTTAATTTTACAAATCTTCACCAGATGGCAGCACACTCGCCAACTTTCTTGTTTTCACCACTAGATGGCGCTACAAACGCATTTTTAGTACTTCTTCCTCCCGTCGCTAGATGGCAGCATTAGTATGCTTTTAATTTGAATGTAAATTTTACTATTCGACAATAGATGGCGTTACAAGCATGCTTTAAAAGTTGATGGAAGTTTGTAAATTCACCGCTAGATGGCAGTATTAACAAAAATTAATTATTATTTTGCTCACTAGATGGCACTAATGTAATTTTTATATTTTTTTTATATAATGTCACTAGATGGCGCTTTTCGTAATGCTTTAGAATTTTCGAAACTTTTCTGTTGTGAACTTGCTGTTGTAGCACGTTATCATGAAAAGAGTAAATTCTGAAGAATTACTTCAACACACATTATCATTTTTAGCGTTTTTTTTTTTGTGAGCTGCTGAATTGGTTAATTATAATTAATATTATCCTCAATAATATTATCCTCAGACCATATAAATTAGTTATATTATATTATCTATATTTCGAAGCGAGGTCCCCCGTTTAATATCAGAAACTTATATCAGTTTATATTTTTCTTTTGTCATAGAATATAATATATTCTTAAAAAATCAACACCAAAATAAACAGAAAGGTTAATGCAAAGTTAATTAAAGTAAATTAATTATATTAAAGGTAAGCTGTTAAAATATTATTTTATTTTGTACTACCGCCATTGTGGTGCGTTTTTGTGTGACACTGATAAATATCTGCAGATTTCCTAGGCTTAGATATTCTTAATAATTTAGGTAACTAGCAGTACTAGAGTACTATATGGTGTATGACTAGTGTCTGCAAGAAGAATAAAAAAACTCGTAAGTACATGTTTTATAGAAAAAATGTAAATTTTATCCGTTCTCTGGGGGCACCCACAATAGGCTTTGTTGCTTACTCTGCGGCGAGAGCACTATGTGAGTAAGGTGGACATTTATTAATTTTTATACTCTTAACTACATATATTATAAGAGAAAAGATTTGTTTATTTGTTTGTATTGAATAGGCTCCGAAAAGTACTGGACGGATTTAAAAAAATCTTTTACCATTAGAAGCGGACATTATCCCTGATGAACATAGTAGGCTACTTTTTACCGCGGGAAAATACTTCAAAGTTTTTCACATTATGACATGTCTGTGACATGTTGCCATAGCAACGCATTGTTAAATAACAAGTAAGTATACAGTAACAATGATTTTTGGGAGCTGGAAAATAAATCCTGAAAAAATATCTCATTCTTACGGGATAACGTACCTATAGTCCACGCGAGCAAAGCCGCTGGCGCGAAGGCTAGTAATTACTAGTGTCCGACCGAAGGTTCGGTTTCGGTTTCGGTTTCGGCCGAGTTTCGGCCAAAAATCAAGTTTCGGCGGCAGTTTCGGTTTCGGCCAAAATTGGCCGAAACTTTTGCCGAAACCGAAACTGATTTCGGAAGTTGTCGTGCATGCTCGCCTAACTTCGTTTCTCGCGGCAACGCTTTGGCGGCGGCGCACCTGTTTGGGAATTATTGTCTTGCGTCGTTCGTCGGATAGCTCTGTAGCAACACAACATAGTGCGTTAAACAGTAACATTTGGTGATTCGATTATTGATAACTGATAAACATTTTACTATAAGAACTTGATTTGAAAAAAAAGTAAAAGTATTATTAATATGTTTTTTTGTATTATATATAGGTACTAATATTAAAAAGAAGAAAGATTTGTTGTTTGTTTGTATTGAAGAGGCTCCGAAACTACTGAACTGATTTGAATAATCTTTCACTATTTGAAAGCTACACTATCCCCGGGTGACATAGAATACTTTTTCCCGGAAATGTGGGGGGAAGGGAAGGATATTTAATAAAGGAATTACGCGCGGGTGAAACGGCGGGCAAAAGGCTAGTCTTCTATATAAATGGGAGAAAATGGACTGACTGAATGAATTCCTGACTGACAATCAACGCCCAGCCCAAAGCACAAGACCCAGGAATTTGAAAATTTCGTACAAGAATTCTTTATAATGTGTAAGTTTCCACTAAGAAGGGATTTTTCGAAATTAACCCCAAGGGGGGAAAAAGAGGGTTGGAAAATTGTATGAAATTTTGTCATTTTAAAAGTTACAGTCTTAAAATTCGTGAAGTATATTTTGGTTTGGTGTCAGCTTCAAATAAAAAGGTGTTATTGAAACTTACCTCCCATGGGGATTAAAAAGGGTAAAAAAATAAAAAAAATCACCCGCAAGGGAGTAAATTAGGGGTTGAAAAATCTAAATATCGAGATTGAACCAACGGGAATATATCGAGAGCGTCATCAGAACAGCTTCCCGTAAACTCGGAATCCTGAACAGAGTGAGACGATTTTTCACTCCGGTGCAGCTTTGTCTCTTATACAAGGCACAGGTTCGCCCGTGTGTGGAATATTGCTCTCATCTCTGGGATGGTTCCGCAAAGTACTTATTGCAGGCTCTCGACAGGTTGCAGCGACGTGCTATCCGTATTATCGGTGATCAAGAGGTGACTAAGACCCTAGAACCTCTTCAGTTACGTAGAGACGTTGCCAGTCTTAGTGTTCTCTACCGTCTCTATATGGGGAATGCTCTGAAGAGTTATTCCAACTCATCCCGTCCTCCCCTTTCCACTCCCGAACAACACGCGCCGAACGGCGTTGCCATCCTCATACCATCCAGACACTGGTGGCCCGTACCAAGAGGTATAGTTCCTCTTTTTTGCCCCGTGCCATTAGGGCATGGAATGCCCTTCCGGCTCACGTGTTTCCCACCTCCTATAATCCTGGGCTTTTCAGGCGGGGCGTGAAGCGGCATCTATGCAGGCCTTCAGGGTGAGGGTGACTGGCTCAATGGGTACTATGAGCCAACCTTATATTTGGACCTCACTTCCGCTTACCATCAGGTGGAGTAAGGTCATCCTGACTGCCTGTTTATAAAAAAATAAATCCAAATTTGTACAGGGGTTCTTTATAATGTGTAAGCTCCAACTAAGAAAGGGTTTTTGAATATTTCACCCCTCAAGGGTGTTGAAAAATGGTTTAATCTTTTTACTTTAAACCTAAAAGCGTGCTTTATAATGTGTAAATTTCCACTAAGAAGGGGGTTTTGGAAGTTACCTGCGGAGTTTCATAGTGGTTTAAAGTGTAGCCTACGCCAGCGAAGCCAGGGGCGAAAGTCTAGTATTAAATAAATGATTACAACAAAATTAATATACTGTGATTCCATTTCATGTCCCAATGAATGCATAAAATGGGTAAAATGCATAAATTTTCAATATTTTAAGGAATTTCATTCTTGACCACGTGAGTTTCGGTTTCGGTTTCGGCCGAAACTGAAGGCAAGGCCGAATATTCGGTTACGGTTTCGGTTTCGGCCGGAAAACCAGTTTCGGTCGGACTCTAGTAATTACTTAAAGTAGGTCTAGCTAGACTAAGAAAATAATAATATAATTCTAAGTTTTTTGTAACAGTAAACGTTGCTACTATTTTCTTGTTTGTTTAGAGAAACAAAAAATAATTAAAATTTATTATTTGGTTAAATTCATTTACAACGTGAAATGTTTAATCCAACCACGTGACTTCAGTCTGTTTTTATCACGTGTAACCGTTCTCGAAAAACAAGTCTGTTCCATAGAAATATTATGTATCTCTGTTTTTAAAAATCTTGTTTTTTATTAGGAAATTGCGGACGCCGTTAATGGTTTTCTTCGATCAAAATTTGAATGGCAACGAGTTTCATTTTAGCAGCGCGCCGTTTTAACATTCGAGGCTGCAGTTTGATTGAACATAATTATTCTATAAATAATCTATAGGAAACATGATGAGGAAAATCTTGTTAGTATGTACTGGTTGACAGCCACAGGCTGGAACCAGCTCGTCCCAATCAGGTGGAAGGGGACACCTGGGAAGTTTAGTGGTTAGTGGGACATTTTAGTCTTGAGTCCCACACACGGCTCTAGCTCTAGCTATTACAGGGCCTAAACGCATTCTTCACATACCTATATTAGAAACACCCAGCCAGACCGATACAAACTGACATGTTCAGGCACACAAATCGAACCCGCGACCTCTGGTGTAATAGCCGACTACTCGACCATTACACCGAATGCCTCGTAGAAAGTAGCATCATAGACCTACAAAATATGTTTTTTAAGTTTATATAATTTAACAAATATTTATTCTCGCCTCGAAAAAGGCTCCAAAAATAAGCTTATTAATTAACGTAAACAAGTGACGCGCGCATACATTACTAACCTGTTCTGCCATTCAGACGGCTTTATCATTAAAAAACATAGTTACCTTCACTAACCCGCGCGCGCGCGCTGCGCGGGAAACCGCGATTCGTGACATGGCAGCCATATTGGGCCATTTCAAATGTTTTATTTTGACCGCCCTGAATGCATTTTTGGTAGTGATTCTGACTTATGCGCCAGGGGTTGTGGCCCACAACCACAACTTGTGGGTGCAAATCCCACCCTCCTGTGCTTGATCAGTGTTTTTTTTTATGTCAAAGGCGGCAAACGAGCTATCGGGTCGCCTGATGGTAAGCAATCACCGCTGCCCATGGACATCTGCAACATCAGATCGCTGATGCGTTGCCGGCCTATGGGGGGTGTGGTGGGCCTCCGGCACTCTCACAAAGTTACTATTATTTCACGCTGGTGTTATGTGAGAGGGTGGTACTTCCCCTGACGTGTCGGCCCATTCGTACTGTAAAACAGCATGGCCATACCACTACAAAATATACCTTGCCTAAGACTGACAAACTTATCTGTTCCAGTGGCCAAAATTGGAACTACCTGAAATGTCAGGTTTTGAAATGCAAAAACGATATTTAATGACAGTACTAAAACGACAGTAACGACGCCGCCACTGGAACAGATAAGTTAATTGGTGGTCTACTATACTGAGTAGTTATTAGAAAAAATTGATCTCAACGGTCTCATCGACCGCGTCGCGCAGTGGCTGGTTGCGCTGCGTCTGAGCACATTTCCATGCAAATGGTAATGACTGGCTATTTTTAGCCGAATGCCGGCTATAAATAGCCACAACGGTACCGCCTGGTTTGGACAAAAACCGTACGAACTAGTCGGGTTTTCACGCTTCGAGCGAATGCGTCAGTGCCTTGATTTGAACTTGAAGGCTTTACGAGCGATAATTTTTTGTTTTTTAATACTTTTTTCTGTTCTACTTGGCTTCCTAGTTTTTGAGGATTTTTTTTGGTTGATAAAAAAATTATGATGTAGTTTATTTTTGTTGTTTTAGTAGTTTTGTATTTTAAGTTATAGTTAACTTTAAAAGATTTTATTTACAATTATAGTTAGCTGTAGAAGCAGTATAAAAATTTCAACTGACTGTTGACAGTTGAAATTTTTAAACCGCTACTACTATAACTGAAAAGCTTTTAGACAATACTTAAGTATTGTATTGATCGCATACTCTGAAACGTTACGTTTCAGAGTATACGATCATATGATCCTCAATATTCCTAAAGGTTTCGAGTTCAAGACATTCAGGGGGCCTAGACAAAGTAACATTTTGACAGCGATAGCGAAATTCGCTAACTTTAAATTGTATGGATTTGACAGATGCCGTAGAAAAGTCACGTGGTGAAAGTATGGGTTTTGACATTCGCTATCGCAAATTGAGCTTTAACGAACGTTATAAATGCCGCTTGTCTAGGGGGGCAGGACATTTTTGGATAAAAAAAATTGTAGTCTGGGTGTTTAAAGAAGCGTCCTCCATCCTCAAGACACAGTAGATACATTTTTGGGAAAACTATATTTTTGCGTCTGGATGTTTAATCAAACACACCGCGTCCTCGTCATTTTAAACACAAAAAACATGGTTTCCCCCAAGGATCTCTTAGGGCAGACAGTAAACGACTTTCGGGTAATGATGAATATGTCCTGGTATGATAAGGCTGATGATAAGAACCGCCCATTTTGAGGGATACAAACCTATCCACGCAGCCTACCACTTTAAGTGGAATTTCTTTTTTTTTTTACCACATCAGTTGGCAGACAGACACGCAGCCCACCTGATGGTAAGCGGCTACTGCGGCCTATTCCATTGAGAGACACTTCACCAGGAAGCGTCGCTCAATGTGCTGCCAGACTGTAGGCTCATCTGATCTTTGAGCCTCTGATTTCAAGTGTACTGGTTCCCACATTAATATAGCCGGAACACAGCCAGAGCTGTTATGGCGGCAGATTTCATCTGTGGGGGTGGTAGCTCAGTCGGACTCTGAAAAAGCCCTACCCTACCAGACCCAGGGCGGGAATGGAACCCACGACCTCCGTGTTTTTATACCCGAGCGGCTTAGCCACTGTTCCACGGAGGCGGTCAAACTCCTCCACTTTAGAACGCGGAACTAGTTGCCTCAGAAATAAAGTAACTCCTCCCACTGCGAAAGCCGACGGGCCACTTACGCCCACTCTTAATAGGCGTGTCAGTGGGGGGGAGTGAAGACGGATATTCGACTGTTTCAATCCTTTCCCCCACTATTTTATTTTTTATGCCAGAGGCGGCAAACGAGCCAGCGGGTCGCCTGATGGTAAGCAATCACCGCCGCCCACCCATGGACATTGGCAACACGGACACCAGAGGGATCCCTGATGCGTTGCCGGTTGCCAGCCTATGGGGTAAACGAAACACAATAGTCACTATTATTTCTCGCTACTGTTATGTGAGAGGGTGGTACTTCCCCGGAAGATGGCATGGCTAATATGGCTATACCACTACTATACGTGCTGAGTTCAAATCTCAGGTCAAACCAAAAATTGTTGTTTTCCTGTTCGTAAAATACTAATTAAATCTGAGACCAACACTCCCCCTTAAAAGGCTGGCAACGCATCAGCGATCCCTCTGGTGTTGCAGATGTCCATGGGCGGCGGTGATCTTATCATCAGGCGACCCGCTGGCTCGTTTGCCGTCTGTGACATAATAAAAAGAGATGCATCCCGCGGGAATCTGTCTGATCTGTCTGCAGTGGCGTAGCGATGGGGGTGGGGGGGGGCCTGCAAAATTTCACAATATAGTTGAAGCTGCTTTGCCAACTGGAGGAGCTTGACCACCTCCGTGGAACAGTGGTTAAAGCCGCTCGGGTATAAAACCCGAAGGTCGTAGGTTCGATTCCCACCTAGGGTCTGGTTGGTGGTAGGGCTTTTTCAGAGTCCGACTGGCTAGCTACCACCCCACAGGTGAAATCTGCCGCCAAAATAGCTCTGGCTGTGTTTCGGCAGTATTAATGTGGGAGCCAATAAACTTGAAATCAAAGGCTCGAAGATCAGATGAGTCTACAGTCTGGCAGCACATTGAGCGACGGCAGAATTGTCTTCCGCCTCGGGCGGCTGTCAGCAACGCTACGCCACTGTCTGTCTGCCAACTCATCCAGCATAAAAAAGGTTAGGCATTGCCTCAATGGAGACGTAACATTACAGAACAAGTGTCTTGAACCTAAGTCTCGAAATAACAGTCTAACTCTAATGTATTTCAGACAAAAACAACCAGCAAAAAATGCCGGAACACGATTCTAAGCGTAATTTGATTCTATAAATAGTATTGCGGTCAAACACGCGGGTCTAGCGTGCCCAAATGTGTTATTAAATATACAATTTTGAACGGCTCACGATAGAATGTGTTGAGGTTTGTGTGTAGTGAATTTTGTTATACTGCGTGGCATTTTAGTCGTTGTTTTCCCGCAGTAAAATGATTCTATCTTAGTATTAAAATAGATGAATAAAGATTTTTTTAGTCAAATCAAACGATTATGATAGGCGAAACTCGAACCAATAGTACTAGCTGCGTCGCGGACGGTCACCGGCCGGGGTCATTGCCCTTCGCGTTTATCACAAAAATGATTATTTACTATTTACTAAAATTTGGTTTCCATTTTGCCTTTCGCCCGCGGCTTCGCCCGCGTGAACCATAGGACGTTATCCCGCGGGAACAACAAAATTGTAGCCTATGTGTTAATCTGATTTCTAAGCTATATTATTGTTGAATTTTATTAAAATCCATTCATTAGTTTTTACGCGAAGGAGTAACAAACATCCATCCATACTTACAAACTTTTGCGTTTATAAATTACTAGCGGTCGCCCTCGTGGTTACACCCGCGCGTAATTTCCTTTTTCAACTATCCCCCCTTCCCCCCACTTTTCCGGGATAAAAAGTATTCTATGTTCTAATCCGGTTATAAACTATATGTGCTAAATTTCATCTAAATCCGTTCATCCGTTCTCGAGTTATCTTTCTTTTATATATATAGATAAGAAGATTAGAAGGATATTATTAGAAGGATATTATTATTAGAAGGATTATTCACAGCGATTTGGAACATAGTCGGGACCATGTTGTCCTGACTTATGTTCCAAGTAGGTCTGGTTTCCCTTGGAACGATCAGCAGCACGATTCAGCGATCCCTCTGGTGTTGCAGATGTCCATCATGGGCGGCGGTGATTGCTTACCATCAGGCGACCGGCAAGCTCGTTTGCCGCCTCGATCATTAAAAAAATTAACTATGCCAATCTAATTGATGAATAAACCATTTCAATATTTTCGCCTAACAACACATATTATATGTCACATGCATATAAAACGAAAAATACTATCATAAATTCAAAAAACTTGTCAGACTAGTTAGATGAGGAAAATATACATCTCAAATAGATTGTAGTTATATTCTATCAAAGTATTTCCAATTAATCATTATTTAACTACAAATTTATTCGGTAAAGTTTATAATAAAACTAAAAATATACATGGTACATTTTTTATCGTTTTGGATCCGAATTGTATAGTGTTTCGGAATCGGCAGTAGAGTCAAACAAAAGTATACAAAATAAAATAAAAATGAAGTAATTTATTAGTCCTTAAACTTTTTTAACTTTTTTTATAAACTGTTAATTCAGTTGGCAGACAGGCACGCAGCCCACTTGATGGTAAGCGGCCACTGCGGCCTTTTCCATTGAGGGACACTTCACCAGGAAGCGTCGCTCAATGTGCTGCCAGACTGTAGGCTCATCTGATCTTCGAGCCTTTGATTTCAAACTGCAGACCTGTCCTTCTATTGGAATCAAATTAAATTATCGACACAATGATGGGTACTGGCTTAATTACCACGCTTGCCAAATGCAGATTGGTGATCCCAAGTCCCGAGCTGTGTCCGAAAAACTGACACAAAGTTAGCTCGACCCACATAATATACATACATACATCATAATCCTCTCTCTGATACAGCCCAGACTGGTATATCGATTCCAAAAAAATTTTTCTCTCCACGCAGACGCGAAGTTATAAAATTTTTTATAACCTAACCTCCCCCCCTCCACCGCGCGCTCACCCCCTCCGTCTCTCAAAAATCCGTCTGTAAGGAAAATCGAAGGGTCGGTAAAAAAGAAAAATGTTAGAAATTGCGTACCGTTCGCAAAGAAATCTTGCGTGTCTTTTGAAATATTTATTTTTGTGACAAAAAATTCTTATTTTCAGTTTCGCCCAAAGGTTGACTGGTAAAGAATGCCTTTTGACATGAAGTCCGCCAATTGTTTCTATTTTTCTAAAATAAAGTATAAATTGTAGCGTCTTGAAATAAATAAATAACATAATTTAAAGAGAGATAGAGTCTTTCACTCGAATGAACCGCTCTTCTGGAGAAGTACCTATACTATACCTTTCAATAGACCACAGTGAAGATAATTTCATAACTGTTGTGCATAATAATTGAAAGAAAGAAGAAAGAAAGAAAAACATTTATAATTGGTGAAAACACTGTGTTGGCTACGGGAAGGACCCGTTTTTGCTGCCAACATTTTTTTTCCCTCTAATTGGTTCAGTGGAACAGTGGCTAAGCCGCTCGGGTATAAAAACACAGAAGTCATGGGATGGTCCCGCCTTGGGTCTGGTCGGTGGTAGGGCTTTTTCCACAGACATATATAGAACATGTATTATAATATATGTCTGTAGCTTTTTCAGAGCCGACTGGCTAGCGTCCACCCCCACAGGTAAAATCTGCCGCCATAACAATTCTGGCTATGATCCGGCAACATTAATGTGGGAGCCAGTACACTTGAAATCAGAGACTCGAAGATCAGATGAGTCTACAGTCTGGCAGCACATTAACGGACGCTTCTAGGTGAAGCGTCCCTCAATGAAATAGGCCGCAGTGGTCGCTTACCATCAGGTGGGCTGCGTGCCTGGTCTGCCAACTGACCTAGTATAAAAAAAATTGGTGGGTCAGCGTGATGTCTCTGGGGTTACAAGCGGCCACAGGCGATAGCACCCGCTTACCAAAAGGCAAACCATGGGTTTTTCTTGAAAGACGCTTCTTTTCTTCGGCCATATTACAATATTACAAGTAACGCCGTCGTCGTCGCGATGAGCATCTGAAAAAAAATGTTAGAAAACAAAAAAAGGTGTTTCCTTTTTTGCTAACGGTACTTTAATATAATAATCACATCAAATTGCCTGTATCCACGATACACCAGGAACATACTTCCCACATAAAAGTATTTGACGAGCCATTTGGTGTAATGGTCGAGAAGTCAGCTATTACACCAGAGGTCGCGGGTTCGATTCCCGCACGGTACAAACATTTGTGTGCATGAACATGTCTGTTTCTATCGGTCTGGGTGTTTCTATGTATCATATGTATTTAAATACAAAAAAAAGTATACAGTATGACAGGAAATGCGAGGGACATATTTAAACCCCAAATAGTTCATGCCTCCTTAAAACAAAATAAATATAAATCAATAAAAACTTTGGTAAATATCTGTCAATAACCTTAGTCGAAACCTGAAAATCCGCGTAACGTGCGGGCACTCTTCCCTTCACAGTAGGTATTTCCTGCACTCGTACATTACTCAAATTGTAATCGCGTACAATTTGAGTTTGGGGGGCGTTACTGGCCGCTCAGCAAACGGGATTTTTAGGTAGTTCATGCATACATAAATTATTAGGATAATTATGAAAAATATTAAGGATATATTTTTTATAGCGAATTGGACTCTAAATCGGATTCTGAACACTCTCCTTAAATATGTCCCTCGGGTTACCTAACACGCTGTTTAAGTAATGTTTATCCGTTGTCTGGCACCCATAGCACAAGCGAATGCTTAGTTTGGGGCTAGATGGCGCTGTGTGAATAATGTCAGAGATATTTATTTATTATTAAAGCATCAGCCTCAATGTCCCACTATGACCCACTGCAGGGCAAAGGCCTTCATCATCGAAATCACGTCATCGTTATAATGGTGGGTACTGGCTTAATCACCACACTTGCGAATATGAGAATCGTTAATCGCAATCCCAATTAACAAAAAAAAATTCAAAACAAAATTAAAACAATTATTTAGTTAGTTCTTAATAATATTATGTATTAATGCAAATTAAGTCTGTCTGTTATGCTTTCCAGCTTAACCTTTAATTGCCGAGGTGGTGTCACCGTGACACCGCACTACTTGAAACAGGAATATTTTAAAAACCAATAGGGTTACTTTGTCTCTTTCAGTAGCTGCTTGTTTTGACTCTATCTTTTGTTTGTCGGTTGTGAACACACGGTACGTTAAATGGTGTTCCCGCAATCGGACCTCTGGTGTCAACGTGACCTAAGGTCGGTGTTAATGCACTATTTTATGTTCTTGTGAAAACGTAATAAATGCTTATTTATACTTAATTTTGTAATTGGCACAACAAAATAAACTAGAATTCGGACGTAAGGGAAAAAGACAACTGTATTCGAATGGCCATAGTGATCAAAATGTTCTAGAGAGCTGGTCAGACGAAGAATTACAAGATTTTAGTGATTGTGATGATATTAAGTTGGTTGACCCCATGTTGACACGGATTTTCATCAACTCAAAGAATCAGAAGACAAGATGGAAGTTGTAACTAGTCAAAAAAAGAAAGTTGTGTAAGATTTGGCCATCTAAGTTCAAAAGGAAGACCCCTCATAAGTGCGCCAAAAAAGTTAGCCAAAATTGTGTCTGAAAATTATTAGAACTTTAAAATATTGATTGTTACTTGTTGATTAAAGTTCGTTTTTATTGTTTTAAACAGAAAAGTTCATTTTGGCAAAATATTTTATGACTTTATTAGTTTGTTTCCAAACACCCAAAACAGTGTTCCACAAATTTGCCATTTTTCATTTTGACTCTTAAAAGTTTGTACAATTTAGTTTTATTGTTTTTTTATGATTTCATCCCAATATTGATCAAACAATCACTCAGAATATATATAATTTTATTTTTTTTTTTTTTTTTTTTTTTTATGGACTATCCCGCGCCTGTTTACGGCGCGATGATTCTGCCAATGTCATGTGATTATGGGAGTTTCTTCTTGCGTTAAAACATTGGTGTTAAGATGTTTTAACGCTTCATGGAAACACTGGAGGATACTCTCAAGGTCACGGGGGAATGGACGCCATTGCGGTAAGAGCGTCTCATCTTCCGACGAGACACACTACACGCAATACCCGTCCATTCAGTCAATTTGTTTCAATTTTCTTATTTATGACACTTCGTTACACTTTACTGAATGAAAATCACACCACTTTTCAACACTAAACTGCACTAGATCACAAATAAAAAGATTTAAAACTAAAAGACGCGTGGACCCATCACCTACCCTCCAGTGAATCTTCATATAATTTTAACAAATTTTTAATAAACATTTGATTAAAAACGTCACTTCAAAAAGGGTGTCACCATGACCTAACCTCGGCAATTAAGTACTAAAAATGAGGGTCGGTAACTAAAGGTTAAGTTACTAAACCAATTTTAATAAAATTTCTTTTCAGCTTAAGTTACTTAACCAATTTTAATGTTTGGTTCAGACATAGAGTAGATCTTGGGAAGGAATCTTAAGCTACTTTTTATACAAGATCATTAGAACATTTCCAGATGGGAATTGAACCCATGTAATTTGGATACCACCATGGTGGGCGCCAATTGAAACTACTTGGCGCCCACCGTGGTGGATAGTTACTGTGATTTAAAATAAGGGGTAGTTGTGGTATCTGAAGGGTTTACAGTCGGGTCACATGTGTATCGTTTGTTTGATTCTCTACGCGTACTTATAATGTCCTCCTATCAAGGTTTTTCGGCTACGGCGGCCAATCTTTACGATCAGCTAACTACGCAGGATATATTATAGTGCACAAGTGAGTGCGCAAGCACAGGTGCACTCCCTATTCCCTCACTCTCATAACACGGTGGGACAGCAGTCTGACACGACCGAAGAGAGATCAGGCGCAGGACCAACGGCTTAACGTGCCTACCGAAGCACGGAATCATCATTCTTTTCAGACATTCAGGTGATTCAAGCATGCAATGTCCTAACCAAACTGGAAACATTCACACAAAGTGATGCTCCCCGCGGGACTCGAACCCACGACCTCCGGGTATTAGAGCCCAACGCTCTAACCACTGTACCATGGAGGCAGTAAAACGCGTACTTATACGCAGATATCGTACTACATCACACTTATTTATCAGACCCCAAATTAAGTAACTAGCTCTTGTGTTATGGGTATTAGAATCAACAAAAGTTCCAATAATAGTTCAGTAATAGTAGAGATAAAATGAATGATTCATTCGTATTCACGTAATACGAAAGAATCATTCATTTTCGGAAAGTCTTGTCGTGATCTAAGTTATTAGTCTACTTCGTCCTAGCGATTTCCCAGCCTAGTGCCGGGGTCCGCTTTCCTGCTTAACTTTCTCCACTTTGCCCAGTTACTAATCTAAGTTATTAGTAAGTTTAATATTTTTTTAATTAGTCCTTTTTTTCTAATTGAGAGTCAAATCTGGGACCCTTCATATTTCGATAGCATGGGGTGCGCTGAGTCACCGTTGATAAATTAATCTCTGAATCCATCTTGCGGCGTATCATTGGTGAGTCATGCTCGCTAAAATGTACCTGGGATGGTGGTGCTACGTGGCGGGTCGTTACATTCCCTCCAAGATGCCTGAGTGAAGCGATGGCTGACACATACATTGTATCATTCTGGTGCTGCAGGTGCCATCTTTGAGTGCTGGTCTGCGGGAACTCACAGGTCCTTCAGGTTGATAGTTTTTAAATTTACTCGAAACTGTATGACTTAGCTAAAGTATAAAAGTGAAGATTGTACGTCAAAAGCACTTTGGACTTTGTACCACTCTTATGTCGGGGGCATAATTAAGTGCTATGTAATATCGCACTGCAAGTGTTAACCGTGATGTGCTGTTGACTGTGTATTGAATTCTTGTAACCTTATTGGCATTTGAAAGGAGTAACTGTTGAGTTTCTTGCCGGTTCTTCTTAACAGATGACTGCATTCCGAATCCGGTGGTAGTCACGATTTTTTTTTTTTATTTCTGACGATTCATAAGTGCCTCCTTGAAGCCTATTTGATAAAGCATATTTTCAATTTTGATTTTGATTTTTGATTTTGATCAAAGATAACATAATAATTGGTATCTTCGAAGTTAACTTAGTATCCTTATGAATGAAGCTTGTTTATCAGACGATCTAATAGACAATAAGTGTCGTGGGCTGGTTAATATATAGCCACAAGGCTGGCACCGTGCACCGGCTCGTCCCAATCGAGTGTAAAGGGGAAACCGGGGGAGTTTAGTGGGTAGTGGGACTTAGTGTCGGGCCCCACATACGACCGCAGGCGTCGCTAGCCTGCGTTTACGGCGCGTAAATTCGTTTCTCATCCGCAAAAAAAGAAGGACATTATGTGTCGTGTATTAAAAATGTACTCTACGCACAGCACTAAAGATTTACAAGCAGATTTGATAGGACGAGCCGGAATAAAATCCTTGAATGTGTACTAAAATAGGAAATGTCCAAACCTCTTACAACACGGAATAAAAAAAGTTGGGTCAATGTAAGGAGACGCCCGTTGCAAGAAATAAAAAAAGAAAAATAAAAACGCCGTAAAGGCATCGGGGGGATGCGGGGAAGGGGCGGGGGAGCCTCCGACTTCCAGCCATTTCGAAAATCGATCACGCGGCGCGTGTATGCTCCGTTTTGAATTTCGAACTCAACTATACGAAATTCTACAAACTTTTCTTGCAAACAAAAATAGACCTTATTTACAAATAACCTAAGTTTACCTTCCAATGTACGATGTGGGTTCTTTATAGTGTGCGTAACACACACGCAGTGACTTACCAAAATATTAATGTCGGCCTTGCTAAAATAGATTTTTGTGCGTCGAATATCTTTTGGACCGTCGAAAAGACCCTTTTTGGTATAACGCCAAATGTGTTTTTAAACTTTTCATGCCTTCGACGCGCAATGAGATCACTTCAATTTACGTATGAACATTTTTTTGTTTGAAATTGAAAACGTGTTACAATAATTTTAAATAAATATTTGCGCTTAAAAACCTTACATACACGCTCGGTGTTATAAAAATTATTTCAGTTCCACATCTTGTGGAATTAATGGTATAATAAAACACACGTCAATTGTTATTTTACAAGTAATGTTTCGAGGATAGTATTGGAAAATTTGGCTCGATGGTCGTGTTTTCGGGGTCTCGGGTTCAGTTCCTGGGGTGTCGGTCAAAAGTGTCGGGTATTTTGAACACAGGGTTAGTGATCATCACTTGTGGGCATTTGGCAAGCGTGCTGATTAAAGCTAATATACCCATTATTGTAAAAAATCCTAATTCCAAGCTAATTTCGAGGATAGAGGCCTTTGCCCTGCAGTGACACTGGCACATTAATACCTAGGCTGATATTTTTGGGTCCGGCCGTTATGCCCCCATTCCGGGTTGCCCCCGGCCGGTATGCCCCCACGTTTTAACGGCAAACTGGAACAAATTTTCTTAAAATGTGGGGGCATACTGGCCGGGGGCAACCAGGAATGGGGGCATAACGGCCGGACCCGATTTTTGACTTTTGCTATTGGAAAATTGTTTTATTTTTTTATTTGGATTCGATGACTGCCAATCCTATGATAGTAAGCGGTCACGCGGCCTATTCCACTGTAAGATACTTTCTAAGGTGGCATTCTTCTCCGGCCTTCGAGCCTGTCATTTCAGGTGCACTATGTACAATTATAATTGTCCGAACAAAGTTCTCTAAGCTGTTATGTGTGTGGGTGGTGGCTACTTGGCTAGCCAGACAGACTGAAACATTCCCACCACCAACCAAACCCGCCCCGACCTTCAGGTTTTATGTGACGAGCGCGTATCCTCATTATTTTTCTATCATCATCGTCACTCATAGACTTCCTGCTTAAAACCTCCTTAAATAGCAAAATTTTCTTAAAAATTACAGATCGTTCACGATAAGAAGTCCTTTAGCCGCTATATTGGTACTATTGTTTTTCAATACTTTCAATCTGTTTTTTGACAGATTTACAAAGCGTAGGCAATGCTGCCAATATAGCGGCTAAAGGACAACTTATGGTGAACAGACTGCAAAGATGTTCTATTTTCTAATGTCGTTTGACTTTTTGTCTGAGTTTGTATTCTGCAAAATCTGCTAATGTACAGTCAACAGCACGTCAGACGTAACACTTTGGACTTTGTACCGCTCTTATGTCGGGGGCATAAGCGCTTTTATCGAACTGCAAGTGTATACCGTGATGTGCTGTTGACTGTACATACCGTGTAGGTATCATTTTGTGAGTTTATTAATTGATTATTTTCTTAATTATTTTAAATACTAACTACTTAGTACACAGTCCACGCTGTAAAAGCAAACTTCCGACTCCGGACTGTGGACTATTTTCCGAACAGAAAACACGCAACAATTTTTGGTCCGATTGTAGCGATGTTTTGATTTTAATGACATTATATAGGCTAGTACTTTACTTTACTTTTTTCATTTAATGCGAACGAACTATCAATACGAGGTCGATGCCTCGTCATTGTGGAGCAGATCTGTTTTTTGGTGCGTTTCGTTTCTGTTGCAAAACAAATGGAGTCGGAATGAGTTCGAGCGCGGGAGAAAGGTGGGAAAATTCCACAGATAACCGGCCCGCTCAGAGTTACGCGGCGTGCACACTGCCACAGTTAGAAACTTAGAAAATTTATGATTTATTTAACTATTATGCTGTTTTTGTTATTATTTCCATTTGAAAAAAGATTGTAAGTGTTGGTTACGTTTTGGTCAAGTACAGTCAAAAGCACGTCAGACGTAACACTTTGGACTTTGTACCGCTCTTATGTCGGGGGCATAAGCGCTATTATCGAACTGCAAGTGTTTATCGTGATGTGCTGTTGACTGTACATTTTCTATACTTATATAGATTTGATTGTTAGTTTGTATTGAATATGCTCCGAAACTACTGAACCGATTTGGAAAATTCTTTCGCTGTTGGAAAGCTACAATATCCCCGGGAGACATAGGGTACTTTTTATACCGGAAATGTGGGGGTAAGAGGGGGATAATTGACAATAAAAATTGTGAATTGGTGAAACCGCGGAAGCGACCGCTAGTCGGATAGTCATGTATTTTACCATTAAAATAAAATGTTATATTTTGTATTGTAGTTATGTATGATGCTTTAAAAAATTATGTAAGAAACATTTTGGTGTAACGAAATTTTACTTAAAAGGCCATTTTTTTTATAGTTTTTTATTTATTTTATTATTGTATCTATTCTTAGTCCTTATTAAAATAATTTCTTAAAGGATTTCAGACATTTACCTTCATCCTTCTTATTATATAAGTCTATGATATATTGTTATCCTATTGCAGTGTAAGTAAAATCCTGCACTTCTAAACAAACACTTTTTTTGTAAATAGCCTGTATGTTTACATTTTCGTACTATCCATAGAAAAAACCCAGACTATTATTAACAGGTAGGAAGCAGGAGTCGAACCCCAAACCACTTGTGTAATATAACATAATAAAAATTCCAGCGTGTTCTATTTCATTTAATCAATGTTTTGTTGTTACAGGCGCGAGAATGTAGGCTGCCCTTATTTCTAGTTGACAGTTGCCGCCATATTTACTTGTAAGAAAAAGTTGTATTTATTGCCGCTACATAGCGACAATTATTCGTTTATCTATTTGGAAAGCTACACTATCCCCGAGTGGCCTATGGTACCTACTTTTGATTTCGGAAATGTGGGGGGAAGGGGGGATGATTTACAAAAGAAAATACGCGCGGGTGAAACCGCGGAGCCCGGAGGCGCCCGCTAGTTATAAGGACAACTTCACATTGATTGAATTGATCCGAAAATACTCGTATCTTAAGCACTTGTCTTTATACTGTTATCGGTAGGTGAATTAACGAAGTTACCACAAATGACCACTTCATCATCATCATCATCAGCCTATATACGTTCCCACTGCTGGGACACAGGCCTTATCTCAATTGTGAGATAGTGTGGGCCATACTCCACCACGCTGGCCCAGTGCGGGTTGGTGGAGGTGCGGGTTGGTGGAGGTGCGGGTTGGTGGAGGCCAAATGACCACTTAATTACAATTAATCATCCCGACATGACAAACGCAAAAAACAGATTTCTTCACTCACTTTTCTTATCAAGATTTTTTTTTGGAGTAGAATGCTGTGCATCATAACCGCAGGCTAGTACACCTGCGGCCGTGCGTGGGACTCGAGACTAAGGCTGGTTTCAGAGTAGGTAATGCTGGCGACACGCGCCGGCCACGCGCGTATTATCAGCAAGTATCACTGTTCTTGTAGACAAGCATGCGAACAGCGCGCGTATCAGCAAGTATCGCTGTTCTTGTAAGATAGCAACGATTTTAACTGCAAAGAAAACCGGCAGTGTATAACGCTACGCGCGTGCCGCCAGCGTTACTCTGATACCGTCTAAAGCGTCCACTACGCACTAAACTTCCCCTGTTTCCCCTTGACATCCCATTGGGACGAGCCGGTGCCAGCCTTGTGGCTATTTACCAGCCCATCCCTGATTCTTATCAAGAACTTACCTGTTTTCTACAGTAAAAACAAAAGTTCCAAATTGTAACTTTTCCATTTCATTGTTCATTGGCAGTATGCCAACGGGGCCGAATGGGCCGGTCAATCACAAGGTGGGCACCGCCATCTGAGGGGGTAAAGGGGATCCAGGGGACTTTCGTGGGTAGTACAAACTTGCGTCCGTGTGTGGAATTCAAGAATTGAGCTTCCACACACGGACGCAAGTTTGTCTCACATGTGTATTTTTTTTTCATTATTTTTTTAGCGGCGGAAAACCCTGGACCTTAGTGAGAGTAAAAAAACTTTTAGAGTAACTAGAACTACGCTCTGTCTATATGTTAGGGCGTGAGAGTGGGAGTCCCACGCACTGCCGCCCGCCCCAACGAAGGGAGAAAACAGAGAAACGGTAGTTTGTAAAAAAAAAGAACTTTCATGTCGGGAGCCCGTGTAATTTTGCTAGCCCGGCCACTATATATTTACGTGTCTCTTTTCAAACTTTTTTGATAGGAAATTCATCCTCCATGGAACATTTAGGCTCAGTTTGACAACTCCCAAACAAATTCCCATTAATTTATCTGTCGAATAACTGATAGCAGTGACAGATTTTAAGTTATCTGATATACCTATAAACAAATCTGAACTTATCCTGGCAGCGATAAACTGGCCCTATAAAGTACATAGACAAACTAGATACACCGCAATAGACAACGCAGACTGCCTTTCGCGCCGCTTGCGACATCGAAGCAAAAAGCAACTAGAATTAACCAGATCTAGACAATCGACATTATTTATGCTCAGTCGAATGTATGTCACGGTTGAGGAGAGGAAAGCTACTAGAATTAGCTGTAATTTAAAAAATCATAAGATCTACGCGGAGCAACATGTAACGAAACACTAACTCAAAATTTCAACCCAAGAAGACCCAAGAGTCTGGGCAAAAATTGTTATATATAAAAAAAAACATAAACTTTTTTTCCCTTGATGGAATAGGTCGATGTCTACGCTTAGGCATCAGAAATTTTTAAAAATATAATTCATAATATCTATGCAGATTTTATACATAGTTTAAATAAAAAAAAAACAAAATTTAATACATACTGTAGCTTACCAACTGGATTCTGAAATAAAGGCTTGGCCTCAAATTATTATTTTGTCTAATCTATTCTAATATAATAAAAAGGAAAGATTCGATTGATTGTTTGTATTAAATAGGCTCTGAAACTACTGAACCGATTTGAATAATTTTTCACTGTTGAAATACACTATCTCCGGGTGACATAGGGTAACGTACTTTTGATCAAGGAAATGTGGGGAAAAAGGGAGGAAAATTAACAAGAGAAATGATGCGCGGATGAAACCGCGGAGGTGACAGCTAATTAATACATATTTTATAAAAATAACAAATCGCAGAATCTCAATGCAAACAGACATGTTCATTGTTCCTCCCCTGGTGTACGGTCAACGGCACATCACGGTAAACACTTGCAGTTCGATAATAGCACTTATGCTCCCGACATAAGAGCGGTACAAAGTCCAAAGTGTTACGTCTGACGTGCTTTTGACTGTACTAGCCGACTTCTCACCAATAAGAAAATTGTCGAATAACATTCACCTTATCACAACAATTTACCCATGAAATTTTATTAAAAGCGCGGCTCTAAGTTTTATTAAAAAAAACACATAATTAAAAAAGGAACGTTCACATTACTGAATTATATGACTTCACTCTCGTCCTAGGAAAACGAAACATCTAATGTGTGGTGCTATCTTTTTTTATGATTTGTTTGTGTTCGAAGGTGAAAGCAACTAAGTAAAATCAAAAGTTTTTTTTACCCTAGGTCAGTTCGCAGACAGGCACGCAGCCTATCTGATTGTAAGCAGCCACTGCGGCCTTTTCCATTGAAGGACACTTCTGCTGCCAGACTGTAGGCTCAAATGATCTTCGAGCCTCTGATTTTAAGTGTACTGGCTCCCACATAAATTTTACCGAAACACAGCCAGAGCTTTTCTGGCAGCAGATTTCACCAGTGGGGGTGGTAGCTAGCCAGTCGGACTCTGAAAAAACCCTACCACCAACCAGACCCAAAGTGGGAATCGAACCCACGACCTCCGTATTTTTATACCTGAACGGCTTAGCCACTGTTCCACGGAGGCGGTGAAGTTTTAAATAAGACCCAGTACACTTTACAACCATACAAAACTAAGCTTTTAAGTCTTAACACACCTACCTGTTTAAGTATGTTTGAACTTAGGCTACATTTTATCAGGTTTTATGAAAGCGGGCGCGAGGAGGTGGGAGTGGGGTCGAAAATGAAAAGTAGGAGGAAAACTGGTAGGTACTTTGGCGCGCCCATCAATGTTTTATTGCGAAGTAGCTATGTGTACACTCAGCTTTATGTTTAAAAAAAATGATTTGGCATTACGCATTTTATTCCTTTGCGTCAATTAGATAAAATTGTGACTATTGTGACGGCTTCCGCGTTTTGTTTATAAATAAATATCACTATTAAATTTCCCACAGCGCCGCGTCTAGCACCAAACTAAGAATTTGCTTGTATTATAGGTGCCAGACAACGGATAAACATTACATAAACCTTTTTCTTTTTGTATAACATAATATTACACATAGAAACACCCAGACCGATACAAACAGAAATGTTCATTTCATGTACAAAATCAATCCGTGATCGAATCCGCGACCTATTTGTTCTCAACCATTACACCAAAGGCTTGTCAATAAACTGGGTCAATGCTATTGTTTTTTTTTAAATTGTACTTAGTTAAACTTAATGCAAGAATAATTGTAATTGGGCCAATGATGAATGACTTTTTCCTTTCTTTCAGAACGTGTAATGAGGGGGGGGGGGGGGCTGGTCAATAGCCACAAGGCTGGCACCGGCTCGTCCCAATCGGATGTGAAGCGGAAACTGGGGAAGTTTAGAGGGTAGTGGACGCTTTAGTCTCGAGTCCCACACACGGCCGGTCTAGCTAGCCTGCGGTTATGGTGCATAAAAGCATTCTCCTCCGAAAAAATAGGGTCCCGAGATCACTGCCATAATATGAATAATTTGTTTTAGCGATAGCGATAAATTAATAAACAATATGGGATCGGTAATTTTCTTCAACGTTATATTTTAAAACAAAGACTTAGGCGCTCGTTTGACTGATGATCCGTGGAAGGATACCCCCCCCCCCCCCGCTCTCCTGCATCGTCGTCGGCGGCGTCTCTGGGCTGGGACAACGAGAGGCATGAAAGAGGCCTAGGATAGGAGAGCCCGAGATGGTCTGTTGACTTGACATAATTGACCTATCCAATTTAAGCACAGAATATATACTCATTCTACCGATCAACTAAATGTATGCGGTCAACAAAGTTATCTCAACTTTTCATCCAAGTAGGTAAGCTCCAAAAGTACCTACCATAATTAATTTATAATATAAATATTTATATAAAATTAAGTAGTTCTGTATAGTTATCTATCACGCGTCGAAAACGTGGTCCAAATAGTTAATTCTTATCAATGAAATCTAATAGAAACGACGTAAACATGAGTAACAAGAAAATTCTATTTCATAATAGTATGTTGACAAAAAACATTTCAACGAATTAATTAGTAAGCAAAACTACTACAAGAATTATTACTGCAACCAGCTAATTATGGGATATTACTAACTCTGCCTAGGTACCCAATGAGTTCGCAAACATGTTTTCATGACTTGCTCAAAATATAAAATGAATTTTTAGATTATTGATTCCGTAAGGCGCGCACGACTATACAATTTTTATATGTTCAAGTAATACAAAAACTCACACAGAGGTATAAAGTTATCCACACGATAACTACACATACGGGAAGTCACTCACACTAGCGCAGTTTTACATAGAAAAACAGCCGTTCTCCTCTCTAGTTTACTATCTATACGTAGTATAGAAAAAAACTTCAAAATAGTACGGCTTCACACACATTCCCGACCCATTAAACGAATGTCTAACGCGAAAGTATCAGAACCAATAGCAATAAAGTTCAGTTTCGTTCATATCCTCTACACCACCGTCTCGTTCTCGCAACCGAACGCTTTCGAGTTTTCCCGTCACGATCCAACTCAAAATACGCCAAAAATGACGTCGTGCCAGTGTTGTTTCGAAAACAGTGTCTCGCGTTTCTTTCAACGGACGCCGCGCGCCCGCTCACCATTTATTATTTGGAATTTTCCAATCGACTGATTACTGTCCGTAGTAAGTTTTACAAACAAATTCGTATCCGTTTCGAATTTTTCGCGATTAGCGCCAAATAGGAAAGTCGTAAGTGGTGCTGTCGATACGGTTCATATTTGCTCGTCAATCAGGGCTACCCGGCCGATTTAGGACGTCACGATAATGCACCGGCGAAGTGTTACGACAGGATGTTTTGTAACCGGCCGTGTTGCGCATAGAAAATTCTGACAGCTCGGAACCGTCACAAGAAATAATGTCGTTTTTATTACATTTTTTGATAAATTATTATTCTAGTTTCGATTCGGCGGCGGTCCAACGGCCTTATCGATTTTCCTATTTAGCGCGCGATTGTATTTTGTACTTTTTCGAAAGGTCTGCGGCGGGGCGTCTAAGCGCTTTCGAAAAACATTATAAAAATTTTCTCAGCGGGCGAACGGACGTCGCGAGTGGTGCTGTAAATTGGTAATAATTCCGTTGATTACACAGTAATACATTGCCCGAATATGGGTTAGCGGCAAGGAATTGTGAGATCTGCGACCACTGACTCTGTGATACATAGATTGTTTGTTTGTGTGTGTTTACTGTGTTTTTGTTTGGTTAATACTTGTGTCTAGTGCATTCCACTCGTGAAAGTTACTATAGGATTGTGTTTTTGTGCCGTTTGGATTGTTTGGATGCCTGGAGACGACGGGCGGCGTCTCAGCTGATCGCTCGACGTAAGTTACCACACGGTGCCGATGACGAAATGACCCTATTACGGTAATCACGGGTCATTGCTACCATTTTTGGCTTTACGGCTACTTAGAAATTCCAAAAAAGGTTTTATATTCTCCGACTTCCTTCTTGGAAAATGTCTCAGTCAACTAAGAAAGTTAGAAACGTTAGAAATACCTAACATTAAAATAATTAAGAACTTAAAAAGTTTTCATGATTAATTTTCTTTGTAAAGTTTTCCTGAATTTTATTTCCAGCCAGTAATAACTTTGCTCGATATACTTCCTTTGATGAATTGAAAACTAAATAAAACACATTTGAAGTTTAAAAAAAACATAATTACAATTCTTTAGTTGGTCAATTTACACACAAATAAGTATTTGTGCCTGTGATGTCATGCAGACAAGGCTGAATCTGTAATTTTTGATTGCTTTCTGACCTTAAGATAGAACTAGACAAAAAATAAATTAGGCCTTGGTACCAAAATCTGTCTAAATTGAGCAAGTAAAGTAATAAAGAATATTCATAGCTTATGCCTCTGGTTTAGAGCAAACAAACTGAATAGGAATAAAATTATATGATAGTAATTTTAAATGTACCTATTTATTTAAAAAAAAAGTTTTGCTTGTATTGTATTTAAATGAATACAACCTTGTTCCTTGTTCTATCCTTTTTTTAAAATCGTTTATTTTGAAAACAATAGAAAAAAAATATCAGTTCTAAATTTAAACCAAAATACAATGATGTTGCACAAACATAATGCAAAACGGCTGTATTTTTAGACACTAATTTTGTTTTTTAAAAAGCCTATTACGTTAAACATTTAAATTTTTAAATATATACAGCAAGTCAGTCATTTTGAATAAATTGTGTATAAAAATTATGTTATTAGCTTGAATAATATTGAACTTTCTTTAATTTTCCATCACTTGTTTTGATGTTTGCCAGAAGAGATGAAAGTGGAATAAACAGAAATATGAGAGAGATTTATAAGCATGTTTTGAATTTAATGTTCAAGTTAAAAATGAAATTAATTAGGTATTAATCATTGTTGACATGAAGAATCTGAAATGAGTTGATCTTAAGAGAACCAAAGTCATTGACATTGACATAGCTTGCCGGATTAGCATGCTGAAGTGGCAGTGGGCATTTCAACCGCCTCCATGGAACAGTGGTTAAGCCGCTCTGGTATAAAACCCGGATTGGTCATGGTCATGGTTTCGATTCCCGTCTGGGAGTCTGGTTGGTGGTAGGACTATTTCAGAGTCCGACTGGCTAGCTACTTCCGCCACAGGTGAAATCCGCCGCCATACAGCTCTGGCTGTATTCCAGGAGTATTAATGTGGGAGCCAGTACACTAGAAATGAAAGGCTTGAAGATCAGATGAGCCTAAAGTCTGGCAGCATATTGAGTGACATTTCCTGGTGAAGTGTCCCTGAATGGAATAGGCCGCAGTGACCGCTTACCATCAGGTGGTCTGTGTGTCTGTATGCCAACTGATGTTGAATAAAAAAAAATATCAGCCATAGAAATAATAACTATTGGGGTGAACTGTTTCTAGAGTGATGATGTTGTTTTGGTTAATGAAATGTAGGACACCATCAGGCCAGGTGTAGCAACAACAACATCAGCTTATCACAGTCCACTGCTGGACATAGGTCTCTCATATCGAACATCAGTTTTCGGTGGTGCGATGGCACAATTTGTTCAAAATAACTGGCAGAAGCTGTATGCGAGTTGCCAACAATCAAACAAAGTAGTGAGCATTTGGAGGGGCCAATATAGGGCTGCCATCACCTAAATTGCCGACGCTTGATAAACACGGCAAAAATAATTTATTTGCTTTTCAGCTTGTTATCAGAATCGAATGAAGTATGTACCTATGTAAAAATTAACACTATATTTGAGGTAGGTAATATTTATATGGGGTTTCCCCTGACATCGTAAGTGTCCCTCAAAGGTTTTACCCGGACACTTCCAAGAACCCAATGGGCCCCTGGATAGGCTGGATAGTATACCCTTTAAACTAGGACAAATCCGGGGAAATCCGGACAGATGGCAGCTCTAGGCCAATATCCAGCAGTGACTACAACAGGCTGATGATGATGATAATGATGTTGTGGATTGTCATACAGTATGCTTTTAAATTGTACATGATTGTGTATTTTGATATTGAATTGGTATTAAAATAAATAAGTTCTTTATTTAGATCATATTTTAATTTTCTATTTGCATGCTTGTCTACAAAAGGAGTAATTTTTTTTCGTATGTGATGTGAATGCGTTTGGGTACCATAACCACAGGGTCCACAGGCTAGCTAGACCTGCGGCCACTACCACCACTACCCACTTAACTCCCCCGGTTTCCCCTTCACACCCGATTACCGGTAGAGCCATGCTGTTTTACGGTACGAATGGGCCTGCTCGTCCGGGGAAGTACCCTCTCATACCAGCCAACAGCCACCAGCGTGAAATAATAGTGACTACTATTGTATTTAGTCTGGTTTGTGAGAGATCCGGAGGCCCACACCCCCTCTTAAAACGGCAACGCATCAGCGATCCCTCTGGTGTTGCAGATGTCCACGGGCGCGGCGGTGATTGCTTAACATCAGGCGACCCGCTGGCTCGTTTGCCGCCTCTGAAAAAAAAAACCAGAATTGAACTTGCCAACTTGGAATCTTTCGTACAGTACATCGGTTGAAAACTGTTCACCACTGCACTACAAAGGTTATTAATTTAATAACGTTCAAATCAAACGATACGTGTTTATGTCTGTTCGCTTCAATGTTGTAATGTTGGATGAAATTTGAGCATAGACAATGTCGTTATTTTGTCAATAGAAAACTGTCTTTGGATTTATTACCAAATAGGTAGGCGCTGGCGCGGCGTCGTCACCCAAATCGTAGACTTTGTTTAGCCTATTCTATTCTAAAATAAAAAATAGGTATGCTTTATTCACGTACTTAGGCCTCACGTTGACAAACTCTAGGTCATAAATATTTCGTCTGAGCTTTCTAGGCATATTGGTGTGTAGGCGTCAAGGCCTCTTAGGCAGCTTAGGCCGCTTACACATTAGGTCGTCAGCAGCGCAAAAGCCGCGGCAGCAGCGGATGCCATTACATTATAAAAACAGCGGCGGTACTTGTCCAATATGAAATGGCAAGAAAATACAAAATTATATTTTCATGTTGACACATTCGCCTTACTCTGCATCTCCAAAGAAACCCTAGATATGCCTTCTGTGCTGCGGTCATTCGGACGGAGTGGGGGAAAGTTCGCGCAACATGAGCGCTATTGGTCAGAGGTATGGTTCTGGCCAAAAGCACGCAGGCATTTCAAAATTCATGTTCTGCGCAATCCCCACCCGATTTCTAGATGTTTGCCGCGACCTGTACCATTCTAGCTCAAAGCCGACTATAGACCGACAAACTTATCTGTTCCGTTGGCCAAAATTGGAACTACGTGAAATGCAATTCAAAAACGATATTTATTGACAGTACTATAACGACAGTAGCGACGCCGCAACCGGATCAGATAAGTTTGTCGGTCTAGAATCTAGATTCGTAAGCGGCTGCCGCGCTACCGTCCGCTATGACAATCACGTGTCGCGCTGCTCTCTTCTTTTTTTTATACTAGTTCCCTTGGCAGAGGCACGCAGCCCACCTGATGGAAAGCAGCCACTGCGGCCTATTCCATTGAAGGACGCTTCACCTGGAAGCGTCTCTCAATGTGCTGCCAGACTGTAGACTCATTTGATTCTTCGAGCCTCTGATTTCAAGTATACTGGCTCCCACATTAATATTGCCGGAAGACAGCTGTTATGGCGGCAGATTTCACCTGTGGGTGTGGTAGCTAGCCAGGCGGACTGAAAAAGGGTCCGGCCGTTATGCCCCCATTCCGGTTTGCCCCCGGCCGGTATGCCCCCACAATTTTAAGTAAATTTGTTCCAGTTTGCCGATAAAAAGTGGGGGCACAGCGGCCGGGGGCAAACCGAAATGGGGGCATAACGGCCGGACCCCTGAAAAAGCCCTACCACCAAGCAGACCCAGAACGGGAATCGAACCCACGACCTCCGTGTTTTTATACCTGAGCGGCTTAGCCACTGTTCCACAGAGGCGGTCAAGAGTAGGTTTCAGTATGAAAGTTCGCCGCGCCGCGCCTGTGAACAGCGCGTCGCGACGGACGCATTGCAGCGCGAGCCAAAGACGCCAAAGCGCTCTTAAGGGCCTGCCCAGATGAGGCGTTTTTTGCGCGATTTGACTCGCGCGTTTGGAATTGAACAAAAGAAAAACGCGCGACTGCATGTGGGCGGGATGTATGAAGCAGTACCTCGCGACTCGCGCGTCTCGAAACGCGCGAGTGAAAACGCCTCATCTGGGCAGGCCCTAAATGTCTTATTGAAAAAATAAGTATTTACCTACTATCAGATTCAAATGCTTTTAGGATAATACCTTTTGGAATTGAGCGAAAAATAACGTCAACTGCGTGATGACTTACACCATCACAGATATTATTTTGCGTTGCTAACTTTTTTTTTTTATTTGGACTAAGCTAGCCACAAAGTTGCCTGATGTTAAACAACTATGCGGTCTACGATGGAGCGCGCTTGCTTAGGAAAAGCCCGTTAATAGGGAAGATGCAATTATAATATTTATGAAAATTTTATGATTAAAATGATACAAAAATATAAAAGAAAGGCCACTGCAACATTTTTATTTTACATAATGTTGTTTTTTAACAATAATTACGAATGAAAATTACTTGAAACGAAACGTATTTTAAAACACCAATCAGCGTTTAGTGACGTCACTCGCGTGATGACAACATAGTTAATGCTAAGGTTTTCTATGTGATTAATATTTTAAGGGAATATTAATTGCGTTTTATTAATTAAAATGGAAGTTGGGTTTATCAAAGCAGACTCCAGGAATTTACCAAGAGTTAGTGTTGACATGGTTGTAACTTTTTTTGTCGAAAGTGCAGAGTTTTCAAGTGTAGAAATGAAAGGGACTAAATTACTACGGTATGTAGGATAAATCATAGTTGTTAAACTTTGTATTTTATTCAGCGGCTTCTAAACATAGCAGTTATTTTAGCTCAACAAGAGAATCTTACGGCGATAATGCTATCGGCTATGTCCAAATTAAAAGAGATAGAGATTTATGTACAATAAAAAGTCGAGTTACTCCGGAGCATAACGTACGTAAAGAAGGCTATCGTGTGAAGTGAAGTTTCATATTGTGAAGCAAGAAACCACTTTTTTCTCTGTTTTGGGTCAGAAGGTCCAGTCAAAAATAATTTTTTCGGAAACTTTGTTGAAGTAGAAGGACACAATGGCACAAAACATGAGTCAACACGGCTTTTTTTGGAATATTAGTGGTATTGTTATGATCACCTGATGTCGATGGATAGTCCATTTCAAATTTTTACAAAAAAATATTTCGAAACCATTCGAAACTCGTTAAAATATGCAAAAGTATGAAAGCCAGCGACAAACAAGTACGGTGAAGTACAGACCTACAAACTTATCTGTTCCGGTGGCCAAAATTGAAACTACGTGAAATGCAATGCAAAAACGATATTTAATGACAGTTCTAAATAGACAGTAGCGACGCCGCCACCGGAACAGGTAAGTTTGTCGGTCTACCAGTGAGGCAGTGACAGGACGGGAGTGACGTCATCCGGACCATAGGTCCGTTTTTGCGCGACAATCTATACTATCAATTTAAAACCGCATTTTTTCCGATAAATTACAATGTATTAATTTTTTAATTTAACAGTGGTTTATTCTACATGGAATTCTTTAAAATGAACACAAAAATAAAAATAATGCATGTTCCCTATTCTGGCCTTGAAGAGCTCCAAGTTGTATTGTGTAGAAAAGACAGATCTCGGCAGAGAATTCCACTCCCGCGCAGTCCGTATCAAGAAAGATGAAGCAAATCGCTTAGTTCGTACGCGCGGTATCCACACTAAACGTTTTACGAAGAAGCGTAGTTGACGTCATTTTTCGCTCCATTCCAAAAGGTATTATCCTAATAGCATCTGAACCGGACCCACGACCTAGGCATATAATTCGTATTAAACCAAGCTGTTTGATTGAATAAAACTCGTACGAGTTAATATATTACTTTATAAATATTCAACGTTATGAGAGATTCTTTTTTTGCTCATGTGTTTACCTTGAGAGTTAAAAATTAAATAAATGTTAGTAATGTATGATGTTTCCGTTTCGTTTAGTGTTTGTGAGGTACCGGGTTCAATGCCCTAGATAGGTACATGTTTTTTAAACACGCTTTTTTTTAAAGAAAAGGGCGCAAACTCGAGTAATTACGTATGTGACACTTAATGATAAGTGATCACTTCCGCCCATGGACACTTACGATTCATCATCAGCCTATTACAGTCCACTGCTGGACATAGGCCTCTTCAAACGCTCGCCACTATACTCGATCCTTGGCTTGGCTGCAACTGTATTCCAAAAATTGACAGCCCAATCTTGATCCTAAATATTCCTACTTTTATACTATAGTGTAAAATAAGCACATTGATAAATTATCCATCGTCATTACACAAAAAAATACTGAAATTAGAAAAAAACAGATGACTACAAATAAATTAACTATTAAGTAGGTACATTAATTAACTTTGCGGCTGCCTGTGAGTTGACAACCGTTTTTTAAATGAATGACGTAGGTAATCGTTAAAAAACATACTTGGCTGCAATTTATATTAACATAATTATAGGTACAAAATAGGTATATTAATTGCAGATAATTACGGCTAAATTTTTTATAGTCAAACTATCGCGAATCCATCTCTTCAACGTTAATTTGAAAATTATTTCATCATAAAACAAATACCTAGCTGGAAAAAGCAGTGCGATCTTATACTATGATTATTAAATATGAACTTATCGTCTATAAAGTGACACTAGTTATTTCCTTTCCAGATTCCAGAAGTATGAAGATGCCTCCTGTCCTATCCTGTCATCCTATGTGCCGTATCCTGCTTCCTCGTCCTATCCTATCCTATTTATTAAATGAATTTCATCATACTATTGTCTATCTTTTATTTAATAATCTTACTTCGATGGCACAGCGACCCGGACTATGATACTGAATTTTAAATGCCAAAAAAAGAAATAATATTGTTTTAAGCAAGTTCACATATATAAATGATTTCCATTGACTAGGTACTACACGGAGCTCGGGACTTACAGACCGACAAACTTATCTGTTCCGATGGCCAAAATTGGAACTACGTGAAATGTCAGTTTTTGCAAAGCAAAAGGATATTTAATGACAGTACTAAAAAGACAGTAGCGACGCCGCCACCGGAACAGATAAGTTTGTCGGTCTTTAGTAGTGGTAGAGCCATGCTGTCTTACAGTACGAATGGGCTGGCTCACAGATATTCTATCTATATGTCTGTGGGCCGGCCTGTCCGTGGAACTACCACCCTCTCACACTCACATAACACCAGCGTGAAATAATAGTGACTAAGACTAATGTGTTTCGTCTGGTTTGTGAGAGTGCCGGAGGCCCACATCCCCCCTTAAAAGGTCTGCAACGCTTCAGCGATCCCTCTAGAGTTGCAGATGTTTATGGGCGGCGGTGATTGCTTACCATCATCAGGTGGCTCGTTTGCCGCCTGACATAAAAAAAGCTATGTTAAGGCTACGAAAAGTTTTCCAAAACAAGTCATTGTGCCCTGTAACGGTATTAATTTCGATTATGGGGCCTTTGCCCTGCTGTGGTCTATAAATAGACTAATAGTTGAGCTTACGTTACGTACGGTAGGCACAAAAAATAATAATGTTTATGGTGTGATAAAAAGAATGATGAACTCTGTGCTGGTAAAAACAGTGTTCTAGTTTAGTGGGAATTTTCTGAATCTGAATGGCTAGATCGTTTTGACATTACTGTTAAATTTCGGGTTCATTACCGTTCGTCCCACCAAGCTTCGTCCCACCAGTGGGACGAACGGGAATTGAATGAAATTTTTTATTTTTATTCCCGTTCGTCCCACCAGCAAGTTCAGTGGGACGAACGGGAAGTGAAAATAAGCATTCCCGTTCGTCCCACTGGTGGGACAAACTTGGTGGGACGAACATTTCGGGAGTGAATTTTAAATAACAACATAATGACAATGACATAGGTATCATAGCGCAAATGTACCTATGTGCGTAAGCACATTATGCACTCTCATGCATAAACATTAAACAATTCAGATAATATTTTTCATGCCCTTGTTGCCTTTTGAACCAACAGGTAAATTTTCAGTACCTACCTACATGAAGTTAAGTCAATTGGACGTTATTCAATTCAAAGGATGAAATTGCTTGATGGACTTGACTCCCAGAGCCGTGAAACAATACTTTTAAAAAAGTACAAAATTGGCGCGCTGTCACTTTCAAAATGCGAATATATTATTTGTTCTTTGCATTGCACCATGCCACGCAAAGGAATTTACTTTAATTACATATCTATTCTAATTTAATTAAGCTTAAAGGCAATATTTTTAATTGTCATTTCTTGAAAAATAAATGACAATAAATTGACAATAAAAAATCTTGTATGAATAATAAATTCTCACAATAAGGGATCCGAATCAAATGAAGGGTGATTATTTTTGTTTTAGAAACACTTACATAATGTATAATATGAGTTGTAGGTATTTTAATAGGTACAAAAGAGGAATGAAGAAGAAGCGCGCTAGAAGAACCCAGGGACGGAGAATAATTGAGATAATATTAGATATTAAGGTGCCTATAATCCGACTGCGACATAATTATATTCATTGAAATAATAAAACTACTGAAATTTCAATAACGCCTCGATGGTCTAGTGGTTTAAGTACCGGGCCAAGATCTCGGGGTCCTGGGTTCAATTCCCGGGTCGAGCTAACTTTGTGTCGGTTTTTTCAGGCACAGCTCGTGTTTGTGATCACCAATCCGCATTTGGCAAGCGTGGTGATTAAGCCAATACCCATCATTGTAGCGATAACTTGATTTCAAGGATGGAGGCCTTTGCCCTGCAGTGGGACATTAATAGGCTGATAGGTACTTTACTTTTTTTTTTACTGAAATTTAAAATAATTTTGACAACATTTCAAAAGATAAAGTAAAAATAACGAAACAGCGTTTGTCACCTTGAAAGCGCCGCGCCTTACATTTTGAATGAACAAAAATGTAATAATAGTTTTCCGCTCGACAGGCTTAAAGTAAATACAAGGACGATCAGGTTCACATACAGCTTGATGTAGCTCGTAAAATCATAAAATGACGTCACATGGGAATTGCAAATATGAATATTCGTTCGATTCTGACATTTTGAATCCGTGGAACTGTTCCAAGCCGAGCCGCTCGAGTGTAAAACCTCCATTATTAGATACAGTCAAAAGCACGTCAGACGTTACACTTTGGACTTTGTACCACTTCTATGTCTGGGGCATAAGTGCTATTATCGAACTGCAAGTAATAACGGTGATGTGCTGTTGACCGTACTAGCGCCCACTTCCGCGGTTCCACGCGCGCGTCACATCTTTTTTCAAATATCCCTCCTTCCCCCCACATTTCTGGGATCAAAAGTACCCTATGTCACCCGGGGATAGTGTATCTTTCCAACAGTGAAAGGATTATTCAAATCGGTTCAGTAGTTTCAGAGCCTATTCGATACAAACAAACAAATCTTTCCTCTTTATAATATTAGTATAGATTGTACACTCACCGGCAAAAATAATCGCCCACTTGGCTTTTTCCATACAAACGTGGTCACTTTAGCGTCTCATAGATAGAAAACTATTTGCAGCTGTGCAATGATTATTACGTCAACGGAGAGGCCAAACGCCCAATTTTTGAATCACAGTTTCAAAAATTGCCAAAAACCGCTCAATTTTCTCAAAAAGGAAAAACAATAAACCGAATTCAACGCTCCATACATCGTAACATGAAGTTTGACTTGACTTTAGTGTTTTTTCCTTTTCGAGAAAATTGAGCGGTTTTTGGCAATTTTTGAAACTGTGATTCGACAATTGGGCGTTTGGCCTCTCCATTGACGTAATAATCATTGCACAGCTGCAAATAGTTTTCTATCTATGAGACGCTAAAGTGACCACGTTTGTATGGAAAAAGCCAAGTGGGCGATTATTTTTGCCGGTGAGTGTAGAACAGTGGCTTATTCTCTTGAATAAAACCTGAATGGATTGGGTTCTGTTTCTGCCTTGGGTTAGGTTGGTGGTAGGACTTTTTCAGAAACCGACGGCCTGACTGAATTCTGAACTATTTGGCAACGGACGCAACACTGAGGCGTGAAAAGTGGCGAAAAAAATAATCCATTAAATAGGCTAGACTATTAAACGGCAAATGTTACGCAAGTTTATTAAAAGACGGACATATTAATTAGGTATTTAGAGGCCCTAGACAAGCGGCACTCATCAAAACCCGTATAGACCGACAAACTTATCTGTTCCGGTGGCCAAAATTGGAACTACGTGGAAATGTCAGGCAAAAACGATATTAAATGACAGTACTACAAGGACAGTAGCGACGCCGCCACCGGAACAGATAAGTTTGTCGGACTATACCACAGTTATTAAATATTATTAACGTAACCCGTACTTTCAATATCGATTGACCACGTGTCTTTTCTAAGGCACCTGTCAAATCCATACAATTTGCGAAGTTTGCGAATTTCGCTATCGCTGTCGAAATATTACTTTGTCTGAAATGAACTTGGTATTATGTTTAAAATAAGTCAAGTCGTTTATTGAAGAATTACACAATTGATAGGTATTTGAAAAGTTTTTAACCAAACCCCAGAATTGTATTAAGAATAAGATCATCATTATGGGCTCGAATAATTTCGTCATCGGAAGAGGAAAAGTACTTAATGCGGTCTGTGGTAATAATTAAAAACATAATCAAGTAGGTTTTATATAACTACCAATGTGCTCTGGTCGTTAATTTTGTATTTTTAACATAACAATTGATAGTCATATGGGTGAATATACGCTAATTGAATTTCCATGGTCTTTAGACTAATTTAATGTTAAACTTATTATATTATTGTTTGTCTATGCCTAAACAATAAATAGCATGGCCTTTTATCTGGCCCACATAGTCTATTCACGATAATTGTTTAATTTAAAGCTTTATTAGCTTAAAACGTTGAAAATGTATACTCCTCTGGCCTTCCCATAAATGCATTATAATGTTTTAACAGCAATATAATTAAAATATGTATGTAAATGAGTTTTATTTTTAAATGGTAACTATCTTTGTTAAACATAGAAACATATTTTATCAAAATACACTGTAAAAATATTTATTAATATATAAGGTCATACAAAATCTTTGCTCAATAATTTGAGGACTGATTCTACATTAAATTTAAAATAAATTCATATAATATTTATTAATTGTTTACGCGCTAGTTTTCGAGAAAAATGACGAATTCCGTGATGATCAAATAGTCAAATACTACATCCTGTGTATTACGTAGAACGCCATTAGTTTACTATCGATACTAGAAAGGTCAAACATTGAACTCTACACAAAGAAACCGCGTACGCACAGGCCGTGTCCACGTGGTGGTGGTCCCACCCCCCCTTCTTGCCTACTCGCTCTTTAGCTATCGCGCTCTTGCTCTGCTGAAGGGCCGGCCCCCCATCAGTGTTACCAGCGTAGGGAGTTGTTTCTAGATCTAAGTAAATTAGCAACAGTTCAACTCTTTTTAGTCTCTTAGGGAAAATTTGTAACAGTTAAAAAAAATTAAGGCAAAAAACCGCGATATGCGCGACAACGTAACCAGAAACTATTTCGAATTCACCAATTAGGTTACAGGTCCCAGCAAACCTCTTGAAATCGGGTGGGCATTGCGTAGAACACGAATTTGAGTCGCGAACTTTCCCCCACTGTCGACCGAGCGTCAAGAATTTTGCCGGCACCTGCCTACTTTACCACACTTGTAACATCCCTTTTATTAGTTGTTGATAACTACATAAACTACTACTGCTAAGTACCTACTCACCTTCATATGGTCTTTCAACACCGGCCAGGTACAACAGCTCGAACAGACTCTCGTGCACCATAGATACTCCTGCTCATGCACACACTAAGTTCGTTCTTTTTACTTAATAGGATAACATTTAACATAAAACAGAAAAAGTCCAAAGGCGCTGATCCCGGCGACCCCAAGCCTGGGTACCATGGCGATCATCGTAATCCGACCATAATACGATTACTGTCACTCACACCGGTGATCTGAATAAATGGTACAATATTTTTCACTTTCATTACACACACATCTCACTATTAACTCTACAAAACAAACTACACTACGAGTACATCGTGAAATTGCTCATAGCCCGGGCCCCGGAGCCACTATTCCCATCCGAGGACACAAGATATTACCGTGAAACAAGCGAGCTAACTAAAATAATAAAAAAACGAACAATCGGAAGGACACTAGTGATGTACTTATCTACCAATGAGTAAATATTACGATCGATAATAATTTATTTTAAAATACGATAAAAATTTGATTTAAAGTTGAACTTTGCATAATTTTCCTTTGTCACTTTTATAAACCAACGCCTTTAAGTACCGTACCGAGATCTCGGGGTCTTAGGTTCAATAGCCGGGTCGGACTAACTTGGTGTTGTTTTTTTTTTGACAAAGCTCGGGTTCGTCCATCAATCCGCAAGTATGTTGATTAAGCCCGTACCTATCATAGTAACAATAGCTTGCCATCATTGCAAGATGGAGGCCTTTTCCCTGCAGTTTGGCATACATTTACTTTTATAAACCACAGAAAAGTCGTAGTCCAAAAACATGAACAACGTGCACAAATGTAAACGAATCACTTACTAGCATGAAAACGACACATGATAAATCTTTTTAATTTTTTCATCACACAAAGTGATGCTCCTCGCGGAATTCGAACCCACAACCTCCGAGTTTTAGAGCCCAACGCTCTAACCACTGTATCAAGGAGGCAGTTTCAATTTAAATCTTTATCGTTTCTATTTCGAGCATCTTAACTGCTTTGATAAAACATCTCTCGTAACACAACAAAATCTTTTAACATAAAAGTATCGAAATATTCGTGTATTGACCGCCATCACTACTGTTCTGTGTTACTTCCCTTTGAGATAACCGCTGCGGTCGGCACGTGCCGCGCTTCCCTTTGAAGAAGCCGCCTAGCGACCGAATCGACTCCTTTGGCCGCTTTGCTTACAAACCGCCAAAGGAACCGTCTTTTGGCGGTTTTTAACACAAAACGGATAAAAGGGGCCGATAAATACGCCATTTCTTCTTACACGTGTCGCGATCTCCCCACCTACAAACGCACAGTGGTTTGGTCTGATCAATTAGATTAAAATTTAATTTAGATAAATTGTTTTTTTTTTGTATGACTTTATTTGTATTTTTTTTATTTACACTGAAACAATCGTGTTACCAATAAGTACCCAAATCTACATAACTTTCTGTTGTACTTGTTACTTTATTTTAAAAACTACCCAATTAGGAATAGCTATTCAAACATGGTTTTTGAACAATAATTACCTAAACATTTTACTAAAGTTTGTTTTGCAAGACCATACTGAGAGGTAATAACTTGTTGGTCTAGTGTTGGTTGGTGTGATTGTGATCTCGGGCACCTCGGGAAATTAGGTAGATAGGTACTTTATTTCTACTTACAAATTAATCTAAACGTAAAGAAGTTCTTAGCGTCATTTTTTATTATAGCAATAGATATGTTACAGTCAAAACTCGTAGCCGGTCAAAACCACTTTTAACTACAAAAATCATGCAAAAGTAGTTTTGGCGGATGCCCTTAATAAAAAACATTTTTGACTGATTTTTGCAGTCAAAAGTGGTTTTGTCGGATGCCCTTGGTCTAAAACAGTTTTGACTGATTTTTGCAGTCAAAAGTGGTTTTGCCTGATATTAATTCAAAAGATCGGTTAAAACCATTTCAGGTCAAACTAGTTTGGCCTAGGCCAAACTAATTTAAGTCAATGAAAACAAACGAACTCGACTACGAAAATCAGTCAAAATTGTTTTTAACCACGGGCACCGGTCAAAACCACTTTTGCCTGGTTTTTGCAGTTAAAACTGGTTTTGATTAGATACATATTTTCTACCTGTTCCAATTTAAAAAGGTTTGTTTTCTCTTGTTTTAAAGGAAAAGAGAAAACTTATTGTGTGAAATCGTGAATTTCGAATTAACGTAACTTTAAGCGACCAATTAAAAACACATTTTGGGAGGGGTAGCTCTAAAACTGTAACGTTAAACCAATTAAAACGAATGTAACGATAAACAAGTTTTAAGTAAAATATTTAATATCTAAATTACATATTTTAAAATCAAATCAATTTGACCACTGTGCAGTAATAGGTGTTCGACGTGGGACTCGGGAGTGTGATTTAGTTCGTCGAGGCACGTCTTAGTGTTCTGTTGTTTGCGCACGTAACTAAGACGCGCCGTATCGCTACTTATCCCTAAAATACTTTAACATGGCCGTATGCTATGCTATCACGACGCCGGTGAGATTGTTGCGGGCGCGAGATCTCTACGAGGAGAGGTTTCTTTTGGCGGGTTCTTGGGGCGGTGAGAGGAGTAAGCAAGACGTGTTGTGTTCTGTGCGAAGGCATTGCCTGGATCGTGCCTGAATGTGTGTGCGTAATGGAGGTAGGAACAGGTGAGCAAGACGTGTTGTGTTCTGTGCGGAGGCATTGCCTGGATCGTGATTCGTGCCAGAATGTGTGTGCGTCATTACGCACATCCAACAATTAATGTAAATAGGTACGTATGTGTTTAATTTGTAAATAATCGTAGTTTTTAATATTGATGAATTTTGACTTTAACACGTAAACATGCTTAGCCTTTTTAATTATTTACATTTTAAAGTTTACATTATTAATCAAATTACGAAACAAATAACGAGTTCCTTAACTTGTCAGTCCAAAGCCTGAAAAAGTGTGATGGAGAGTCAAATTCTAAAATGAAGAACAAATATTCGTTGTTTATTCTTTTTTGTGTTTGATTTATTTTATGTCAAGTAGAATGTAATGTAATTTAAGTGCAAGTCGTGCAGTGTAGGCTGGCAACACGCTGACACAAATTTGTGAATGACCAGTACAGCTTATGAATTAGAGTGGGAAGAGTGCAGAAAGAGTAAAATAAAAGAAAACGGCGATAAGCAGAATAGTTTATGAATGAATGAGGGAAAGAGGAGAACGAATGAAATGAGGGAGAACGGCGATATGTAGAAGCCATATTTAGATTATTCATGAATGAAAATGGGTTCACGCGAGGTCATCTTATACACAGGTTGTTCTTAAAAATAATTAAATTTTTTTGTATGAAAAAGTAAAAACCTAAATTTGTATTGATATATAAATAATACATAGTGCACTGTGTGTGTCTATCATTAATGAATGTCTGGTTAAAATATTTCAAACTAAAATGACATGACCTTATATTTAAAAAAAACTTATTTTCATGTCATGTTACAAATACGTCACTTCATCTGGCGAAACTCAAAAGAAGAAAAATTTCAGGATTCACTGGAGGGTAGGCGATGGGTCCACGCGTCTTTTAGTTTTAAATCTTTTTATTTGTGATCTAGTGCAATTTAGTGTTGAAAAGTGGTGTGATTTTCATTCAGTAAAGTGTAACGAAGTGTCATAAATAAGAAAATTGAAACAAATTGACTGAATGGACGGGTATTGCGTGTAGTGTGTCTCATCGGTAGATGAGACGCTCTTACCGCAATGGCGTCCATTCCCCCGTGACCTTAAGAGTATCCTCCAGTGTTTCCATGAAGCGTTAAAACATCTTAACACCAATGTTTTAACGCAAGAAGAAACTCCCATAATTACTTGACATTGGCAGAATCATCGCGCCGCAAAGAGCGCGGGATAGTCCATAAAAAAAAAAAAAAAAAAATTCACTTAAAATTGCCGATGTATGTTTTGACCTTACACTACTCGCGTACAACAGTGTGAAGTTAGAAGCAAACTAACGGTCTTGTGCAAAACTTAAATAATATTGCGTCAGTTTGCGATTCACTCTCGAAGAGCGTGTTTGTGCCAGTCGTTGAAGTATTTCCTTTGGTAAGCATATGTTTTTGTTTTTTATTGTTACAAAACTGTTTATTTTCTCAATGCAAGGTTATTGTGTGTAGATAACATGTGTTACGTCAAACTGTGGTGTGAAAATCGAGTGATGTTGTTTTTGTAAGTTATTCACGATTTTGTCACTACTCTGGCGTCACTCCTGTGGCAAAGTTATCGGGCTTTTCGTAATTAAGCGCCCAGAATAGTAGATCGCATAGTTGTTTAACACGTTGGCTGCCACTCCGGTCACCGGTGACCGGACCCTTGCTTACATCTCGGCGCCACTACGGTCACCGGTGACCTCGTGGCAGACCAATTTTCAGAACGAATTTGTACGCCGGAGGACGTGTTTCTTTTACATTTTTTGAACTGAGGTGACCGGAGTGACGCTGTAGATTACTTCTTCCGCGTGGTTTTGGTCTCCCTACATTTTTTTCGAAAATACTACTAATAAACTAGGTGAAAGTTGACATGACAAGTGACAAGAAAATTATTCCTTTATTAATCACTCAAAAGACAAAACGAAAATGAAACGCGCAATGTGCGCGCATCTCCAGCGTTTGCGGACAACTGCGGGGGCGCGGGGGCGGGTGACCGGAGTCTAAGGCATTTCGGCGCCTTCGTAACGGTTTTTAATGTTTTTCAATCACAGCGCCACGTAGGTCACCGGTGACCTCGTCACGTTTTTTGAAAATATTTTGAAAACTATTGAACCTATTTAATTGAAACTAAAATACATTTTTAAATCTTAGCATTTCGCGTAATTTTTCACCAAAACGTTTTTATGTAATTTTTGTTGTTTCTTCTATGGCAGCCAACGTGTTAACATCAGCCATCTTTGTGGTCAAGTGCTAAATAAATATGTATACAAAAACCGTTTAAAATAACAGTATGAAGTATTTTCTGCTTTTAATCAGTCTCATCTAAGATAAAAATTACAATAAATGATTTTGCTTTTTTCTAAACACCCTTCCCTTGTTTGTTTTTTTTTAACATTCTCCATGATGTCTGATAATGCTAGAGTATGTAGAACAAATAAGATAAAGTCTTAACACATTAGATAGGCTTAACGAAACAGAATTTTGTCACTCCTCTGGTATCACTTTTTCCTCTGGTACTTATAAAACACAAAAAAATGAGAAATTCTTCTGGCCTCCGTCATTCCAAACATTAGAATAGTGTCAAATAGAGATATAATAAATATAAAGTGGAATAGATTACATTTTCTTGTGGGACACAAAAAATACAAATAGCGTATATTCACCCATATGTACATATTAACTTTGTTTACGAATTTTATTTAATTTTTAAGGGTCTTAGGATTTTTTTTTACTAAGAATTTTTATTTCGAAAGAGGTTATAAATACCATTCATAACAATATACTGGCATGACAATTATTAAAAAAAGACAACAGCCATTTAATTTTTGAAAAAGTGACTACTTTTTCCTCTATGGCATTTAGAAGCATTTCTTAGGGCTTGTGTATGCCAGTTATTATTTATCCAAATAAAATATTAAGTTAAAATTAATATGTATTATTTATTTGCTAAAACTTATTTTATTACGCGAAAATTTTTAAATTTTATATTTCTCAAATGAGGTCATTTACCTCTTATAAAAATATGCTGGCACGTTTTTCATAAAAGAAATGACAGGTAGCCATTTACCAAATAGAAAAACAATTTACTTTTTCCTTTATGGCATTAGTTAGCATTTTTTTGAGCTTGCATGCCAGTTAGTTATCTTTAAATTGAAATAGGTTTTAATAAAAGTGTTATTTATTGCTTAAATTACATAATTTTTAAATGATTATCTACAATCATAAATTCAACCATTACTGTGATATATTTTGATTGTATTTCTATCGTATTGCCGTTACAATCAGGCCGTGGTTAAAATAAAATCTAATCCTTCTAGCCCCGGATTACTAGACACAATAGAAAATCTATTGTTATGCGGCACCCGAGTGCCGGTTCGGCGTTGAGTGGATAATCAATTAAAAACTAATAATCCGTTTTCGTTGATATTTCACTGGATTGTAAATGGTATAACGATTGCATTGCCTGATTGATTACTAAGAGCTGGTTGTGAGCAAACCCGATGTCCGTGTTGGGTTTTGAACCCAGGTCCTTAGGAGGTGCCTGTCCATGTTTTTCGGAGTCCCCCGGCATCACCACTTATGACAGCGAGGGAGTATGGCGGAGGATTTTTCATCCTAGGGGTAGGCAGCGTCCTTTTTGCGTGCGGGGAGTCCCATACACCATGCCTTCCGGCGGGGTGAATGACGGGGCATAAGTGTCGCCGCACACGGGCCACACGCCACAGCCACAAAAGCGCCACCGCCGGCATATCTCCTGCAGGTTTCATACATTTTGTATGGACTCGCCGCACACGGTTGACGCCGGTGGCCGCCATACGCTACAAGCTTTTTGCTTGAAAACTACAGAAATTATGCTGGTTGCGGCGTTTTGTGGCTGTGGCGTGTGGCCCGTGTGCGGAGACCAGCGTTACCAGTTTTTATTTTTGCCAAGTCGGGACTTTGGTACTTTTTGACTGAGAATAGCGGGATTCTTCCGTCAAAAGCGGGACATAGTAAAAAAAACGCATTTAATCAAAGGTTTTCAAATATTTATCTTTTTATTTGACTTACATTGGACATTTAATTTTGATTTAAAAATCGGGACGTCCCGCCAAAATCGGGACGTCTGGCAACGCTGGGCGGAGACTCATAAGGCGTTACGCTCCTCAGAACCAATAGAAAGGCACTCCGGCCTATACTGCTTCAGGTCGGAGTATGTGGGGATGGGTCGGTCAATCGCCACAAAGCGGGCACCGACTCGTCCCGTACGTTTAGTGGGTAGAAAGACAATCATATTTGGTCCCACACACGGCCACAGGTCTAGCTTGCTTTTTTTCGGAGGAGAATGCGTTTGGGTAGCATATCCGCTGGCTAGCGATACCTAGTCTCCTCCCTCCGCCGGGGGGAGGCAAGCGGAGCCCGCCCTGTAAGAGACGCGCAGGTCGCCCTGCGGTGTCCCTGGTTGTCAGGGTATGTCCTAACTTAGAGACGTTGCCGACGGCGATGCAGGAGCGCGGGGGGTGTAGTGGGTATTCTTCGTGCACCAGTCTTTATAAAGACTGGGGCATGGATTGCAAGAGTCCCACACACGGCTCGCTTATCCCAGACGGTTACGGTGCCTAAAAGCATTCCCGTCCACAAAAAAAAAAAGGCTAGCTAGACCTACGGCAGTGTGTGGGACTTGAGATTTAAGCGTCCACTACCCACTAAACTCCCCCGGTTTCCCCTTTACACCCGATTGGGACGAGCCGGTGCCAGCCTTGTGGCTATTGACCAGCCCAACCCCGGGTAGGTCGCGCTATGAAAAATAGACCTCCAGGCCACGCCTATATTCCAAAGAGGCGTTAAAAATTATTAAGTTTCTCAATATTAATATTCAATTCACTCAAGTCTGATTTTATTTATAGATTATAACTGCGAAAGTTATATTTAATTTTTTAATATATTTCTACGACTATGGAAAAGTCCTTTTGAGCCGGTTCGTATTTCACGCAAATTGCCGCCATTTAACAAGTATAATTATAATTATTTATCAAGTCATTCGACATATTGACCTCTTCTATTAGTATTAAGTATATATTTATTTAGATTTGAAGATTAGCTTTATTATTTGTGTAAATGGTTTCGGTCACGCATAGAACAGTCAATATTATTTGCATAGATGATGAGAGAAAGACTTATCTAAGTCCATGATCCTTATATTTTTAACACACACACAGTCGCAGTCCGGAGTCTGGAAGTTGGCGGCATAAGGCCCACCCACGTCCGATAATCGGTGACCGACTTTTTGTAGGTGACAAATAGAACGTAATAGATGGAGCAACGCACAGTGCACACGTCCTACAAAAGTCGGTTAGAAATACCATAGAAATAAAATCGGTCACCGACTATCGGTCCTACAAAAAGTCTGACGTCGGCGGACAGAACACCCCCGTGCCTGATCTCTCTTCGGTCGAGTTAAGAGAGAGAGAGTGAGGAAATAGAGAGTGCACCTGTGCTTGCGCACTCACTTGTGCACTATCCTACTAATATTATAAATGCGAAAGTCTGGATGTTTGGATGATTGTTACTCAATCACGCCTGAACGGCTGAAGGGATTTAGATGAAATTTGGCACACGTATAGTTTATAACCCGCTATAAAATTCCTACGGGAAATGTCTGATTCCCGCGGGATATTTGTAAAAAGAAATTATGCGTGGGTGAAACCGCGGGCGGAAAGCTAGTTGATCAATGTTGGCTGCCGTAGCCAAAAAGCTCCGAACTATTTTTTTTAATTTTTTTTACTCACAGTGGCCTCTAGTCTCAAACTAAACGGATATTGTAAAATGAAACTGGCCGCCATATGTAATAGTTTTGCCTTTCCGGCCATATCCAATACTTGAAATTAAAAGCTGCAAAGGCTGTGTAGCCTTGATCCAATTGGTCTTGTTCTCCTGTCAAGGGTTAAGATATGCTCCAGACCAGACCGCCTCCGTGGAACAGTGGCTAAGCCGTTCGGGTATAAAACCCGGAGGTCGTGGGTACGATACCCGCCGTGGGTCTGGTTGGTGGTAGGACTTTTTTAGGTCCGACTGGCTAGCTTCAGCCACAGGTGAAATCTGCCGCCATAACAGCTCTGGCTGTGTTCCGGCAATATTAATGTGGGAGCCAGTACTGTAGTACATTTGAAATGAAAGGCTCGAAGATCAGATGAGCCGACAGTCTGACAGCACATTGAGAGACGCTTCCTGGTGAAGTGTTCCTCAATGGAAAAGGCCACAGTGACCGCTTACCATCAGGTGGGCTGCGTGCCTGTCTGCCAACTGTTGTGGTATAAAAAAAAAGACAAAACGCTAGGAGAAAGAGATACCTAATATCTTTTCTACCAAATATCTAGATTATCGAAATTTAATTCAAAGTGATGAATAATTAAATATCTATCGAGAATGAACTCTATCTGTATTTAATGAATACAAATGAGCTTAGATCACAATTAAAAAGATGCCGGTCATAATCGAAAATTTGAATTCCCGCTAAGAATGCCGCCATGATTTTTTAATGGGCTTTTACTTGCAATCAAGTAATCATTAGTTTCTTATAATTTTGCATCGGATACATTTGTTTGAAATATATATATATTATTATGAAATCCATTAATTACCTATATATTTTTAATTATCTCTTGATAAAAATTATAATGAAATATTTACAGATGTAGACTAGACGTTAAGTCCTGGTGGGGATTAAAAGCGTTTGTCCCACTACCCATAAAATCACAGTAGTAGGGTAGTAAGAGGCGTCGCAAGACGCCTCTCAAGCACGCTCTAAAGTTGAACGATTCACTTCGACTGAAAACTAAAACTTTGATTATGTTGAAAGAGCGTGAGCCAGAATGCCCAATTCCCTACCATCACTTTTTATAAATCATATCCTTCCTTAATGTGACAACAGCTGACACATTTGTAAACATCTCTGATATTATTCATTGCCTACAAATGAGCCTGCTTCTGCGCGCTCTATAGTTGAATGATTCACTCTAGACTGAAAACTAAATCTTTAATTACGACCGCGATCCAGAAAGCCCCAAATCCCTACTTTTACACTCATAAACTGTATTTATGGAGAGTGTTTAGTTAGAGTGATAGCTCCACATAAGCTATAGGATGAGTATACTACCTACTAATGAATCCTGACTAGCTGACCTGACAAAATTCCTACCGTGGGGCGAAAAATCATCAAATTAGAAATCTACGATGCGGACCAGTTTAAAAGTGAAGGGATTTGTAAATGTGATGCTGAAATATGCTGTCAGCATATTGTTCAAAATATGTTTAAAGATGAAATATATAAAACTGTACGTGAAATAATAGATAAAATTAGTAATCAAATATGTAATGAAAGTAATAAATATTATTAATATTGTTATCTATCTGTAAATATTTCTCAAATAAAATGTTATTTGTTTTATTTCTTTATTTGTTTAATTCATAGCTATATTTTACATGACTTAAGTTACTTGACTAAATTCAGCTGCTCATAAAATATCTTTTAATGATCATAAAATTGTAGTTTTATGCTATCTCAGGGGTGGGTCGAAAAATCATCAAATTAGAAATCTACGATGCTGACCAGTTTAAAAGTGAAGGGATTTGTAAATGTGATGCTGAAATATGCTGTCAGCATATTGTTCAAAATATGTTTAAAGATAAAATATATAAAACTGTACGTGAAGTAATCGATAAAAATTAGTTAATCAACTATGTAATGAAAGTAATAAATATTATCAATGGCATTGTAATCTATCTGTAAATATTTCTCAAATAAATGTTAGGTATTTGTTTTATTTCGTTATTTGTTTAATTCATAGCTACATATTTTACATGACTTAAGTTACTTGACTAAATTCAGCTGCTCATAAAATATCTTTTAATTATCATAAAAAATGTAGTTTTATGCTGTCTCGGGTTCTAAATTGTAAATTCTTTCAAATAATATAGGTACATATGTAAAGTTTCACACTCTTACGAGTAGTTTAATTCATAGGTATAATTACCTCAACTCAATTAAGAGTGAATAGTTAAAACTTGAGTTCTCTTTAGATACGCTATTTAAAAAGCGAGCTTTAAAATAGAAATAATATGGATACTTTATACTTAGGTCATTATACTGTTACTGAGATATTCGTTTCAGGTAAATAAATAATTGTACACAAACAGAACACAAAAAAGAAATTTAATAATAATAATAATTATAATTAATAAAAAACATGCACATACACATACACACACACACACACTATTTATTGTTAATCACCTAAAGTCTCTTATTAATTCCTCGAACTACTGAGTGTTAAAATACACCCACCGTACACGTAAAAAAAGTCGGCTCGCCGAAAACTCGACGAGCGTGATGTGATCGTTACTCGTATATTGTAGTCCTAATTCATCACAGACTAGTACCACCATATCCGGGTGCGGATTGTCAGGATCCACAAGAGGATGCCACACGGGCGCGTCGAACATCACCATATATTCGACGTGTTCTGGAGTAAGATGACTCGACGAGAGATATACATATAAAATAACTGTATATTGTGGTGTAAAGAGAACAGGGTACACCTCGCAATGATTTCTGACAACACTTGCGAGTCCGACATGTTTATAGTTGAGGGGATACTAATAACGAATGAGACTAAATCTATGAGCAATATTAAAAGAAATAAATATCATAATGATACATCAGCAAGTGCAATAAGAAACCTATATTACAAACAAATACCTTTATCCAAAAAAGGGAATCACCATCTCTTATACCGAGCATCAAGAATAAATAAGATAAGCATGGAATGTAAGCAAGTGATTGTTATTTTAAGTAAGAATGATTTTGTATTATGACAAATAAAATGTATACCCCACATAGGTACATGAGGTCCATGGTTCAAATCTCGGTCCGCATCTCTGTATTGTATATTCTATTCTGAAGCTAATACTAGGTGCTCTAGTCAGGATTCATTACCTCAACTTTTCCGTAATACATAAATAAATAAAATAGTAGTAGGTAGTATACTCATCCTATAGCTTATGTGGAGCTATTACTCTCCATAAATACAGTTTATGAGTGTAAAAGTAGGGATTTGGGCTTTCTGGATCGCGATCGTAATTAAAGATTTAGTTTTCAGTCTAGAGTGAATCATTCAACTATAGAGCGCGCAGAAGCAGGCTCATTTTTTGTAGGCAATGAATAATATCAGAGATGTTTACAAATGTGTCAGCTGTTCTGTTGTCACATTAAGGAAGGATATGATTTATAAAAAGTGATGGTAGGGAATTGGGCATTCTGGATCGCGCTCTTTCAACATAATCAAAGTTTTAGTTTTCAGTCTAAGTGAATCGTTCAACTTTAGAGCGTGCTTGAGAGGCGTCTTGCGACGCAAAGAGCGTGAGCCAGAATGCCCAATTCCCTACTACTAATCACCCGGTCGTCCTTTGTGGCGATTGCTTTTTTTTGGGCAAAAACAGTGCTTTTAGCCTTTATTTTTAAGTACTAACCCAACATTTTGTCTCTGCGTGGAGCAACACGTAAACACTAACCCAAAAAAGGCAAGGACCCAAGAGTCTGTGGAAAAACTGTTTTATTAAAAAAAATTATGTAAACAGTTCAAAAAGTAGCTTTTGCAAGCTTTTAAATAAATACCAAAATGAGAATCATAATATTATTTTCCAACTATCCATTATACCATATTATATGCATACACTTCTTACATTGCCCCCTTCTTGTCGTTACCCCCTCGCAGGCCAACTGGAAAACGAGCGGACCCTAGGTTTTTGCCGCCATTTGCAATTCAATGAACGCAATAAAAACTTGCATCTGAGCTAGAACTGCTGCATAAACTGTGCCTACGTCGATATCGAAAACAAAATTAACAATTATTGTTTTTTTTTGTAATTCTCCAATCGTTTAGTCCCGATATACCTATGCTTGCGCTAGGTTTAGATATCCAAGGTTTTTCAAGGAAAATGTGGGATCCAGTACAGTTAAAATCAAACGCTCGAAGATCAGAATCGAATTATTTTGTCATACTTTCCTCTATCCTAAGGTTGACTGGAAGAGATCGCTATTAGCGATAAGTCCGCCTGTATTGTACAGTTGTATTATGTTACATGTTTTCTGTGTTAAATGTGTAGTGCAATAAAGAATATCTATCTATCTATCAGATAACCCTACAGTATGGCAGCGGGCCGCTTACCATTAGGTGGGCTGCGTGCCTGTCTGACAGACTGTAGTCAAAAACAATTTACTCGTATAAAAGAGTAATTTGTCGATATCTTAGATGATCGGCACGCGACCACTGCTGGTCGCGTTCGGTACAATTATTCACATTATATGTAGAAAGCGAGCACTGGCTCGTCCCATTCGGGTGTGAAAGGGAAACCTGGAATTGGGTAGTGTGACGAACGGCTTTAGTCCAGAGTCCAATACACGGGCACAAGATCTCGTTAACCTTTTTTTTCGAAAGAGAATGCGTTTATGCACCATAACCGCAGGCTAGCTACACCTGCGGCCGTGTGTGGGACTTACACCATAACCGCAGGCTACCGGCTAGCTAGACCTGCGGCCGTGTGTGGGACTCGAGACTAAAGCGTCCATTACCCACAATAAACCCCAGTTTCTCCTTCACACCCGATTGGGACGAGTCAGTGCCAGCCTTGTGGCTATTTACCAGCCCAGGTCTCCCTAGCCTTTTTTTTTATTGGGGGTCCAGGATTGTACTCACCCCATTTGACCACGGCAACCAGCCCGGCTAACTGGGCCCATCTCGCAGCTGGAGTGTAGCCGAAATAGAGTTGCCCAAGTATTTTTCAAGGTCAACTATCGATAGCGAAACTATCGATAGTTGACCTTGAAAAATAGTAACAATATCGATAGTGCTATCGATAGTATCGATAATATCGATAGTATCGATACTATCGATAGCCCAATCCAGGCAATACTATCGCGGGTAAGCAATACTATCGATACTATCGATAGTATTGTTGATCGATAGTTAAAAAACTATCGATAGTATCGATACTATCGATAGTATTGTTGCTCGATAGTATCGATACTATCGATCGTCTTTTTACTATCGAGCAACAATACTATCGATACTATCGAAAGTATTGCCTGGATTTGGGCTATCGATAGTATCGATAGACTATCGATACTATTGATATGACGTCAACTATCGATAGACTATCGATAGTTTAGCGATAGTGGACTATCAATAGGCAAATCTAGGCCGAAGAAGTATGGCCACCCCCGCCTGAGTCGGAGTCGATCCGCATGAGCTTCCACTTCGCGGACCCGCTCCGATGCGTACTTTTGTTGGAGGACCTCCTCACAGAAGGATACTGCCGCGTCTCAGCATTCTTCATAGGCTAACATGGCCTGTGCCATGCTAGGCAGTGAGAGGTCCTGCCCGCCTTGAGAGCATTTCTAGGCGTGCGGTTATAGTAGGTACATTTATAAGCATTCTCCTGCTAGTGATCTCTTAGTGGCTCGTTTGCCTTCTTTTAGATGAAAAAAAATCTTTAAATCGAAGGTTCGAAGTGGAAAGGAGCCTATAAAATTCAACTTTACATTTTCTATACCAAGTATCATTCTAAGTATTATAACAGCTGCCCATCTTTACTAATATAAATAAAGAGGAAAGATTTGATTGATTGTTTTTTGTTTGTATTGAATAGCCTCCGAAACTATTGAACCGATTTAAAAAATTCTTTCACTGTTAGATAGCTACACTATCCCCGGACCCCGGGTGACATAGGGTACTTCTGATCCCGGGAATTCGGGGGGAAGGGGGGAATGATTGACAAAATGAATTACGCGCGAGCGAAACCGCGAAGGCGACCGCTAGTGCGTTATAAAAGGGATTCTAATATGGCTTGTTATAAAGTCGTATTCAGTTTGACATCGAGCGATATCATAGTTCTCCGTTTCACCCCACCTTGTATAGTTAACATACTTGTCTGTTTAAATTAGTTTAGGAGCTAAAGTATAATTATATTTATCTATACTAATATTATAAAGAGGAACGATTTGATTGTCTGTTTATATTGAATAGGCTCCGAAAGTAAAATTCTTTTACTCGTACCATTAGAAGCGGACATTATCCCTGATGAATGAACTACCTATACACAATATATACTTTTACTGCGGGAAAATGTTTAATTCCTAAGGGAAAACGTGTAATAGGACCAAAGGTAGTAAGTTTTTCACATAATGACGTGTCTGTGACGATGCCACACAGCGTTGCCAGACGTCCCGATTTTAGCGGGACGTCCCGATTTTTAAATCAAAACTAAATGTCCCGCGCGGGACAGACTCAGTCCCGCTTTTCGGGGAGAATTTGACCGTACGTGCAGTGCTGAGAAAGAAAGGCGTGTAATGAAGATAATCATCCTTGGACGTTACTACTACTACTACTACTTTTGCTATTAATGAAAAGATAAATATTTAAAAAACCTTTGATTGTATACGTTTTTTTACTATGTCCCGCTTTTGACGAAAGAATCCCGCTATTTTCACTCAAAAAGTACCAAAGTCCCGACTTGGTAAAAATAAAAACTGGTAACGCTGATGCCACAGCAGTACAATGATTTTTAGAATGTGCCATGTTTGCGGGCGAAGTGTCCTGCCTGCTCACTGTCATTTCAGACTTGCCACTCTATTTACTACATCGGTGACCTTAGGTACTTTGTTCCCTGAGCCAGGTTAGTCTTACAGTCTTTATCGTACTCTTTCTTCGACTCTCAGCGTAATCCCCACTAATATTCTTTCTAGTTTTCTCTGGGCGACCTGTATTTTAAAGATGTTTATTATGCGATATTAGACAATATCTATTGTACAAATTGTCATTGCTCTTAGCCTATTCCATATAAACGTGCATCACCCACACATAGGTAATTTGAACTCGCTTAGACAATTGCAGTTCTGAGAAATGCACTGCGCTCGCGCTTGCGCAGTTGAAACTCGAGTTGTGTGAACATGGCATATCAGTAAAAACTGTAGGAATGATATACTAATTATTTTTATTGCTTAAAAGTCGCATTAGATCGCCTAATCACACCATGGTATAGACCGACAAACTTATTTGTTCCGGTGGCCAAAATTGGAACTACGTGAAATGTAATGCAAAAACGATATTTAATGACAGTTTTAAATAGACAGTACCCAACAAACATTTTAGTCGTATAAGTAAAAATTACGCGACTGAAAATGGTATAAACATCGTATTGAAGTAATTTTCGCATGAAATACGACTTAGTGTCATTTATCTTTATACTACTTGTAGTCGTATAAAAACATCGTGTAAACTTCTTTACGACTGCTTTATGTGACTGTTACACAACTTTCAGTGGTATAACCAGTGCTGTCGCGTTAGTAACGTCTATGCAACTTTTACATCGACATTCATCGTAATACAGTCGCGAGAACTACCTTTACGTGACAATCGTGTAAGAGTAATAAATATCCCTCTTTTAAGACTTTTTAGTCAATTTGAACACTTTTATACAACTTTTTAACGACTGGATATTCTATTAATGTCCACTGACAGGCATTCCTCTTTCCGAATATACGACAAGTCAACCTTAATCAAGCTGGAGTTGGTTCCTCACAAAATTTAATTTTAAACTCAAGAAAATTGAGTTCGGAGCAGAGTGAGTCTTAACAGTATGAAGTTGCTAGAAGAGCAGAAAGTAGATCTAGAGATTCTAAAACAGTAGAGTAAGAAGAAGAAGATGAAATGTTTGATAAATTATGTCTTGATAGTTCAGATCTGATATGCCAACTAAGTCGTCATTTTTGTATATTTATTTATGGTTCAAATATTCATTTTGTACTACTTATTCATACTCTGAAGTAAAAGGTGTAAATAAAAAACAAAAATTACAGTGGTTGGTTTTATTCATTATAAAATCACGAGTGCATAATCTTCTTGATGAAAGTTCTCTTCATCAAGAAGATTCGTTTGGATCATGCCTTAAAACTAACAATAGAAGGTTACAACAATCACCTTTTCAAATGTAGGTACCAACCCATTTTACATAATTTATAGATTTCTAGGAGTTTTCATATTAAAAAACCTTCATTGTTGAACCCTAATTTCCTTAATATGGCTGTTAAGTACAGATAAAAAATTAGTCTGTGGAATCAAAAGTCGTTAAGATGTCGTAATACGGTTGTGTACTCAACCCTAAGTCGTATAAAGGTAACTATTATCACGTTCGTTTAAATAATAGCTAAGAATATTCTTTATTTTGAATAAAATCACAGGCGCGTTAATAATATTGAGAAAACTAGCACATATTACACGATAACATTAATTTCCCATCAGATTAATGTTCTTGAACATAAGTTTTAAAGATGAAAATAAAATGGCTGTAACTTATATTCAATGTCAAAAACACACAGTATTATATTAATGTCCGCCGGTATTACCCACGTTAATGCAATGACATATTAATTTACGTAAAAGTCATGTGAACACTGGTTACTTGATAAAATGCGGTAAAGTAGCGGTAATAAACATCATAACTCGACAAAAAGTCGGTATCACGACTGTTCACGACATCTATACGACCACTACACGACATCTATGCGACTCCCACGACTGCTAAGTGACTCTATTACGACACTGATTCGCATAAAATGGGCCTATTCTCGGTCGCTATTACGTGATAGGGACGTAATCGCGACACCTTATAGAACCAACAGTTACAATCGGCACGTTGTGGCGACCAATAAAATGTTTGTTGGGTAGCGACGCCGCCACCGGAACAGATAAGTTTGTCGGTCTATAAAGGCCTTCATCATTGAAATGGAGTCATCGTTCACAACCACAGAACAAGAAAAATGGTTTTCTTGTTCTGGTCACAGTATGGCTAAGCCTAAACACGCTTTGCCAAATTCGTATTGGAGATCACAATCCCAAGATGTGTTCGAAAAAACTGACAAAGAATTTTTCCCGACCTGTGATGGATGACAAATTAATGTTTTTTTTTAAACAATATAGGTACCTACGATACCTACAATATAAAACAAACGTGCATTCGCTGTCGCGGTGCATTACACGGGTTGACAACGTCGCATTTTTAAGTATATTTTTAAATAGGTATATTGTTTATAGTGGCTCGTATTTTAACCAATCTTGAAACTATTTTTATGTTGCCTATAGTTTTGAATTCGGAATTTATTGATTTATTTTTTATTTGCTTTGTGAAAATAGTTCGCTTAATAAAATGTATAACTTCATGCTGTTAAGTCAGCAATAAATCCATTAATAAAAAAAATCTTATAGGTGATAGGATTAGAATGATTTTTCTATAAATGCACAAAGTAGCCCAAAAGTCTAATATTAGTCATCCTCATTTATTTAATTTACATTTAAAGAGGAAAGATGTGATGTGAGTGTTTGTATTGAATAGGCTCCTAAACTACTGAACTGATTTAAATAATTCTTTTACTGTCGGAAAGCTACATTATTCCCGGGTGACACAGGGTACTTTGATCCCGGAAATGTGAGGGGAAGGGGGGATAATTGACAAAATAAATTGCGCGCGGGTGTAACCGCGTAGGCGACGTGTAGTATAAAATAAGTAAATAGATTAATAAATCTCAAATATAAGTACTTTTAAAGACTAATTTTTACCCCGGGATAATGCTCATCAGTTCTTATATGATATCCAAAACAATAGCTTTTGTTTGTCCTTCTTTTACATCGTAAGGGAGCAACGGATCGGGATTTTTGGTATGGGGAAAGTTTTGGAGCCGGAGAGTGACATTTTTCCGGAAAATGTCAATATTGTCCACATGTGTTAAGCTGCGGGATACGCCGCGCGCGTATATTATAATGGACCTCAGTGGCTGCGGGGCAAAACATAATAGAATCGTCAAAAATAGTTACCTAAACTTGTCTGACTCACGGTTGCAATATGCAAAATGTAAATTTTTTTGATGTTAAACAGATTTTCAAGCTGTTTATTTTTTCTGTTTGTAATAAATTCATTTTGACATCACGTGTTGTTGGCCGCTACCGAATTTTTATTGAAATTGCTTGAGAATGCCAGTGAACATAGCTTTATTGGCGGTTTGTTCTAAGTGTTCTCTCTGTTTAGGCCGCCCGTATAGATAGACCGAAAAACAACGAATTTTAATATCGTTGCCGACAAACTTATCTGTTCCGGTGGCCAAAATTGGAACTAGGTACGTGAAATTCAATGCAAAAACGATATATTTTAATGACAGTACTAAAACGACAGTAGCGACGCCGCCAACGGAACAGATAAGTTAGTCGGTCTATAAGGTTTTCTCAAGAGACTTGAGCACGAGATTCTTCAAGAAGGGCGGGAAAATGTTTTTACAGACAATCGACTCGAGTGATGCCTCTGGTTTTGAAAGCGTCTAAAGGCGGCGGCAACCGCTTACCATCCGGCGGCCCGTAGACTTGTGCGCCACCTTCAGGGTAAAAAAAAACTAAATAAAAAAATTGCGCGCATAATGACTGGTCAACATGTTTGCGCCACAAAAAGAAAAAAAAATGATGTCATATGTTTTTAAAAATGGAACTCGAAGGCATCAAATTACATCCGGATGCGAATGAGGCATTATCTCTAGTATTATATACGCGACTGTTAAAATGAGGCATAAATCGAATGTTGAAACTCCTTTCGAAACGTGAGCGTAAAGTCATTGATCAGCGCGGACTTTACTCGCCTCAGTCGAGCGGAACAGAGCCATAGTACAAAAAAAGTAAAGTAACAGCCTATTAATGTATAACTGCAGGGCAAAGGTCTTTATCAGGCCATTCACGTCTGTGCTGGTAGGATTAAAAAAGATTTGACGTGCATTCATTTCATGGTATCTTCATCCTAGCGCATTCCCGATTGCATCCAGTATGGAGCTCAGGGTCCGCTTCGACTATGATCCTAGATTTGACAAGCCTGGTTATTACAATGGAGCGATTGTCATCTGACCTCCGTAACCCTACAAGGGAAACCAGACCTACAGATTTCATGGTATATTGCAAAATAAATACCTACTTCGACTTTACATCCTTTTTTTGTGGAAGGTTATGCATTTACGCACCGTAACCCGCCTGGGATAGGCGAGCCGTGTGTGGGACTCAGTGCAGCTCCATGCTCCAGTCACGGAGAATACCCACTAAACACCCCCCAGTAGCGCCCAAGATGGCGTCGGTTTCGGTGGGAATGCTTTGTGTATTACCCGATATTTTTGAATGCGTCAACTAACAACGTGTTGTAATGTGCGGCGTGTTAAAACCACTTGAGTTGTTAAAATGTACATGAAAATGGCAGCAGTAATCCTTATAAACAGGAGTGTATTGCCAGCTACAATACAAGAAGAAGAAACCCCCCCCCCCTCACTCTCCTGCATCGCCGTCAGCAGCGTCCCTGGGCTTGATATGACTACCAGGAACAATGACTTTGACATCCTAAAAATCAAGTTATCTTTACAGAGATGGCTAAATCACCACGCTTGTGAAATGCGGATTGGTGATCACAAACCCAAATAAGATTACGGCCTACCTGATGGTAAGCGGTTACGGAAAACTATGTGTGTTTGAATAAATGTCGTAGCTTACCCCTACGACGCGGTATTATTAGTTCCTAACGGCGCCGCTAGATGTCGCTATAAAAGCTAGCAATGTAAACACACCTACATCGCGGTGACGAGTTTATTTTTTGTTTAATGAGTCATTAAACAAAAAAAAAATTATCCTCCGGAGGAACTTTTGATAATAGAGAACTTTGTTTGTCACCTAATTGCTTGTTTTATTTATAACTTGCACATAAGTGCGCACGGTGGTCGTGGTCTATACACTATGGAAGCGCAAGTGATGTATCTGAGCTCTGGTGTAACACCAGAAGCATCACTGGCGCGTAGCTGGCTCTGTAATTTGACAGACACACTATGTTGGCAGAAAAACTTTTTTTTATGTCAGAGGCGGCAAAAGAGCCAGCGGGTCGCCTGATGGTAAGCAATCACCGCCGCCCATGGACATCTGCAACACCAGAGGGATCGCTGATGCGTTGCCTGTCTATGGGGGTGTGGGCGTCCGGCACTCTCACAAACCAGACGAAACACAATAGTAGTCACTATTATTTCGCGCTGGTGTTATGTGAGAGGGTGGTACTTCCCAGTACGAGCCGGCACATTCGTACTGTAAAACAGCATGATTCTATCACTACTACCGCTGATGCCGCCTCCGTTGGACAGTGGTTAAGTCGTCGGTTCGATATCCGCCTTGGATCTGGGTGGTAGTATGTAGATAGATAGATAGATACTCTTTATTGCACAAAACACTTTACTTATCGCTAAAATAGCGATCTCTTCTAGTCAACCTTAGGAAAGAGGAAAGTACGAAAATAGTAGGACTTTTTCTAAGTCCGACTGGCGACTATTGTAGGTGTTTTGCTTGGTTGACATTAATTTTAGTGATTAGTAAAACTAATCTTTTGTAAATTTTTTTGTAAGATTAAAGGTCTTACAAAAAATTGTAAAACAGAAACTACAAAACAATAACAGACTGTTAAAAATACCGTAACAGTTAACATATTCGGTATTACCACCATTACTTTACAACCATTACTTTCACATACACTACGCTCCTATGCATGTACTGTAACAAAGTCAGCGAATGCAATGCAAATAAAACAAGTTTGCATTGCAAATTACTTAGTTGTAATTTAATGAAAAAATCGAAACTAAGTTAAAACAGAAACTGCAAGCATCGCCTCTTTCGTTCATTGGGCAATGCGTTAAGTTTTAGCGTAAAATAATAATTAGTGAAATTACTGGGTATATGAGACCTAAACTATCGTCTCGGTGTAGCGGGCGCAGGGCAGTGCCAGACAGTAACTGCTTAGTTATTGTTTGGCACTGAAGTGTCTAAGGGCAGACGTGGCGCAGGTGTACGATCTGCTCGTCTTGTTACACATTGCAATAATAAAAAAATGACAAAATAAAGTAAAAGATAAAACATCTGTCAGATGAAAATTACGCTGTAATTTTTTTGAAAATTGATGAGAGGGCGTTTAAGTTATCTGGGTCTTTTTTATAGGTACTACACCAGTTGCCAGACAGACACGCAGCCCACCTGATGGTAAGCGGCCACTGCGGCCTATTCCATCGAGGGACGATTCATCAGGAAGCGTCGCTCAATGTGCTGCCAGACTGTAGGCTCATCTGATCTTCGAGCCTTTGATTTCAAGTGTACCGGCTCCCACATTAATACTGCCGGAACACAGCCAGAGCTGTTTTGGCCTCAGATTTCACCTGTGACCTGTGGTAGCTAGCCAGTCGGACTCTGTAAAAGTCCTACCATGATTTCCAGGATGTGTCCTACTATCTGAAAGTGTAGTGTTTAGTATCGCAATTAAATAAATAAATATTTTATCCCTGGACATTATTCACACAGCGCCATCTAGCCCCAAACTAAGCATTAGCTTGTGATATGGGTGCCACCAGGCCAGACAACGGATAAACAATACTTATATACTTTTTTTGTAAATACATACATATTATACATAGAAACACCTAGACCGATACAAACAGATGTTCATGCACACAGAAGTTTGTACCGTGCGGGGATCGAACTTGCGACCTCTGGTGTATTAGCCGACTTCTCGACCATTACACCAAATGGCTCGGCAATTACAATATGAAACGACGAAAAAGACTTGGACAAATTATTATCGCGGACTTTAAAATTTTACCGGACTCCAAAACTGATACGGTATCTTGTTAACATTTTGGAAAGGGCGATAACCCCTAGAGGCCTTTATCGGGGCATTCAAAATAGTGCGCGACGGTCACTTCTGCTCTTAGTCACTTCTGCGAAGTGCCCGGGGCGGTTTCAAGGTCAGTCGTGACTGGAAGGAAAAGCCTTCCTACGAGCTAGGAGTCATATTCATTTCCGTTTATTTGCAATCATTCATCATTGGTTATATAAATTATTACTACGGTGTTATGCAGTAATATTAGAGATAGTACATGAACCCTAGGGCGTGGCAATTTACTAGACTAAGCAAGTATTACAATAGTTATTATAGGTAGGGTGTGTGGGTCTATGCTCTGGACCGCGACATGAGAAGTGTGACGAGCTTAATGTAAGGCAAATTTGTATTTCCAGGTCTTTCCTTTAAAATTAGTCATTAAAAATCGTCCTACAATGACGGGAACGCTTTCAGGTGCTTAAAAAAACTTCCACCCTGTATACCTATATTTTAATACTACGTACAAGAAAAAATTAAAAAACAATGTATATATAAATTCATTACGTTAATGAATAAATGAAAATATATGTTTAAAGGGTGGAATTTTGTTATGCCACATTTTAATACTACGTAAAAGAAAAATTAAAAAACAATGTAATATATAAAATTACGTTAATAAATAAATGAAAATATATGTATACAGGGTGGAATTTTGTTATGCCACCTGAAGGGGAAGTACTCTTAATACTGTAGATAGAAAATTTTACTCAAAGAAAACATTCCTTTATTTTTGAAAAGAAAGAAAACTGCATTCAAAGGTTTTTAAAAATTCGCTTAGATGAAGGTGTGGATTTTCAATAATTAATTAAAAATAGCACGGGCAGGAATTTGTTAGTCAACCATCGCGCGATTTGTTTTTTAATACATAAAATTTAATAAAAAAATGTCTCATCTAAATCACAGATGGTCGAAGGCTCGGATCTTAGACTATTAGTTAATTTTTCGCTTACTAAAAAAATTCATACCGCTCAAGTCGTAGCAGTCGCTAAGTTATTTCTTAGTCGCTCGTTTTATAATTCCCCGGAAAAAACTGCGTTGTGTAAAAAGTCACATTTACAACTTTCACGGCTACATAGCTATTTGTTTACTAGCCTGTGGAATTTTTTTTTGTTTGTAATAGTAATAATATTTACCGTTTGTGAAAAAGAGATAGCGGCATCCGGAGCTCCTTATCTAGCGTTGTTTAAATTATGTATTTTTCAAATTTGACTTTTGTGTTATTGACATTATTATGTAATCGTATCAACCGACTCTATATCCGAACCGCGGTGATATTTTTAGCAGTTTTGTACCTATAGGTAAATATTTCGTTACCCAAGTATCGATAGTGTTACCACAGATTATTAAATAGTTACTAGTGTTACTAATACGCGATAGTATTGCCTGGTTTTTAGGTATCGAAAGTATCGATATTATCGATAGGACCGCCTTATTTAAGAATTCTTACTTCTTAGCATTTGCAGGCGATGTTCGCAACTTCGGTGGCTGCGGGACCGCACAAATCACCGGTCTAGTGTTGCCGAACTATCGACAGTTTTCATCTAAATAAGGCGGTCCTATCGATAATATCGATACTTTCGATACCTAAAAACCAGGCAATACTATCGCGTATTAGTAACACTAGTAACTATTTAATAATCTGTGGTAACACTTAACTGACCACTAAACGGTTTTCAACCGCGCTCACCGAATTTAAATAACGAATAGAAACTATGGTTCTGTAGTCAACTTGTCAAGTGCATGCTAAAAACTTTTGCGGGGTTTGAATAAAATGTTTTTAATGAGTGAATGGTAAAGAAAAATCAAGACTTAAATGATGAAAGGAAAATAAAATTGCATTTTTTGTTCTCTCTCTTAAATTCTATTTGTTTCTTGAAAAAATAATTGCAGCTTAAAATAATATGATTTCTTTAAAAGCATGGCAGATTGATTTCCCTGAAAATACGGGTAAAAAATTGTGGCTGGCAACACTCAACACAGACTACTTTTTATCAACAAGCAAGCACCCTAACCTTACCCAAGCAAGCGCTCGTGGCGCAGCTGTGACAGTGGTTCGTGTTAGCGATAACGAAAGTCAAGCTACCCACGCCGCGGTCGGTTAATAAATGGGTGACCATTCTGACCACATTTAGTGACATTTATTTCGAGCGTCTCCGTGCTTCGGAAGGCACGTTAAGCTGTTGGTCCCGGCTGATATTTACTATTTTATGTAGATATTAGTCGTCAAGTCGTCAAACCTAGTCAGAGGCCATTTGGCGGCTTGATAACATCTGACAAGGTTGGTCACTTGCCCCGCATTAGGCCAGCGTGGTGGTGTAGGGACTACACTATCTCACAATTGATATAAGGGATCTAACAGACGAACGACCCATCGTCCGCGACCCTCGACGACTGCGGTGAGCGGCTGTCGTTCGGGGCCGACGACTCTCGACGACTGTCGACGACTGCCGCTGACGGTCGACGACTGCCGCTGACGGTCGACGACTGCCGCTGACGGTCGCCGCGACTCTCGACGGCAGTCGCCGAGGGTCGTCGGATGTCGTTGCGGCCCCGAACGACAGCCGCTCACCGCAGTCGTCGAGGGTCGCGGACGATGGGTCGTTCGTCTGTTAGATCCCTAAGGCCTGTGTCCCAGCAGTGGGACCGTATATAGGCTGATGATGAAGCACCCTTAACCCTTAGCTAAAGTTAGTTGTACCTACTCGGTTTTCCTCCTAAGACACGCCTCGGTGGTCTAAAGGTTCAATTCCCGGGCCAAGCAAAATTTGTATTAGTTTTTACCGCCTGAGACATAAAATAGATGCTTTTAGTTATTTCCTAAAAAATAATATTTATTTTTTCTTATCTGTTTAATGTAGTATTGTTATCGTGAGTATTATTATCTAAAAATAGTTTGTTTGGTGGTTAAAGTCCAATGCGCATTTCAAAATAGTATTACTATAAAAAACGTGATCAAATATTTTGCTAGTTTTATTTTTGTTAGTTTTTTTTCCTCAATGCAAAAAACTTGAGGACAAAATATCGAATTATTTGAATTTTAAAAGTATTAATTTAAATATATTATTATGTCTATTTTTTAAGCGTTTGCGAGTAATATTTCACTTCTGCAATTTAAAAGATGAAAGGGGATAAAAAGGGTATGAAGTTACATGCCTCATTATTCAAACAGCGCCATTAAGCCCCAAACTAAGCATAGCTTGTATTATGGCTGCCATATTATAACATAATACATATGTGCATTTTTATCAATTATTTTACTTATAAAACATAAAAACACAGACATCAATACAAACAGACATGGTCAATATGTTTATTTACACAATGTTTTTACCGTGCGGGGATCGAACCTGCAACTTCAGCTGTAATAGCCGACTTCCCAACCATTGCAACAAATCGATGAAGTAGAACAAAAAGGTTTAACACGAAATTTCGTATTTTACTTTTTTTTAAATCATTGTTTCTTCTTCATCTTGTATTGTAGCTGGCAATACACTCCTGTTTATAAGGATTACTGCTACCACTTTCATGAGTACATTTTAACGACCCACTACCCAAGTGTTCTTCAAACGCCGCACACCACAACTCACGTTGTAAGTTGACCACAGAAATCTAAATAATTATTTAGATTTCTGTGAAGTTGACGCATTCAAAAAGGGTTATAATTAACTGTACATCAAAAAAATACTGATAGTGCATCAAAAATACTGATTGTGCATCAAAAAATACTGAATTGCTAACCTAACCTAACCTTTGGTGTGCAATCAGTTATTTTGATGTAGGTACACTTAAAAATATCCCATTCAAAAATATCGGGAAATACACAACACAAAGCATTCCCACCGAAACTGACGCCATTTTGGGCGCTACTAAAAATCATTGTTTTACATTTCATATCTGTTGGTTTTTGGATTTTTGCTTATCAAGACGTAATGGTCTAAAAATAGTAGTACCAGGTGGTAGGTTCCTGTACTGGGCCGTCTAGGTGGGTACCACCGCAGTGCCAGATATTTTCCCGTGAAATAGAAGTGTGTCAAGCATTTCTGTGTTTCGGGGAAAGGGCACTGAAGCTAGTGAAATTACTGGGTATATGAGACCTAATAACTGTCGTCTCTTAAGGCGGGCAACGCGCCTGTGACTCCAAGGGGGTCCCGGGTGCTTATGGGCGGCGGTGATCACTTATCATCAGGTGACCCACTTGCTCGTTTGCCCCCCTATAATATAAAAATAGTTTGCTTAATTATTTAAAATACGACTGTGATTTTAAAGAGTTAACGGATTTTATATTATTAAAATCTTTAAATACGGACTGCGGAGAAAGAAAGAAGGGGTCACTTTTTTACAGCTATGATGAATAATATTTATTATTTTATTTTATTACTAGCGGTCGCCTCCGCGGTTTCACCCGCGCACAATTTCTTTTGTCAGTTATCCCCCTCTTCCCCCCACATTTTCGGGATCAAAAGTACTCTATGTCTAAGTAGCTTTCCAACAGAATTAATCAAATCAGTTCAGTAGTTTTGGAGCTTATTCAATACACTCTTTATAATATTAGTTAGTATAGATTTTATTACCAGAAACATATTGATATATTTTAAATATTATTTTATAATTATTAGCCTTAAGTTAAGTGTATAAAAAAGCAATAAATGTTTTGATTAAAAATTAATTATGTATTTTCATCAAAACACTTGTTTTTAACGAATGTTGTTTTTATGGCCAGACTTTTCTCGGCTGCTACTCAAGTTCCATAAGTGTTTTTTCTTTTCTGAAAGAAAATAGATAATTAGTAATTGTTATCTGACTGATAAATTTTCATGAAAATTTTCTGCTAGTGGTCCCTATTTTTTTAATTAACCGAACCCCGTTATATGACACTGTGTTTTATTTAATGACATAATGTAGGTATTACTAGTATTTTATTGTTTCATCACCCTTCTCATATTATAAGCAATTTATAATAGGAGGTATAATACTTTTGGTTCCCGAAATGTTAACTCCTTCATTCAATAACTTAGCAAAATTCTCTTGTTACAGATAACGCCAAAACGGATACCACCGAAGGACATTCCAGACCAAATACCCCGTACCTGGACTGACCGGCGGCATGAAGATGACTCCTCAGCAGTACTGCCTCCGCTGGAAGCACCACCACTCCAACGTGCAGAACATGTTCGCGCAGCTGCTCGAGAAAGGTACCATTTGTTTCCTACATCCTGCCGATAGATGGAGTTAGTTGTCGTTTGGATCGCGGTATCGGTGCGATTATTCGAGGAGGATAAATTGAGTCATCTAATTTTTTGCGGCGTAGCTCCGTTACTTTTCAAAGGGAAGAACGGTGATATCAAACTTTCTAAAAAGACTTTTCATAAGAGTGCACTCTTTTAAGTGGTCACCGCCATCCTTCGCAAAGGGCGAAGGGTGGTCTAAATGGGGCTATGATGAGAGTAAATTGTCAGAAACGCATTATCCATTAGAGAAACTTTACCATTTATTTTAATTTTATATTAATTAATACCATAGACACTGTAGTAGATCTGCCAGAATCGAACCTAGGACATGTAGTTTTTTTTTTTAAGTAAGGCTTAGAGCGGTTTCGCACTACGTCCGATCCAAATCCGATCCGTCTCCGTGAAATGACGGTCCGGTGTAGTCGTAGAAATATTTCTAGGTGATTTACGCACTACATCCGTCATCCGATGTTCTTTGTGATTTTGATTTCACGGAGACGGATCAGATTCGGATCGGACGTAGTGCGTAAGCACTCTGATTGTGATTTCTCGTATTGCGAAAATATCTATTCAAAACATTGATAGTGTATTTTTAAATACACTATCAATGATCCAAAAAGTAAACGAATAGCAGATGTTTAAAATTGGAACACTGTCACTGTATAGCAAGAAAAAGTTTCGTTTCAAGGAAATTTTTATTCCACGCCTCTGACAAATTTAAAAAGTTCCAAATATTGTCCAAGGTTTGACTAGTAGTTTTACCTGGCATAGCAACGATTTGTAGCAATAAAAATAAATTACAATAAATTATTCAAATTTGTCTAAAAATACGCGCGTGCTTTATGCTAATGATCTTGACGTCATCAGTTGTAGTTTTGGTTAGGCCGGACTAACGTGGGCGACTTTTTAATAGAAAAAATATTGTCAAATTATTTCAGCTAATGCCTAATGCCGTGATAATTTATCTTTTAATTAAAAAAGAAGACGGTACTTTTTATAATTAACTAAATAATTAGCATCTAGATATCTAACAGATAAAATCAACCTTATCTTTGAGTGGCAATTAATTTAATTAATTTTACAAAGTTATTCTATATTCAAGATGGCATTTGAAAAATTATTTAAATTATAGCTATCTCGTTCTCTTGCTTGATGTCTCCTATCGTGTGCTCTATCAGTGAAACATGTCAATATAAATCTGTATAGACCGACAAACTTACCTGTCTGTTTCAAAGATGGAGAGGCCTTTGCTTTGCTGTGGGACATTATTAGGCACTAGCGGCCGCCCGCGGTTTCACCCGCGTGGTTCCCGTTCCTGTGGGAATTGATCAAAATCCTTTCTTAGCGGATGCCTAAGTCATAACATCTACCTGCATGCCAAATTTCAGCCCGATCCGTCCAGTGGTTTGGGCTGTGCGTTGATAGATATTTTATTTCTTAATTTTTTTTTATTTTTCTTTATTTAGGAAAAATACAGCTGTTTTATAATACATGACATTAAACAGTAACTTAAATAACACATCAGCAATTTAAATTTTCCACTACAGTTTAATACATAAATAATGTTGTTTAAAGACAAGGCAAAAAGTCGAATATAATTTTAAGTTATTAATTATCTAACGCTAATATTTTTTTTAAAGATGTAATTTTTTCATTGAAAATGTCGACATGGTTGTAGGTACTATTAAATTTATTGCAAGCTCTAATGATAAAACTGTTCATTCTGTAATTACATTTACAGATAGGTACAGCGAAAGTTTTCTTATGACGTGCACTAGATCTAGAACATTTAAAACATAATTTGCTCAACAAATAAGGTGAATCAATATCTATATCAGTCAGTCACCTTTGATATATATAGATTTATATACTGCGTGTTTTTTTAGTCGTTGTTTTCCCGCAGCAGAATGCTTTACCTTCAGTAGTACTATTGATTTATGCTAGTAATTTTTTTTTTGAAATTTCTTTTAAACTATTTTTGAAATTTTTTCTTAAATTATAATGGGAAAATGGAAACTAAATGTGAGTAAATAGTAAATAATCATTTTTTTGATAAACGCGAAGGGCAATGACCCCGGCCGGTGACCGTCCGTGACGCAGCTAGCTATTGGTTCGAGTTTCGTCTATCATAATCGTAAAACTTTTGATTTAACTAAAAAAAAGAACTTTATTAATTTATTTTACTACTAAGATAGAATCATTTTACTGCGGGAAAACAACGACTAAAATTCCACGCTGTATATAGATTATTAAATTAAAAAGTAAATTATTTAACTTTACTTTCTATTAAGTCGTACGTGCTTACACAGCCTTAAATAGTATATTTTAAAACTAACAATGTTATTTATAGATCGGCATTCTTACTTCTGCATATATTAATAATACATGACATGTTATTTTTTTAACGCCTTCGCCTAAGTTTTTTTTTTGTTCAATTGACGCTTTTGTATTTTTTGTAGGACTCTTAATTGGTTACCTATTGAAATCAGTTCTCAAAATAGTTCTGAGCTGTATTCCAGCAAAAATTATAAAATAAATTCACCTTTTTAGAGCATGTGCCTATTTTATAAATAATAATAAAAAAAGAAAAAAATACCCTCTTTAATCTATTATGGCTCCGATTCGCGCGGGAACTGCGAAACGTGTTGGCGGTCTTTTTGTTTGTCTCAGGATTTTTTTGTAAATTTTCTCGGGTTTATAGTGTATATTTTGTATATATTGTACATATTATTCTACTTTATTTTTAGTTTGTTAATATTTGTAAAAAAGCAGCCACTTCTGGTGAGTTTTTCTGATCCTTTATTATTTGGGAGGATGGGGAAGAAGCGCAAAAAAGCGCTCTCCGACTCTCCGAGTCAAAATGTGGTAGAGTCATCTAGTGACTCTGAATATTCTGAAGAACAGGGGTTAGATGAAAGCGAGGATAAGTACTCGCCCTATAGAGTCACGGATTATTGTCGGAGGTATCCAGAGGACAGCGTTGCTGGACACGAGTTCGTAGTTTTCGTAGAAAGCACAAATGACACCTTATTAGGAACCCGGGATATGATGTTTCTCAGCGGTTGTTTCACTCGATTTATAAAAGGCATTAAGTACCTTAAAAAAGTTAACAAATTTAAAATAGGAGTTGTGTTCTCCAGTCCCAATTTTGCCAACGCGTTTTTGGACAACTCGACTTTCTTGCGAGACCAAAATCTTAAAGCGTCCATCCCTGCCGGAACAACTGAGATTACAGGAGTTATCAGCTCTGTACCCACGGACATGAGCAACAAAAAAATATTTAAATCCGTTACCTGTTCGAAAAAGATAATTTGCGTGCGACGTCTCATGCGAAAAGAAAAAATAGGAGAAAAGTTCAAGCTCGTACCTACCCAATCAGTAGCGATAACCTTTGCAGCGTCGACGTCCCTCCCTGACCACGTCTTCATAAAAATGTGGCGGCTGCCTGTTATGCCCTACATTCCACCAGTAAAGCAATGTTTCAAATGCCTAAGGTTTGGTCATTTAGCAAAATTTTGTCATAATTCCCAGAGATGCTCAATTTGTACTGGACCTCACAGTTTTAAGGAGTGTACCACGTCACCGGACAAGGCGACTTGTGTTCATTGTAAGGGAAACCATTTATCGGTGTCAGGACAATGCCCAGTAAAAAAACAAAAAATACTCGAAAATAAAACAAAAGTAACAACTACACCATTTACCGATTTATTTAACAACAAAAATAAAAATTTTCCATCATTAAACAAAACAGAAAACAGCCAGGAATTAATTAACTTAATATTAAATAATGAGAAAGCTTTAAACCTTATAACAGAGTCTCTAATTAAAGTTTTGACTCAAAACAAAACAAATAATATAAGCATAAGTTCTAAACTTATCACAGATTCTATCAAAGAGACACTACAGCATAAAAACACAAAAACAACATGGGTAAGCCCCTTAACATAGCCCAGTGGAATGCACAAAGCTTATTAAGTAATCGACTAGAATTCCAGAAGTTTCTCCATGATAATGGGGAAACTTCTGGAATCATACACATAGCTTTAATTTGCGAAACGTGGTTAAAATCACACATTAATTTTAATATAAATGGCTATTCCATTGTGAGAAATGACTGCGGTAATGATCACAATGGAGTAGCCATACTAGTCCATAACAGTATAAAATTTAAAAAAATAAATACTTTTTTCGACGATTGTTTACAAAATATAACAATTCAAATTGAATTAGGCAAGAAAACTTTAACATTAGTTAGTTTTTACATTCCAGGTAATTCTTTTCCTAGATTTGATAAAATCAGTTTTGATCGCTTATTGCGTAGTCTTCCTAAACCTTTTATTGTTGCGGGTGATTTTAACGCCCACCATACGGCATGGGGCTGTTCACATGTAGATTCTCGAGGTCGTGACATTATGGACGTAATAGATGACAATGACTTAGTGCTCCTAAATAACGGCCAGCCTACAACAGTAGGCTCTCACAATCGGCGACCAAACAGTCTCGACTTAACTTTCGTTTCTTCATCAATAGCTCTGTCATGTGATTGGAAAGTTTATTCTGATTCTCTAGGCAGTTATCATCTGCCCACCCTTATTGAATATACGATTTCTTCTACCCCGCAGCCTCCTTTGGACTCTTCTAATATTCCTCCACATGCCAACCTGAAATTAGTAGATTGGAATGAATATAAAAAGGTGGTAAATAATATGTTAAACGATTTTTATTTTGATAGTTCAGATTTAATTACAAGTTATAATATGTTTTGTAATATACTAGTTGCCGCAGTTAATCAGTGTGTTATAAAATCATCATCATCAATCAATAAGAACTATGAGCAAACTCACAATAAACAGCACAAGAGAGTTCCCTTAGCTTGGTGGAATGATACATGTGCAAAGGCTGTGGCAACTTGTAAACAAGCTTTTATTACTTTTAAAGCAGATCCTAGTCTTGAAAATTATATTTCTTTCAAACGCGCTCAGGCTTTAAAAAAAAGGATTCTGAAACAGGAACGTAAAATTAGTTGGGAGAAGTTTTGTCTTTCTGTTTGTAGGCTTACACCAATGAGTCAAGTATGGGCGAAAATGAAGAAATTTAATAAAAAATCAACTCCACAAAGTGAGCTTTGTAACTGTGACTGGATAACAAACTTTTTAAAGAAATACACCCCAGACACAGTCACAAACTTACATAATAGTCAAATAAATTTGCAAAATTCATTTTTGGGTGATGGCTTTTCTATTGTTGAATTAAGGTCGGCTTTGAGGTCACGAAGGGATACAGCAACTGGGTTAGATATGATATCGTATAAAATGATTAAACTTTTAGACCCATCTAATCTCTCTTCATTTTTAGAATTGTTAAACTGTCTTTGGTCTGAAAATCTCATCCCAGAGCAATGGAAAACCGATTGTTTGATTCCAGTTTTAAAACCTGATAAAACTCCTCATCTTGCAGAATCATACCGTCCCATAACATTAAGTTCTTGTATAGGAAAATTATTTGAACAACTTATAAAACAGCGTATTGAATATTACATTGAAAGTAACAACATCTTACCCTATAATCAGTTTGGTTTTCGGCGTGGCCGTTCGGCTAGAGAAAGCTTAGCAAGTTTCTCTTTAGATGTTAGTAAAACATTGTCTCAGAATGGTTTCACAGTTGGTGTCTTCTTTGATGTACAAGGCGCTTTTAATGCTATTAATTTAAAAATACTCGCAAAAATTTTGTATGATCTGAAATTTCCAGAAAAATTAGTAAATTGGTTATTTAATTTTTTAAACGAACGAAAAGTATTTGTTAAACATGGAAATCAGCTTTTTGGACCAAGGTTTTCATACAAAGTCTAAAGAAAACACGTCGGTTATTCAGTGCAGACCAAAGACTAACTTTATTTTTCTATAACACAATGACCATAGATAGACAATGAGTATACAACAATAAGTATAGACAATGACAGATAAGTTTAGTTTACATAACATAGCCTAGATGGCGTTAGTAGGCACATTTTGATACAATCACAACACCCCCACTTATCAAAATAAACTAAACATACATTTAAAAGGTGAAATTAAGTTACATGTTACATCACAATTTCAAAATACCCAATGCTTCCATAAACTTATAATGTTTTACTGTTCCTAGACCTTTTGTCAACAAATCGGCTGGCATTTCGTTTGTAGATAAATAATTTACATACAATTTACCGCTATTGACAACCTCTCTTACAAAATGGTGTTTAACATCAATATGTTTTGACCTATTATGACATTGATGGTTTGTGACCATCTTTAATGCACTTTGGTTGTCACAATTCAACCTGATTGTTATCAAAGATCCAGTTAACTCATACAATAATTGTCTTAAATATATTGCTTCCCTACAGGCTTCAGAAAGTGCAACATACTCAGCCTCGGTGCTTGATAAAGCAGTCACTCTCTGCTTTCTGCTTTGCCAAGAAACAGCTGTGCCTGACATCACAAAACAAAACCCAGTGTAAGACTTTCTGTCCAAGCTGTCGCTTGCCCAATCAGCATCGACAAAACCCTGTAAACTTTCACCTTCACTACTAAATTTTAAACAATACATTTTAGTTTTCTTTAAATATTTAAGAATTCTTTTAGCATAATTGAAATGCTCAATACTGTAGCAAGTATTAAATTGACTTAAATAACTAACTGGGTAAGCAATATCAGGTCTTGTCATGACGGCTAGATACATAAGGCAACCTAAGAGTTTTTGGTAATTAATTCCTGGCGTACATTTTTCTGCTTTTGTTACATTTAATTTACTCTCTATAGGTGTGTCAGCAGTTCTACAGTCAGACATATCAAATTTCAACAATAATTCTTCTATATACTGCTGTTGATCTACAGTAATTTCATACTTATTACAATCCTTGTAAACATTAACATTCATACCTAGATAATGCTTTACCTCACCCAAGTCTTTGATTTCAAATTCAGAATTTAAAATACACTTTAACTTATCAGTCTCCTTTTGACAACTTGAAAAAATTAAAAAATCGTCGACATAAAGTGCTATAATTATTTTTACATCATTACATAGCTTTGTAAAAACACATGGCTCTTGTGTACAATTTTTAAAATTATTTTTACACAATACATCTTTTACTCTCTCGTACCAAACTAAGGCGGATTGTTTCAAACCATATACTGCCTTATGGAGTTTTAGAACTTTCCCTGCCATTTCAGATACATAGCCTTCAGGAGCACACATATAAATATCCTCTTTTAAACAACCATTTAAGTAAGCAGTTTTAACATCTAATTGAGTAATGTCCAGTCCTAGTTTTACACTTAGCGCAAACAATAACCTCAATGTTGAGTGGCGCACTACAGGAGAAAAGGTCTCGTCGTAGTCCAATCCCTGTTTTTGGGTAAAACCCTTGGCTACTAGTCTAGCACGAAATTGCACTTCACCATCACTTTTTATTTTTTTCTTTAGCACCCACCGACACTTCACTATTGTAGCACCTTTTGGAGCATCAACGAGCTCAAACACTTCATTCTTTCGGAATGACTCCAACTCCTCGTCCATTGCCTGCCTCCATTGGATACCTTCAGGACCACTCAATGCTGCTGTCACTGTCAGTTCAGAATCTGTTGCAGCTAAAAAGCTCGTGGGACTGTACCTGTCAGGTTTCCTTCTCACCCTCTTTGGTCTGTCCAAGACCGGGTACTCTGGATCTGATGACACAATTGGACTGCTGGATGTTGATGGCAATTCAGGAACATATGTTTCATCTGCATCAGCTTCATAGAATGTTATCTGTGATGATTCACTGTCTGAGCTGTCCTGAATATCTAACTCTGATCGTTCTTCATGGCTACATTCCCCCACTGAACGATCATTTCCTACAGGAACAGGCAGTGCTTCGTCCACACACCATGTCGCTTCAGTAGCTGCAGATATTCCTCCTGACACTGTTGTCTCCATCACCACTACATCCCGGCTGGTAGTGACCTGGTTTTTTACTGGATCATACACTCTGAAGCCCTTTACATTTTCTGAGTAACCAACAAGAATATGCTGTCGAGCTTTCTTGTCCCATTTGGTCCTCCTCTCCTTGGGCACATGTACCATTACTGGGCTGCCGAAGACTCGTAAATGGCTCAAAATGGGTTTCTTCCCATACCACATCTCATATGGTGTTTTGTCATTAAGACCTGATGCTATAGACCGGTTTTTCAAGTAAACTGCTGTGGATACTGCCTCTGCCCAAAACCTTTTGTCTAACTTAGCATCAAATATCAAGCATCTTGCTTTCTCAACTATTGTTCTGTTATTTCGCTCTGACATACCATTTTGTTCGGGCGTATAGGAATTAGATTTCTGGTGTACAATGCCAAATGATTTCAAAAAATTCTCCATTTCTTTCGAACAATATTCTCCACCATTATCTGTTCGTAAGATTTTAATATTAGCATTTGTCTGTTTCTCCACCATAGCTTTGAACTCTCTAAAGTATTTAAACACCTCATTCTTTTCTTTCATAAAGTAGACAAATGACATGCGAGTGTAGTCATCTACGAAAAGAAGGAAGTATCTTGATAATCCAATAGATTTGCTTTCCATTGGCCCACATACATCTGAATGCACTATTTCCAGCACTTTCGTAGCTCTCGTGCCTGTGGGGAATGGTAGTCGCGACTGTTTGCCCTCGCAGCAAACCACACAGTTAGATTTTGTCACTTCATGACTATCTTCATAGCTAACACCTTCCACAGCGCCATTTTTCATTTTATTTAGGTCATTCGTGTTGATGTGACCCAACCTCCTGTGCCATAACAAGGCACTATCTCTGGCAAGTAAACATTTAGTTTTTAGTGGCGTAGAACATAAATCCAACTTATATACTCCGTCAATTAGGTTAGCAACGGCTACCAGTTCCTTCTTTGAATTGTATATCACACATTGATTGTCAGAGAAAGAAACACTGTTGTTGTTTTTGATTAATTGACTAACTGACAACAAATTCGTCGTTAGGTTTGGAATACATAGAACATCCTTGACTATTATGTCATATCCTTGCCGCGTAGAAATTTTTACGTTTCCTTTGCATGAAACTTGCAATTTATCATTATTTGCAATCATGATTTCTGGGCATGTCTGCGGACTTGAAACATCTTCTAACCAATCTGCAACAGCAGTCATGTGGGCACTAGCTCCCGAATCCACGTACCACTCGTCTTTACTATATTTAGCACTAAGGAATACAGCACTAAATGCGTTCGACGTTTTATTTTTGTTTGACTTTTCTAACAATGGACATTGATTCCGATAGTGTCCCGGAGATTTGCATTTGTAGCAGGTTATGTTTTTTCCGCCTGTCACTGTGACATTTGTCATAGACTTCCCGCCAATTCCGCTCTGAATGGGCTTGCCATGTCTAGGTCTTGGCTTAAATTTTGATGCAAATGCCGATTCAGTATTCTGCGTTTCGTTCGATGTCATTCCTTTTCCCATAGATTCTAATGGCTCCGAATCTAATAACTTTGTCTTGATGACGTCAGCCGTAATTGCAATACCGGAGTGCTCAATGGCCATTATCATTGGCGAAAACCTTTCTGGTAATCCTGCAAGCATTAATGATCCGATCCACTGATCGGTTATTTCAAAACCAGTTCCACTCAATCTTTGCGATGTTTCCACAATTTGAGTCACGTAGGTGGTCATATCTTCGCAATTTTCTCGCCGTATTGAAATCAAGTGACGCAATAATGAAATCTTCCTTGAGAAACCTGAGTCGTCAAACAGGGATTTGAGTTTATCCCACAACTCTTTCGAAGTCGTCGTCTTCTTGATGTGCACGTACAAAGCCGGATCGATGGTTAGACACAATTTTGCCCGCGTCTTAGCATCGTCCTCCGGTTTTATTTCCTTTCCAACCACTGGCTGTACACAATGCAACATGCCTTCCAAAACGAGCACATTTTCCACCGCGAATGTCCACTCATCGAAATTCTCTCTGCCTTTTAGTTTAGGCACACTGGCTAAATAGTTTGTTGACATCTTAACTTGCACAACGCGATCGTGTCCCAAAATATTCGATAATCACTATTTTAAACTATAAAATAACTGTGATTAATTAGCGTGATAGCCCATAACCTCTAAAGAAAACACGTCGGTTATTCAGTGCAGACCAAAGACTAACTTTATTTTTCTATAACACAATGACCATAGATAGACAATGAGTATACAACAATAAGTATAGACAATGACAGATAAGTTTAGTTTACATAACATAGCCTAGATGGCGTTAGTAGGCACATTTTGATACAATCACAACACAAAGGAGTATCCCAAGGGGGTATTTTAAGCCCTTTGCTCTTCATTTTGTACATTTATCAATTGAATAATATTCTAGGTCCCCAAGTAAGCAATTTACAGTTCGCTGATGATTTAGTAGTATATTGTTCAGGGAATAATTTGTCATCTATTTTGGATACACTCAATGCTGCTCTCCAAAGACTGAAAGGCTTATTATGATAGTTTGGAATTGGAAATCAGCACTGAGAAAAGTAAGGTTGTTGTGTTCTCTAAAAAGTCAATTCGATCCTCAAATATAAATGTCTATTACGGTGGAAATCGATTGCCAATTGAAGATAGCATTCGATTTTTAGGTGTTCAGTTCCAGAGCAATTTTAAATTTAATAAATATGTCGATTGCTTAATAAATCGTGCAAATAAAGCCTGTAATATTTTAAAATCTCTAACAGGTACATATTGGGGTGCTGACCCAAAAATCTTATTAATATTATACAAATCACTTGTACGAAGTCATTTTGAATATGCTTTTTTCTGTTATTCAGGAGTAAAAAGCTTAGTTGACAAGCTAGATAAAATCCAAAACAGATGCTTACGTATCATTGTTGGTGCAATGCGTTCCACTCCCATTATATCAATGCAAGTGGAATGTAGTGTCCCACCTCTGATGCTCCGGTTCAAATATCTTTTGTACAGATTCATCTTAAAAACTTCATCAATAATAGATAATCCTCTTCTTAAAAAATTGCAAGGGTCTTTTGCAAATAATTCTCCTTTATCTTTTTTGTTGGATCACTCACCTGAAATGTTAAAGTTAAGAAATGACTATAACATATATGAAAGTTTATTATTGCCTTGTTATCAAGGCAGTTATTCCTCTAAATTTTTCCATTTAAATATTGTGATTGACAAGTCTTTAAAACAAAGGTCAGATGTTTATTGTTTATTAGACAGATGGATAGGATTTTATCAAATTTATACTGATGGAGCAAAAAATTCAAATAAAGTTTCCTCAGCTATTTATGACATACAATGCAGAAGAGGGTGTGGATATAGGCTTCCTGATGCAGCAAGTATTTTCACTGCTGAGGGATATGGGATCCTTAAGGCATTAGATTACATTGAAACTCAGAAAGGTGTTACAAAATGGGTTATAGTTTCAGATAGTATGAGTGTTTTACAGGCATTAGATAATCCAAGTTTCAATTCTTCAACTAACTACATCATTCATGAAATTAGACAAAAATATTTTGAATTAATGGCATCAAGTAATAGAGACATTATATTAATGTGGACTCCAGCCCACATAGGGGTGACTGGAAATGAACAAGTTGATTACCTTGCTAAGACCATAACAACTAGTTCGTATAGCATTCCTATCACCGCTCTTCCGATCCCCGATTCAGATATTTTGGTTTTGGTAAAAAAGAAATTGCGTGACGAATTTCTCGATACCTGGAAAAAAATTACAGAAACTAAAGGAAAATGGTACACCAATATTAACCATAATATTTCACAGCCCTGGTTCACAAAGGGGTCCTTTTACAGTGGGAGGAAATTTTATTCCATTATCTGTCGTCTCAGACTAGGACATTGTCGCTTCAACGCACATTTACATAAGATAAACATTATTTCATCACCCATCTGTAACTACTGCAGCTCTAATTATACTCAAACTTTGGACCATTTGTTCTTCGAATGCAGCAATTTTGCTCTATCTAGAATCATTTTAATAGATCGCCTTCTGAAGATATTTGTTACTTCTGAAAGTGTCCCGCGCTCTCTTCCAAAATTACTCTCTAATGAACTTTGCTTTAAACCATTATATGAATTTATTGTTTCAACATTAGGAGACATTTAATTTTGACTTTGACTTTAATGATCTGATTGACATTGACGTAAGACTTGGCTTTACAAAGCCTTTTCATCGAAACTACAACAAAGAGAACAAAATTACTTATTGTTTCAACATTATTAAGAGACATTTAACTTTGACTTTGACTTTAATGATCTGATTGACATTGACGTAAGACTTGGCTTTACAAACAAAGCCTTCTCAAAACTACAACAAAGAGAAGAAATATAATTATCGCAGACAACGGCTGTATGGGCTCAGATCCCTTTGCCTGCCTTCAAATCACGGGCGAAATATACCAAAAAAAAAAAACTATTATGGCTCCTGATTTATATTTTTTTTTCATTTCCTAGCCAGTTAAATTATGTTACATTTTTCATAGTTTAATTAAGATAAGATGGATATTATAGGTCTCGTGTCTATTTTTGTTAAGTTTTATTATTTTTCCCTCACACTTTCTGTCTTTTAATGAAACTTAATTTCCAGTTAATATTAAATATCAGAAAACAGTTCTAACTTATTTTGTTACATAAGTCGTAATACAGTTATTCATAATGAGTCATGTGAGTAATCATCCTTTTGTGTAAAATGAAAAAGTACATAATATTATTTTTATCTTATTTTCATTGCTCAATCATAATCTAAAAATAGACTACAAATCATTAAATGCGTACAGAATTGGTCCCACACTACCGTTCTATTCTAAATTCAAAACTGGGTTTTTCCTTCTATGCTGATAATGTCTATTTTCGCGCGCTCCGATGTTCTGTGCTTTAGAGGCCATTTTGATTGTGTGACGTCACTCGTATTTTTAGTATTTCTATAAAACATTTTTACACTGTATGCTTTTTAAATACTTTGTTGATATAAATGATTTGACTGCCTCCGTGGAACAGTGGCTAAGCTAAATGCGGGTTGGTGATCACAAACCCGAGCAGTATCCGAAAAAACTAACACATAGCTCGACCCGGGAATTGAACCCAGGACCTCGAAATCTCGGCCCGGTACTTAAACCACTAGACTATCGAGGCGCTCTCATCACCATCATTACAAACTTTTTTGTAATGATGGTGATGAGAGCGCCTCGATAGTCTAGTGGTTGTTTTACTGTCCACCGGCGGGGGCAGAGCTAGGGGTGGACAGCGGGAATGAACCCTATCAGACCAACTAAGAAGTTGTATCCTTGAGAACGAAAATAGTTGGTCCATTTCAATTGGTCGGTTTAGTTGGTCCCTTAGGAATAATGTTTCTCAAAATAAAGTAAATGATCGACTAGTTGGTTAGATTGGAATAAAACCTTTCATCGGGTTCCATTCTGCACAACCAGTTGGTCAGAGTGGAAGGACAGGAACTATCATAACTGTATTTGAAAGCAGTGACATAAAATTCGTCGGTTTTGAATCTGATATCGTTTCCTGTTTATTTTGAGTCGGCACGTGCGACTCGAAATAGACGTCCAGAATTTCCGAGTAGATATTTAGTAGGAGATCATGGCTAGGTAGGTATTTCATCATCAGGTGGGCTGCGTGTCTGTTTGCCATCTGACATAGTATAAAAAAACACGGCTACGAATAGTAATAATAATACTACTCGAATTCCTTACCGCCCCAACGGCCGGCAGTCCTCTGTCTAGCCAGAAAATTTTCTTGTTCTGTGGTAGGGCTTCCAAAATTACGGAAATATCAATTACGTAACTGGTTACGCATTTTACGGGTCAGTTACGGAATTACGTAATAATTCCGTAACTGATGTATTTTATGAAAAACATAGAACCAGCGCATAGAACGACTAAAATAATGTATATCTATATATTCTTCTGGCTTGACTTTTTAAATTTTAATGTCTGCAGTTATTATAGAATTTTAAGGAATCATTTTATACAAAGTCAAAATCCATTGAAACAATTTAAAATTGAAAACATACAATAAATTGAGTAGCACCGTGGGCGATCAAAGTTCAGAACTTCAGACCCTAAATTGGTTATTTTATTCTTGAAATCACATCATCAACAAGAAATTGTTATGTTTGTCAAAAAACAATATAACCAAACCATTAGTTTTGATGATATTTTTTTTTATTTTGTTATTCTTGAAATAACGACGAATTTTAATTTGCCGCTATAACCGGCTGTCCGGCAATATTAATGTGGGAGCCAGAAAACTTGCAATCTAAGGCTCGAAGATCAGAGGAGCCTACAGTCTGGCAGCACGTTAAGCGATGCTTCCTGGTAAAGTGACCGCAATGACCGCTTATCATCAGGTGGGCTGCGTGGTGTGTGGTGTGCGTGACTGTCTGCCAACAGTGCCAACTGACGTTGTATAAAAAAAGTGTACAAAAAGGTCTGATCGCCTAAGGAGCTTCTTAATTTATTGCAAAAATACCAGCAGATGAGAAAGCCTGCTCAGCCTCAAAATTGGTGGGTATGATCAAGAGCAAATAATTGTAAGCCTCTGTTAAAAAATTTCTGGATCGCCACCAGCAATTTCGTAAATACACATACATAATTATCATTCATCCAACACAAAATGTCAATTGCACAATGAGAGCTAATTTTTACGAGTCCGTTAAAGGTGTACTTTCTTGAACATACAAATCGTAAGAATTCTCTTTAATTTCGTTTTTAGTTACTACTAGCCTTCCACCAGCGGTTTCACCCGCGCGTAATTTCTTTTTAAATATCCCCCCCCTTCCCCCCACATTTCCGGGATCAAAAGTACCCTATGTTCACCGGGGATAGTGTAGCTTTCCAACGCTGAAAGAATTATTCAAGTCGGTTCAGTAGTTTCGGAGCCTATTCAATTCAAACAAACAAACAAATTAACAATCAAATCTTTCCTCTTTACAATATTAGTATATAATAGAATCTCTAGCTAAAATCGCTCAATAATGACTTAGTTGCTGTTAAACTAAATTCACTTGTCCACGGGGAATCAACAAAATAAGTTACAGACGGAAATTACTTCTTCGCTTTAGATAGTTTCATAATAGTAAGTGTTGCCCTGACATGATTGTAATTCAATTTGCATATGTAATTTTTGTAAAAAAATAACTTACGTAATTCCGTAATTCGTGCATTCAGTTACGTACTTTTTTAAATGCCACATTATACCCCTAATTACGTATTTGCGTAATTACGTAATTACGGATTTGGAAGCCCTATTCTGTGGTATAGCCTTTGCCACCTCAGGTTTGCATGTCTTTGTAATTCGTACTTTAATTGATTGTGTTATATTGTTCCAGAGCGGTTCTGCGACGTGACGCTGTACTGCTCGCCGTCGTTCGCGACGCAGGTGCCCAACAAGGACACCGTCGACCCCAACCACATACGAGGGGTCTCGCTAAGGGCACACAGGTATACCTAGTGCTTAATATGTAATTAACAGGTTGGGAGTTTATGGAAATGGTTGCTATCACAGAAGTGGGGAATCTGCCGCATATAGCGCAAAAATTTGCCCAAAGCTAAACGCAAAGCAAACCTAAAATGCTAAAAATTTGCTATTAATTTTATCCTTCAAGGGAACAAAATGAGTGATTTAGGAGGGTGGGTCGTATGGAGTGTCTTTTGCCAGCCGAGGAACAAAAAATAATATCTGATGATTGGCTTTTGCCAACTACGAAGCAGAAAAAAAAGAAAGAAGGTACAATGACTGCTTTATCATGAGAAACGTTTCAGCAATTTCAGCATCAGCTATTTTTTTTTTTTTTTTATGCCATAAAGTTGGCAATCAAGCATACGGCCCACCTGATGTTAAGCGGTTACCGTAGCCTATTTCTCTAAATCGTCGCTACAATTCAAAATTTGCCGAAATCTTCAACAAATAATCACCCTTGTTATCGGGGTTCATGAGGCAATGGCCCGATGGCGCCTTTGGAAAAGACCCGGCGCCGAGATAAGTGTCAACATCTGCGCAGGGAGGGCTGATTTCACCGGAGGCTAGTATCCCTTATAAAACACAAAAGTGTTTACGTCCGTGGATCCCTTAAGGGTGCCATCAGACGGACTGCACCGCAGCGACTGCGCGCAGTCGATATATTCAACTGCATGCAGTTGCTATATACAACTGCTTACAGTCATGATATCAACTGCACGCAGTCGGCTGCAGTCGTGTGAAGTCAATATCAACTGCATGCAGTCGTGCCTTCGACTTTGCGCGGTCGGCTAGTAACCGCGCGAAGTTGAAGGAACGACTGATGATATCATGACTGTAAGCAGTTGAATATAGCAAGTGCATGCAGTTGAATATATCGACTGCGCGCAGTCGCTGCGGTGCAGTCCGTCTGATGGCACCCTAAGCTGTATGTTGTATAGGCTACTATCCCCACACGAGTGAACCTCTTCTCCCCCCTACAGGGTGGTCCTGGCGGCGTGCTCAGAGCTGCTGGGAGCGCTGCTGGGCGCGCACGAGGCGCAGGGCGAGCCGGTGCTGGTGATCGACGGCGCCGAGCCCAGGCACCTGCGCGCGCTGCTCGACTACATGTACACCGGCGAGATGAACGTGCACCATGTGAGTGGACCGTAGCTCTCCTGTCCGTCACTCCAGGGTGGTCCTGCGGCGAGGCGCAGGGCGAGCCGGTGCTGGTGATCGACGGCGCCGAGCCCAGGCACCTGCGCGCGCTGCTCGACTACATGTACACCGGCGAGATGAACGTGCACCATGTGAGTGGACCGTAGCTCTCCTGTCCGTCACTCCAGGGTGGTCCTGCGGCGAGGCGCAGGGCGAGCCGGTGCTGGTGATCGACGGCGCCGAGCCCAGGCACCTGCGCGCGCTGCTCGACTACATGTACACCGGCGAGATGAACGTGCACCATGTGAGTGGACCGTAGCTCTCCTGTCCGTCACTCCAGGGTGGTCCTGCGGCGAGGCGCAGGGCGAGCCGGTGCTGGTGATCGACGGCGCCGAGCCCAGGCACCTGCGCGCGCTGCTCGACTACATGTACACCGGCGAGATGAACGTGCACCATGTGAGTGGACCGTAGCTCTCCTGTCCGTCACTCCAGGGTGGTCCTGCGGCGAGGCGCAGGGCGAGCCGGTGCTGGTGATCGACGGCGCCGAGCCCAGGCACCTGCGCGCGCTGCTCGACTACATGTACACCGGCGAGATGAACGTGCACCATGTGAGTGGACCGTAGCTCTCCTGTCCGTCACTCCAGGGTGGTCCTGCGGCGAGGCGCAGGGCGAGCCGGTGCTGGTGATCGACGGCGCCGAGCCCAGGCACCTGCGCGCGCTGCTCGACTACATGTACACCGGCGAGATGAACGTGCACCATGTGAGTGGACCGTAGCTCTCCTGTCCGTCACTCCAGGGTGGTCCTGCGGCGAGGCGCAGGGCGAGCCGGTGCTGGTGATCGACGGCGCCGAGCCCAGGCACCTGCGCGCGCTGCTCGACTACATGTACACCGGCGAGATGAACGTGCACCATGTGAGTGGACCGTAGCTCTCCTGTCCGTCACTCCAGGGTGGTCCTGCGGCGAGGCGCAGGGCGAGCCGGTGCTGGTGATCGACGGCGCCGAGCCCAGGCACCTGCGCGCGCTGCTCGACTACATGTACACCGGCGAGATGAACGTGCACCATGTGAGTGGACCGTAGCTCTCCTGTCCGTCACTCCAGGGTGGTCCTGCGGCGAGGCGCAGGGCGAGCCGGTGCTGGTGATCGACGGCGCCGAGCCCAGGCACCTGCGCGCGCTGCTCGACTACATGTACACCGGCGAGATGAACGTGCACCATGTGAGTGGACCGTAGCTCTCCTGTCCGTCACTCCAGGGTGGTCCTGCGGCGAGGCGCAGGGCGAGCCGGTGCTGGTGATCGACGGCGCCGAGCCCAGGCACCTGCGCGCGCTGCTCGACTACATGTACACCGGCGAGATGAACGTGCACCATGTGAGTGGACCGTAGCTCTCCTGTCCGTCACTCCAGGGTGGTCCTGCGGCGAGGCGCAGGGCGAGCCGGTGCTGGTGATCGACGGCGCCGAGCCCAGGCACCTGCGCGCGCTGCTCGACTACATGTACACCGGCGAGATGAACGTGCACCATGTGAGTGGACCGTAGCTCTCCTGTCCGTCACTCCAGGGTGGTCCTGCGGCGAGGCGCAGGGCGAGCCGGTGCTGGTGATCGACGGCGCCGAGCCCAGGCACCTGCGCGCGCTGCTCGACTACATGTACACCGGCGAGATGAACGTGCACCATGTGAGTGGACCGTAGCTCTCCTGTCCGTCACTCCAGGGTGGTCCTGCGGCGAGGCGCAGGGCGAGCCGGTGCTGGTGATCGACGGCGCCGAGCCCAGGCACCTGCGCGCGCTGCTCGACTACATGTACACCGGCGAGATGAACGTGCACCATGTGAGTGGACCGTAGCTCTCCTGTCCGTCACTCCAGGGTGGTCCTGCGGCGAGGCGCAGGGCGAGCCGGTGCTGGTGATCGACGGCGCCGAGCCCAGGCACCTGCGCGCGCTGCTCGACTACATGTACACCGGCGAGATGAACGTGCACCATGTGAGTGGACCGTAGCTCTCCTGTCCGTCACTCCAGGGTGGTCCTGCGGCGAGGCGCAGGGCGAGCCGGTGCTGGTGATCGACGGCGCCGAGCCCAGGCACCTGCGCGCGCTGCTCGACTACATGTACACCGGCGAGATGAACGTGCACCATGTGAGTGGACCGTAGCTCTCCTGTCCGTCACTCCAGGGTGGTCCTGCGGCGAGGCGCAGGGCGAGCCGGTGCTGGTGATCGACGGCGCCGAGCCCAGGCACCTGCGCGCGCTGCTCGACTACATGTACACCGGCGAGATGAACGTGCACCATGTGAGTGGACCGTAGCTCTCCTGTCCGTCACTCTAGAGACTAAGGGTCGAGAGCTCTTTCAGTTCTCGTCTGGGAGTCTCAGCATGCGCTGGGTCGAACCAGTTTTTTTTTTTTTTTTTTATTTATACTAAGGCAGTTGGCAGACAGACACGCGGCCCACCTGATGGTAAGCGGCCACTGCGGCCTATTCCATTGAGGGACACTTCACCAGGAAGCGTCGCTCAATGTGCTGCCAGACTGTAGACTCATCTGATCTTCGAGCCTCTAATTTCAAGTGTACTGGCTCCCACATTAATATTGCCGGAACACAGCCAGTGCTGTTATGGCGGCAGATTTCACCTGTGGGGGTGGTAGCTAGCCAGTCGGACTCTGAAAAAGCCCTACCACCAACCAGACCCAAGGCGGGAATCGAACCCACGACCTCCGTGTTTTTATACCCAAGCGGCTTAGCCACTGTTCCACGGAGGCGGTCAACGGACGGAGGGGTTGGAGATTACGTAACTTCCAAGATTCTTACGGGACACGCGTGCTTTAAAGCGCCTGCGTGATATGAGGCTTAGGGACGACAGTAAATGCGAGTGTGGTGAGCAAGAGAAGGACAGGCAACACGTTTTGTGGTACTGTCCTATGTAAGAAAGTATTTGCCAGGAGATGCTGAAGAAGATCGAGAGGCAAGGCTGTGGGCCCGTTTGGTACCCCGACCTTGTCAAAAGAAAATAGGGGATCTTAGGGCAATTATTAATTCTCTAAGATTTTGTTGTAAATCTCAACAAACACTTTCACATTTAGACCAATAATGACCAATAAGTATGTCCTCATATTTCTCAAAATAAACACTTTTAAGTACTTTGCTATACGGTATATGCGTTAACAATTATGAACTATTCATTAAATACTTGTTGCGAAGTGATAAACCTGCCGAGTTGACATTTGATGCAATAAATTACTTTACAAATACATTAGCCGAAATTTTTATTTTTTTCGAAAGGGAATTTGAGATAGAACTTGCTTCACGATTATTGTTTGATTTAAAATTTAAAATTGTGTCCATATTCTGTGAGAGAGTGATAAACTACACCTGGCAACTATTAACAATAGTATTTTCTTGCAGTCACAACTCGCGAGCCTGTTGAAGACGGCCGAAGAGCTCAGAATCAAAGGGCTTACAGACATTCGGTGGAACAACAAGGACGAGCCGCCTGACTGCGACACAGGTCAGTAGATAAATGGATAGATATACTCTTTATTGCACAAAATTATAAAAGAAAAATATGTTACAAAATTGGATGATACAATACAATGTAGGCGGACTTATTGCTAATAGCAATCTCTTCCAGTCAACCTTTAGGTAGAGGAAAAGTTTTAATTATAATTTTATAAAGTAGGTAGTGCAAAACTCAAGAGCAAGAAATAAATACGAGTTGAACCCAAAACAGTAATAACTAAATTATTATTGCAGAAGTTCCGCTGTCGCCATTAACAATAATAACCCCCTGTTCCTAATCTGTAATCCCCTGAAATCTTACCAATAGAACTACTTGACGTTTAATCATCTAAACTTGCCTGAATTACGAAAGTTGCTACTGTTAGGTGCACAAAATGATACCGTGCTTCAGAAGAAGGCACGTTAAGCCGTTGGTCTCGACTATGTTCCAAGTAGGTCTGGTTTCCCTTGTAGGGTTACGCAGGTCAAATGGCAATCGCTCCATTGAAATAACCAGGCTTGTCAAATCTAGGATCATAGTCGAAGCGGACCCTGAGCTCCATACTGGATGCAATCGGGAATACGTTGGGATGATGATGATGATGTTAGGTGCACAAAATAGGAAATAATTACAGAAGTGCCACTGACGCCATCAATGGAAATAAACAGCCATGCAATTGGTCTGGTTCCCCTGTCAAACAGAGTTCACTCTAATGATTGACTGGACCTGCCAAATCCTACATTATGGTGTAAAGCGAACCCTGACAAGAAGATCTCCTTTTTATTAAAAAATAAACGTTCATTTTTCGCACAGGTGTAGTAACAGCAGTCCCAACACAAGAGAAGAAATCAGAGCCAAAACTGGCATCACCGAAGCATGCTTCTCCGAAGCAAGCCTCTCCGAAGCAAGCTTCGCCGAAGCCTGTATCTCCGAAGCCCTTGCCGCCGAAATCACCGAAGCTTGCCGATCTGTTGGAGATAAAGGAGGAGGGCGAGATTGATATAAAACCAGAGAAATTTAATATAAATGGCAAGTATTATATAGAGTTTCCGTAGAACAGTGGCTATGCCGCTCGGGTCGTAAGTTCGATTCCCGCTTGGCTAGCTACTACCCCCACAGGTGAAACTTGCCGCCATAACAGCTATGGCTGTGTTTCGGCATAGTACACTGAAATCAAAGGCCATTCTGTGGCTCATCTGATCTTCAGAATCAGATGAGCTAACAGTCTGGCAGCAAATTGAGCGACGCTTCTTGGTGTAGTGTCCTTCAATGGAATAGGCCGCAGTGGCCGCTTACCATCAGGCGGGCTGCGGTCTGTCTGCTAACTGACCGAGAAAACAAACGGGATTAGCCTTAATAGTAGATATAGTCCGTCTGAAGTTAGCTGGTCGCGTCGTTTGCGCAGGTGCTCTGATACCTACATCTGTGTTCTGCGCAGTTTCTCGCACGATGTTCCGTCAGACAAGCGTATTAAGTTTACGTTTAAGTAGTTTAAGTATTTAGTATAAGTGTATTAAGTTGACGCGTATTATAACCTACTGCCTCTGTGGTGCAGTGGCTAGTAGACCGAACTTTAAAGCGATGACGCCAGGGTCCTGGGTTCCAATTCCGGATTTGACCGCGAATTTGTAACTGTACGCAAAATTCGATTATTTTCAGTCTGTAAGTTTGCCGTGTAACACACCCAAAATTCTATTATTTTCATTCTGGTGTTTAAAACATCCCCGTGCTTTGGAGAGCACGTTAAACCGTTGGTCCTGCGCCTGATCTCTCTTCGGTCATGAGTCGTGATAGACTGCTGTCCCGCTGTTTTGTGCGAATGAGAGAATAGGGAGTGCGCCTGTGCTTGAGCACTCACTACAGCACTACAATGTACTATCCGGTTCAGATGCTATTAGGATAATACCTTTTGGAATGGAGCGAAAAATGACGTCAACTGCGCAATAATAATATCTTGTGTAAGGTCGTCACGCAGTTGACGTAATTTTTCGCTCAATTCCAAAAAGTATTATCCTAATAGCATTTGAATCTGATAGTATCTTGCGTAATTATTTGATTCGTAACGAATGGCCGCCGTAGCCAAAAACTCGGCTAGGAGGACTTTAAGTTATATTTTTGATAAAAATACGTTTTTTTCTTTCAGGTGGCCCGCCACCATTAATAAAACTGCCCACAAAGGAGAAACTTAGTCCACCGAAACGAGAACACTCAGATTCGTAAGTATTTAATATATTTGACAAATATAATAATAAATAAATATCCCTGGGCATTATTCACAGAGCGCCGTCTGGCTGTAAACTGAGCTTAAAGCTTTTTATTTATTTTAAGTAAATTACATTTGTATTATACATTTAAAAAAATTAAGCCACAATCACTTTAACTGCAATTTTTAAAATTCAATTTTGATAATAATGATACCGTTAAAAAAAGGTGACTTTATATTTGTTTCATTACTTTGACTTTACACTTTAACTTTGCTTGCAGAGACACGCCGAGCCCAAAACGGCAGCGACTGACAAGCTGCACGGAACACACGGATGAAGAATCAGTCGAACACTCGATACCGTGAGTAATGTTCACTTGGAACTATAGGCTCGAAGATCAGAGGCAGCACAGTGAGCTGATCTGGTCTAGTGTGAACTGGCCAAGCACACTATCAGTGTTCTCTCGATAGTCTGACACGAAATATCGATAGTGCAAAATCTTACTAATATTATAAATGCGAAAGTCTGGATGTTTGGATGTTTAGATGTTTGGATGTTTGAATGTTTGTTACTCAATCACGCCTAAACGGCTGAACGGATTAAGATGAAATTTGGCACACGTATAGTTTATAACCTGGAATAGGACATGGCTATGAAATTCCTACGGGAAATGTCTCATTTCTGCGGGAATAACAATTTTGAAACTACTGAACCGATTTGAATAATTCTTACACTGTTGGAAAGCTGCACTATCCCCGATGAACATAGGGTATTTTTGATCCCGGAAATGTGAGGGGAAGGGGGGATATTTGTAAAAAGAGATTAAGCGCGGGTGAAACCGCGGGCGGAAGGCTAGTAAGCAATCAATAAAATAAATACACCTTTTGACATGCATTGCCCCAAATGCATTAGCTTGTGCTATGGGTGCCAGACAAAACATAAATATTAACTTTTTTTGTAAATACTTACATATTATACATAGAAACACCCAGACCAACATGACACAGACAAGTTCATGCACAAAAAAGTTTGTACCGCGCGGGGGTCGAACCCGTGACTTTAGTTACGATAGTTGACTTCTCAACCATTACACCAAATCGGTCGGTAAACATAACAGTATCGATATATAGTTCTTAACACAGAAAACTGTATGACTTAGTAATAGTATTCAAATGGAGATTACTTACTAAGGGATCTAACAGACGAACGACCCATCGTTTGCGACCCTCGACGACTGCGGTGAGCGGCTGTCGTTCGGGGCCGCAACGGCAGCCGACGACCCTCTGCGACTGTCGTTGACGGTCGTTGCGGCCCCGAACGACCCTCGACGACTGTCGCTGGCTGTCGTTGCGGCCCCGCCGTCGTCGAGGGTCGTTCGGGGCCGCAACGACAGCCGACGACCCTCTGCGACTGTCGCGCGGGGCCGCAACGACCGTCAACGACAGTCGCAGAGGGTCGTCGGCTGTCGTTGCGGCCCCGAACGACAGCCGCTCACCGCAGTCGTCGAGGGTCGCAAACGATGGGTCGTTCGTCTGTTAGATCCCTTACTTACTGCGCTGGCTCAGCGATCCGAAATGGGTCTTGGCATCCGACGTCAAAGCTCGCCATTTCTTCCGGTCCCGTGCCAATTCCGCCCAATCATGCACGTTTAGTGCCTTGAGGTCCTTGGCGACTTCGTCCCTCCAGCGATATCTCGGACGACCCACAGGACGGCGTTCCACCAACCAACCAGCTTCCCGCAGCGGTGTTTCCAAGCCAATACGACATAAATACCTTCAAGAAGCGAGCATACTCCACCCTTAAAGGCGGGCAACGCGCCTGTGACCCTAAGGGGGTCTCGGGTGCTTATGGGCGACGGTGATCACTTATCATCAGGTGACCCATTTGCTCGTTTGCCCCCCTATAACATAAAAAAAAAAGTTTTTTTTGGCAGCTCGATCCTCTCCCATTCTCTCCACGTGTCCGAGCCAGCAAATGGAGATTGTATTGATGTAAATATGGTATTCATCGTTATTTTCTTTATCCCAGGGACACGGCGAGAGACCGAGACGAGTGGCAACACGGAAACTTAGTACGTATAATATACATCTCAATAACACCTTGTCTAAAGAAATTAGTTAAAAAAACAACAGAATACAAAATGTTAGCCCTTGTGACGTATGCAGGTCACGTATCATGTCAACCAAAAGAGAGGATCCTTTTCTTCGCTGGGTGCGCTTTTCAAAAGTATCGATGCTAGCGAAGACAATTACAGACCTACAAACTTATCTGTTCCGGTAGCCAAAATTGGAACTACGTGAAATGCAATGAAAAAACGATATTTAATGACAGTTCTAAATAGACAGTAGCGACGCCGCCACCGGAACAGATAAGTTTGTCGGTCTATATTCATATCTGATTGGCTGTCTCAGTGACGACCCCGTGACGAGTCTTGAAGCTGATATTTACAGGTATACTTTTCGCTAACTTGCAATCTTGCGTTGGTGCCGTCAGTCTGTCGTATATAACGCATTCCGGTAGCCGCTACACCATTAATCTCTCTTTCCCTTTCAGACTCCCACTATGTGAAATTCTGTATATTTTCTTTGACCGCAGGACATAACAGCGGAGCGAGTGGTAGGCTGGGGTCAGGGCGGATCGGGCGACTGGTCGCGCGACGCGTCGGACGACGAGTGGGCCGACGCGCCCGCCGACATCGGCTCCTTCCTGCACACGCGGCTGAGGGTCGACGGCGACAACAGCGCCGGTGAGTGAGATAGCAACAGCTATATAACAATATAACCTAACTGCGCATTCTGACGCATATTATAGTCTAGTGACGTGGTAAGGGAGCGTCGCGAGTCTACTACGCAGTTACCATGAGAAGAGTGACGATTTTCTTTTTGGTGTGGGTTCTGCCGCAACTCGTTACTTCGTAAGGGGGCAATGTACGTGACGTGGTCGGGTCGCTCGCCGTTCGCTATCGATGCTTCTTTTTTTTTCGAAATTTACCAATAACAACACGGGTCAAGTGGTTTAAGTACCGGGCCGAGATCTCGGGTTCAATTCCCGGGTCGAGTTATCTTTGTGTCGGTTTTTTCGGACACAGCTCGGGTTTGTGATCACCAACCCGCATTTGGCAAGCGTGGTTATAAAGCGAGTACCCATCATTGTAACGATAAGTTGATATGAAGGATCTGATACTTTACTTTTTTTAACCAATGGAACAGATAATTATTTTCTGACATATAAATTATTTTGGCTCCTGGCTCGGGAGATGAGAAATGAAACAGCCAGCGTAACGGTGTATAACTAAGAGCAACTTTATTGAATAATTAACAGCTTATATACTACTTATGCTAATGCACACTAACGTGATTATGTGAGGCGCTCGTGGCGCATTTGTGACAGTGGTTCGTTAGCGATAACGAAAGTCAAGCTACCTACGCCGCGGTCGGTTAATGGATGGGTGACCATTCTGACCATATTTAGTGACATTAATTTCGAGCGTCTCCGTGCTTCGGAAGGCACGTTAAGCTGTTGGTCCCGGCTGATATTTACTATAATGTAAATATTAGTCGTCAAGCCTAGTCAGAGGCCATTTGGCGGCTTGATAACATCTGACATTAAGGTTGGTCACTTGCCTTACGCACCCCTCCACCAACCCGCACTAAGCCAGCGTGGTGGAGTATGGCCCACACTATCTCACAATTGAGATAAGGCCTGTGTCCCAGCAGTGGGAACGTATATAGGCTGATGATGATGATGATGTGATTATGTGAGCGTCAGCAGCTGATTGATCTCTGTGTGTGCTCCAGATACAAAGTCTGAGCTGACGCTACATTATCAAGAGTGAAACTAGCCGTCATTAATGTTGTATCTGTTTGTTCCCAGACGATGAGTCCAACGACAGCGGCGGCGCGGCGCGGTCGGTCTCGTCACTGGCCGCGTCCACCTCCAGCGCGGCGGACAGAGTCAAGCTGGAGGTCGATCCGTTCCCGCTCGGCAGCAAGCGTGAGTCACCTTCATCATTTATACTCTACAGTAGGGATGCCTCGATACGCCTCTTTGCCGATACGATACCGATACTCTTATAAAAATATCGGCGAAACTTATAGCGATATTCTTATTGTCTTATTGAAATAAAAAGGGAAGGTAGAATAAATAAAACACTATTAAATTATTAATTATAAAGTATATACAATACACAAACAATTACGATATGTAATTAATTCTTAATCTTATTTGCATGGAAAAATACTACGCGCAACAACATTGAACTTGGCGAAATGGGATAGATGTGCGAGTGCGAGGCCAAAGCGGGCGGGCGAAACAAAACACTGAATAAAGCGCGGGGTTACCCCGAAAGTATCGTTGAATCTGCCATAAAAATATCGCCGATACCGATATATCGGCAAACCCGAAGTTTCGCCGATATATCGGTATCGGATGCATCCCCACTCTATAGTAGTATTTTTAGGAATATACTCTGGCTCCCCCGAAGACATAGAGCGCTTTGTGATTGTCTACCCACCAAACTACCATCGGATCTCTCGGGGTCACAATATTTTATCAGATTCTATCAGACCGTGCCATTGGTGTGCCTCAGGGTACTATATTAGGTTCAAAATTCTTTATGATCTATACTGATATTACTAAGTTAACATATTTGAGAGTAAGAGAGTCACTGTATTTTGTGATTTTATGTTCTAATTTTATTAATGTTGGTAAATAAACAATTTTCAATTTGTATTTTTGTTTCCCATAATTGAATCTCACTTCACTTCGTTTACTTTACTATGTTTATTCAACATTGAACCCTATTACAGCGACGATAGGGCCCAAGTCGGGTCCAACAGACCCTCGCTTCCTGGACGTGGTCAAGCTGACGGACTACCTTCAGCACGGGAGGCGGCCGCAGTTCTGGGAGGAACACTATGTTAAGCGGGTGAGTTTATTTTAATATAGCGAGATGTATGATACAGAATGTTGAAACACCATAACTGTAGGCTAGCGAGATCTACGCGGCGCGGCTGTGTGTAGGACTTGGGATAAGACCTACTGAACACACTAGGTTTTCCTTCAATAGGTTTTCCTTCAATAAATTACGGATGAATGTTTCTAATGATTAATCATGATTTTAGCCGAAAACAAAAGACGAAATTAGTTACAACTAAGGACATGTCTATCTGAGTGATACGTTTGTAGTAATCTATTTGGCCTGAGTATTTGGCAAAAAACTATAATGCTGTCTTATTTTTTTGAAAATATTTTGAATATATCTACGTATTTGCAAAAACAAATAATTTTATTTAATTATCAGGTTATGGAAGCAGTACGGATGAAGGAGCTAGAGATGAAGCAAGCGGCCGAGATCCTAGGTGTGAGCTACGGCACGCTGTACGGACGCTACAGGGACGTGTACGGGTGCATCAATAGGCCGTACAGGTATTTACTAATGATATTGCTAATGCGAACGATATAGATGAAGTAAGCGTCAGCTACGGCACGCTGTACGGACGCTAGAGAGACGTGTACAGGTGCATCAATAGGCCGTACAGGTGTGTACTGATGATATTACTAATGCAAACGCTATTGATGAAACGAGCGTGAGATATGGTACGTTGTACGGGCTTTACAGGGACGTGTACGGGTGCATCAACAGGCCGTACAGATGTGTACTGTACTGATTATATTAGAATAAATACGCTAGAAATGAAGCAAGCGTCCGCTACGGCTGCTCGGGGGGTCGGTACCAACCACCCCGTTGCCCCGCCCCGGTAACGCGGGCACTTTAGAGACTTGTGCGGGTACATAAACAGGCCGTATAGGCGTGTATTGATGATAGTACACTAGCTCGTTCGGTATAAAACGCTGTACGGGCGCTTAAGTGACCGACTTGTATCCGTTTTTTCGGACACATCAATCTGCACTTGATACTCATCGTTGTAGCGATAACTGATTTCTATAATGAAGACCTTTGCCCTGCAGTAAGACATTAAATGGGCTATTACTTTACCTTTTTTTATATGTTGACTAATTATGTATACTACAGGACGGCACGCGACTTCTGGCAAGCCAAAGGTCCCTCCGAGGTGCTGGAGCGGCTGCAGCGCGGCGACATCTCCGTGGAGGCGGCGTCGCTCGCGCTCGGCGTCAGCGTCAACAACCTCGCCGCCTACCTCGCCGACTTCCAGCCGCCGCACCAGGAGAAGGGTGAGTGAGAGGTCGATGACCGCACTGGGGGTTTCACAGGAGACAACATAAGTTCATACAAACACACATTCATTCATCAAACCGTTCATTCATTCATCAAACTTCATTCATTCATCAATTCGTTCATTCATCAATTCGTTCATTCATTCACGATGACGAGCCGCTTGGTGTAATGGTCGAGAAGTCGGCTATTACACCAAGGGTCGCAGGTTCGATCCCCGCACGGTACAAACATTTGTGTGCATGAACATGTTTGTTTGTATCGGTCTGGGTGTTTCTATGTATAATATGTATGTATTTACAAAAAAAAAAGTATTTAAGTAATGTTTATCCGTTGTCTAGCACCCATAGTACAAGCTATGCTTAGTTTGGGGCTAGATGGCGCTGTGTAAATAATGTCCTGGGATATTTATTTATTTATTTATTATTCATCAATTCGTTCATTATTTTTTTGCTAATAATGCATTTACTCTCTTTTTCTGTTTGTGTCCTTTTTCTAACGTTACCTTAAAAGCGTGATAGAAACGTTACTCTGACATCGACCTTAGTGAATATCCACCAATGCACTATTAGAACACCACACTCACACACTCACCTCACAAGCCAGCGGTCCCTCCGAGGTGCTGGATAGATTAGGCTTGGCCAAAATCTCACCTTCGGTTGGACACTAGGCAGACCGTTTAAGCAGGCGCGGGGTAAGGGGACTGAAAGAGGTGTCCTTAAGGCTTCATGTAGACGACGCCGGGACCGGACCGGCGCCGGAACGGATGTTTGTGTATACGAATGAAAACCGCACCTGAGCCGGACCGGAGCCGGACCGACACCGCGTGTTCTATTTTGATCCTGAGTTAAGCGGCGATTACAGTTCAGTAAAGCATTGCCAACAAAACTGTAAAGACGTCTGCATTTCATTTTAAAATTATTATATTTAACAATGTTAGCTTTAGCAAATAAAAATAAAGTGTTACTTATGTATTTAATATATAAATGGAGACGGAAACAAATTAATAAACGTTATTTTTTTATGTTTGTAATCTTCACTTGACTTGTCCCATATCACCTCCCTCTCTTGCACTAAATTAATAAATAACTCATGATCGAACTCTTCCATTTTAATAATATTTAATTTCAAGGCACATGTGAACACTAGCCTAAGCGCATTGATACTGAGGATCGTGCAGTGTACACAAAATGGCGGCACAGCGTCGGTCCGGCTCCGGTCCGGCTCAGGCGCGGTTTTCATTCGTATACACAAACATCCGTTCCGGCGCCGGTCCGGTCCCGGCGTCGTCTACATGAAGCCTTAGTCGTCATACCCCTGGCCCTCCCCTGTACCGCTTGGCGTCTCATCTAAACGGTCTGCCCAGTGCTGGAGCGGCTGCAGCGCGGCGACATCTCCGCGGAGACGGCGTCGCTCGCGCTGGGCGTGACCATCAACAACCTCGTGGCTGACTTCAAGACGCCGCACCACGACAAGGGTGAGTCATGGGGGTAGGTACCTCCGCCGGGGCGTGGCAAGCGGGACCTGGCTTGTAAGAGGCAGGCAGGTCGCCCTTTTCTTTAGGAGGAGACTGCGTTTATGCACCATAACCGCAGGCTAGCTAGACCCGCGGCAGTGTGTGGGACTCGAGACTAACGCGTCGACTACCCACTAAACTCCCCCGGTTTCTCCTTTACACCCGATTGGGACGAGCCGATGCCAGTCTTGTGACTATTGACCAGCTCATCCCTGGGTACCCCGACTTGAGAGGCCTCAAGTCAGGGTGGCGCCTAGGGAGGGCCACCCGAGAAACTAGGTGACCCTCAGACTTACCTCGAGCGACCGCCCGCAGGTCAACCCTCAGGCCGGAGAAGGCGTGCTAAGTGAGCTCCCCTTCTCCGGCCTGGCCGCCTACGCCGGAGGGGAGAGCAGCGAGGGGGTCCTCCTCGCGCTCCCAATCAGGAAGGTCGCCCTGCGTTGTCTCTGATTGTCAGGGTCTGTCCCAGCCCAGAGACGCTGCCGACGGCGATGCAGGAGCGGGGGGGGTTTAGTGAGTATCGTCCTTGCACCAGTCTTTATAAAGTCTGGGGCATGGTATTCCACGAGTCCCAAACACGGCTCGCCTTACCCAGGCGAGTTATAGTGCCTAATAGCATTATAGCATTTAGGTGGGCTGCGTGTCTGTCTGCCAGCTGATGTAGTATAAAAAAAACATAGTATTTATTTTAAGATATTCCAGTAAGTATTTATTTCCAGAGATATTTATTTTAAGAGAGAGAGATAGTGGCGTTAAGAACAATATGAATGTTTGTTGTTTGTTTCAGAGTTCGAGCCGATCCCGATCGAGATCGACCCGTCGCTCAAGATGCGCGCGCGTACGTACTCCGGTTCCACGCCCAGGCTGGTGCGCAAGCCGACAGCCACCAACGAAAAGGTAAAGCCTTTTTTTTATACTAGGTCAGTTGGCAGACAGGCACACAGCCCACCTGATGGTAAGCGGCCACTGCGGCCTATTCTATTGAGGGACACTTCACCTGGAAGCTCATCTGATCTTCGAGCCTCTGCTTTCAAGTGTACTGGCTCCCACATTAATATTGCCGGAACACAGCCAGAGCTGTTATGGCGGCAGATTTCACCTATGAGGGTGGTAGCGCCCAGTCGGACTCTGAAAAAGCCCTCCAACCAGACCCAAGATGGGAATCGAACCCACGACCCCCGTGTTTTTTATACCCGAGCGGCTTAGCCACTGTTTCACGGAGGCGGTCGAAGTAGTATCTTTAAGCCTTTGCCGTTTGTTGCAGGTGTACCCGGTGAAGCCGCTGGGCGAGGCTGCGCGGGAGTCGGCGACGGACGCGCTGCGCAAGATGGCCGCCGCGCCGCCCGCCGCCCCGCCGCACGACAAGGTAATCTTAAACATGTTTTTATGTCGCTTCAATTGGAAACAAGAACCTTTTATGTAAAACTGGAAGTCACACATCGAACATAGAAGAGACAAGATTTGTGACCTTGGAAGTTTTAAGTACTTGTCATATCTCTTTCTAATTCTGTGGGACGCCACAACCACTACACAAATGCAAAAACGCAAAGTCCACAGATGTAGGTCTCCACATTAATGGGCAATAACACAAAAACACATCCTCACAGGGATCGCATCCGAAATGAGGTGATTCGGCAGAGAACCAAAGTCACCGACATAGCTCGCCGGAGCTGAAGTGGCAGTGGGCTGGCCATATCAGCCGTAGAACCGATAACCGTTGGGGTAAACGGGTTCTAGAGTGGAGACCGCGTCTCGGTAAACGTAGTGTAGGACGCCCTCAGGCCAGGTGGAGCGATGATCTGCGCAAGATGGCTGGCAGGAGCTGGATGCGAGTAGCCGAGGACCGATCGGCGTGGCGAGCATTTGGAGAGGCCTATGTCCAGCAGTGGACTGTCACAGGCTGATGATGATGATGATGAACACAACAAACAAACCGGTGCTAGAATTAAAAAATTGCACTAGACCTACATTAGAAATATTCGTTATATTTTGCCTAAAACGTATTGTTTTAACATACAGTAATCACAAAAGCGATTACTAAAACATTAATACTTATTAATAAAATTTATGTGTTTCAGACGACGAAGAAAATAATGATCGGCAGTTTAATCGATGAAGACCCCATTCCTGCCACCGTGATCGCCACGTCAGATGCTAAGGGACTCGCCACCGTCACCACCACCGCCACCGCCGGCAGTGAGTACACGACCTTAATGCATAGGTGTACTTATTATATTACTAGCGGTCGCTCTCGCGGTTTCACCCACGCGTAATTTCCTTTTTCAACTAACTATCCCCCCTTCCCTCATCCTATCTCCCCCCCTACCCCATCCTATCCCCCCTTCCCTCATCCTATCTCCCCCCCTACCCCATCCTATCCCCCCTTCCCCCAATTATATGATGTTGTCACGTCAAAAATAAAAATAGATATTGTCGCCGCGTGCGTTCCTGGCAAAATGGCGCCAACCCTAGTATGTCTTATCGCACTCACACAAGCATGGTACGCGTTCACCTGCACGAGCTATGACTGTGTGTGTGCGGTAGAACGCGTTTGCTTCATACATTTTGTTGCGATTGTCCGAGGTGTGGTATAAGCGTACATTAAATTACGTGCTTATGAAGTAATCATTTTATGACTTTTTATTTAATACATTTTTGTTGTAAGTCGATTCTTGTTATACATTGCACCTCATCCTGTCCCAGCAGGCAAATGGCCGACAATCCGCGTGGCGTCTCTCGACACGCTTCGCGGGGGGGACGCGCCCTCCGCCCCCGCCTCGCCCTCGCAGCTCATGCGCACTCGACCCGACCTCACCATCGTCGCCGCCAAGAAGAGCGACCAGAAGCAAGACGACACGTGAGATACACAGACAGAGATAATACTCACCGCCGGTAAGAACGGTTTATGTAACATGTAGGTGAGAGTGCAGTGGGGGGACGAGAGGCGTACAAGTAAAAACTGGCCGTAAAAATGTGTAGAATTTGTATCGTGTTGGTTAGATTGAGTGCAGTGGGGGGACGTAAGATAGCTGTAATGAATCTAGTTGGTGAGATTGTATGCAAAATGGAGATATGTAAAACATACACCGGTAGACGCTGGTTGTCATTAAAACTCGTTGGTTACATTGAGTGCGGAAAGGGGACATAGAAAACAGAAGCCATTAGTTTACACTGGCGGAGATGAAAACACGAGGTCTAGCTAAGCTTAAGCGCAGCATCGGCTTATGAGAGAAACAGACGCTCCTACACACAAACGCCTGCGGTAGAAACGGTTTATATAAAGGTTGAGTGCAGAAGGGGGATGCGAGACAGATATACCAGTAATCGCCGGCGGTAATTATAGATAAACTTATATGCAACGGGGGACAAGGACTCCCCTACCACTTTAGCAAAGATAACGGTTCACTTGAAGCTTAAAGTCGAATAAAACAAACTCAAACGAATAAACTGGTATTTAATAATATACCCGGTATCCAGCTCAGTGTGGGGACACTGAGCTAAACCTATCCTGTAGGGACGGGAACTTTATAATATTATTATGTTAGAAAAATACATTTATTCATGCGTTAAGTTTGTTTTACTTGATTACGAGTTTGTCGAAATATGAATATTTATTGTCTTGTAAATCCCAAAAGACATTATTATTTTATTTTTGAAAACAGCATGGAAAATATCTAATATATGTATTATGTACATATAGATGATTTTAACAGTTACATCTAAGCATATTTACCGGCCATCTTTAAAACGCGATGTTGAATTTAAAACTGTGTTTTAGAAAAACATAATTTAATATGTTAATTATATTTATTATTTTATATTAATATATCCTGCTTATAGAATACACGTAAAATATATATTAGTGAACAAAAATATATATTATCCTAATTAAAATGAAAGTATTTCATGAAATAATAGTAAAGGGTTATTTTTAGTATTCGGTTTATGAAAGGTCGATCATTATTATTTACTGCTACAGTAGCTTAGAAGATGGTGTCAGTTTCAGCACTAAAGATTGGGTACTTGACTATTTTTTAAAGAATATTCATAACGTTATCTATAACCGAAACCGGAAACATGTTTGTTAATCTTATCCGAAATCTGTAAGTTATAATTCTTTAAAATCTGGTGGAAGGGGAAACTCAAGTAACAGAAAAAGGTTACACTGCGTGACATGTGACGTCTCCTCCGTTTGGTTGGGTGCAAAAGAGACGATGAGATATCCCCACCACGCACCTACTCCAATATATTACATTTTAAACATTTGCTTGTTTTTTTTTTTGAGACAGGCTTTTTTAATGTTATAATAATATTTCTTTAGGAAAAATATTGTAAAAAATTAAACATAGCCAAGTATCCAATTTGACTAGTGAAAAAGTGGTAACGTAGGCTGGTTTTAGTGTTATGCGGACCGTCAGTACAGATCACTCCGCGAGCGTTCTGTACCGGCGGGCAGCTGCGGAGCTATCCGTGCGGACGATCGTCCGTACCGACCCGTCCGCATTAAATACTACTACTACTGCTACTACTACTCTAAAACGCTCCTAGAATCTTAATACAGATGGCTCTACGCGGAGTGACCCGTACTGACGGTCCGCTTAACACTAAAACCAGCCTTAGTCTAAATCACGAAAATCATACATTCTCTTCTTCTTTAATAGATTGGACGGAAAAAAGACCTAAATACATAAGTAGGAATGTCCAAAATGTTTTAAAGTTTTACTATACAAAATTTGTTGTGTTTGTTAACTTTTAATAGGTTAGTTTTAATTCTCAATATTAGTTTTTAGTCCACACGACTGACGAGTTGTTTAGTTAAATTCTAATTGATAATGAAATTATTGGGAACCCGTTATTGGAGGTATTGTTTTACTACGGCCATAGGAGATGCACCATTCTTCTTTTGTTACAAATTCAATGCAGTTGGAGTGCATACTAGTGCCTTTTTTATTAATTTTTTTTTTAAATGTTGAATTGGAAAACAATTATATTTTCTATTTTTTTTACCCCTTTTATAAATATATACTACAGCCATTCATGGATACTACTTTCGGAGTATTTTATTATGCGTTTTGTTTTGCGTAACTAAATTATGAAAACTGGCATGTGCTATAACTATTGCCAAATGTCATAGTCTTATAGCTGCGTTTAAAAAATGTGTGCTTTAGTATTAAGACAGTGTACTCCGTTTCTATCCATATTTAATTATACATGGATAAATGTATAGGCTTACCCTATACATATAATATCGTATATACATAATGTTAATTTATGCGTTACCTGTGGCCGTAGAATAACAAAGATAAGACAGACTTCTCTGTAAATATATTGATAGTGTAACGTGTATTTTAAGTTAGAAGACCAAATTATCTAAAGTAAGGTAATGTTTTCGTTTATATGTGCGTTGGTGTTATAGTATAGTGCGATTGGATACATAAGTGAAATATACATATTTATATAGAGAGGCGACTTCATAAAAAATCCGCTTATTATAAGCCATTAGGTTAAGAAGTCTGTTAAAAAGCATTTTGATCTGACGATAAACTAGAAACTGGTTTTTCAGACATTCGATTAGTTTTCTGACATTCACTGATAGTTCCGACATTCATTGATGTTACAGACTTTCATTTTCACGACATTGGGAAAAGTTATTTTATAAATTTAATATCTGTTTTCATAATAAGTTTAAAATCCTAAAATATGAACTCCAACTAATTTTATTGATAATAATTTTGGATTATAGTTAATTTCTTTTTATTATAACTTCGATTACTCAGTGCATAAAGGTCACAAGTTCGAATTCCAATCTAAACGGATATTATCGAATATTTGGATTATTTTATGAAGTTGACTTACTATGTATATTCTTATGTAGTATATAAAAAGTCCTATAAGCAAGCGATTCAAATATTGTATATGTATTGAATCGCCTTAAATAGCAACATCCCTACTAGAATAATGAAATATAAAAAAATATATAAATTATATTATACATGAAATGACTAAATTATATTTAGCGTCTAACCTGAATTCCAAGTAATATATTCGACATTATATTGTAAGATAGTATAATAACTCATTGTATATTCAAGATATATCAACATTTATTGTATAGATGTAGACTATGTTGTAGTTTTAGTTATATAAAAGTTAAATATATTTGTATAAATATATAGTAATCATGTCGAATCGATGAAAACCGTCGTCTAAGATAGCTTAGGGTGTACTGTAGGAGACACACATAAAATGAAATATATTTATATTATTACAATATAACTTGTTCCTGATTAACAGAATTCTTTTTTAGATATAGATGTTTGTTAATTGACGCCAAAATAACGATTTATAACTAGCCATTTGCAAACAATCTTTGAGAGTTGAAAATCTGCCGCCATAACAGCTCTGGCAGTGTTCTGGCAGTATTAATGTGGGAGCCAGTGCACTAGAAACCAAAGGCTTAAAGATTAGATGAACAGCACATTGAGCGACGCTTTCTGGTAACATGTTACATAATTCTATGTATGATATGTATGTATTTACAAAAAAAAGTATATAAGTAATGTTTATCCGTTGTCTGGCACCCATAGCACAAGCTAATGCTTAGTTTGGGGCTAGATGGCGCTGTGTGAATAATGTCCCAAGATATTTATTATTTATTATTATTTAATGGAATAGGCCGGACCTTTCGCTACAACGTCATTCGAAACTACGTATGGGACCCCGCAGTGACCGCTTACCATCAGGTGTCACAATTATAATAATAAACGGTGGTTTATATTGTTTATTATATATCTTCATAATTTGTACTGATTAAGTTTGAAAACATTTAAATGACACAATTATAAATATTCGTTTTTTGGCGTCAATATATGAATGTGTAATTGAATAAAGATGTTCAATATGTAAAGGGTTTTCCGTTTAGTATACTTTAATCGAAACAGTATAAATGAGAGTGTTTCTGAATAAAATATTCATTAGACAATGGTATTTTGCCAATTTTATAGTCATTTGTGTCGAAATACATATGTACTGAGAAAACTGAGGTACCTTGACATGTTTCACTTACGATACATCAGGCAAGAGAAAAATATGCCTATTAGTTAAATGATTGGTCAAATGTAATCTTCAATTTATTATTACATTGCAAATGCCATTATTAGATATTTTATTTTAAAACACTCATTAAAGTACTATAAAATGAAATTCAAATCAAATATATTTTATATTATGTAAAGAAACAAAGTATATATTAAAACAGAATCCATTTTAGTTTTAATTGTTTTAGACCACACTTTTAGAAAATTGTAGATTTTCATTCATGGGACAAAAAATCTGTAGGGCTACGTACAAAATATAAAAGTACTTCGAATTAAGAAAAGTATCGGAACTAATAGATTTCCAATACAAATTGATTCGTATGCTTTTTCAATTTTCGATAGATTTTCATGCTAGTACTTTTTGTACCATAAATTAAAAAATTGTTAAAATACCCACAGTTGCAATGAGATTTCTTAACTGCAGGCTAGCTGACCTGCGTCCATAAGTGGGACTAAGGAGTCGGGACTAAAGCGTCCTAAGACCCACAAACCGACTTCTCTAAACATTTCCTCGATATATTCCGAATGATAGGAATTGATAGCCCTAATGAATGAAGATTTACAATAACGAATTCTTACTAAAATATTCACGCAAAAAAAATTAAAAGGTCAACATAATATTTTATTTAAAATTGCAATAATTGTTTATATTTAAAAAATATCGGTTAGGTTGTTTCTTGTTGAACGATTTCTAGGTACAGTCGGACCCAAACTAATTTTTATAAGGTAATATTTTAAGATTTTTAAGCTTTGAATTGTGCAATTTCGTTTGTCGCTAGTGTCCAATCAGGCCCTCAGCCGGGAAAGTCTCGTATTACTAACTTTGGTACTAAAAAGTTACTAAAATGCTAATAAACTTTAGTAAATATTTAGTAATTCAACTCTACAACATGGTTACTAAGAGATCTAGTGAATGTTACTAAATCGTTACTAAAATGAAATCGGCGAAGGCTCTGATAAATACAAGGTGTATCGGTAAAAAGACTTATTTTTAATTCATTTCTTTCTGTTTAAACCACGGTATTATTATCTTGTACATTGGTTAAAAAAATATTTGTTTCATTGCACATTTTGGTTTGCATAAATTTTTTTGCCCTTTGGAAAACATTTACACAAAATATGATAATATGTATGTATTTACAAAAAAGAAAGTATATAAGTAATGTTTATCCGTTGTCTGGCACCCATAGCATAAGCTAATGCTTAGTTTGGGGCTAGATGGCGCTGTGTGGATGATGTCCAGAGATATTAATACAAAAAAAAATAGCCCTTGCCAGCGAGTGAGAAAGCGTAAATATTGTCATTGTTTTGCAAAGTTTTGTTTACCGATACATTGTGTATAAAACCTGTCACGGTAATGTTACCGTGAATCTGTCTACCCACCTAAGTATGTGTGTGTAATCTTTAACTTGTCCAACTTCAATTGGATGTCTCATACCAAATTTTCTTTTGTTATAAGTAACTTAGGATGAATTTAGACCCATTGTTTTGTTTTGCAAACATTAATTGTTCGGTGTTATGTTGCAATGTTTTTGTGTATTGTTTGAAAAACAAAATTCTGGTTAGTTTAGTACCTAAAGTTTGTTGTAAGTTCAATGTTTTTACGAACTGGTTGCCCCTTTTAGAGGGAAAAAACCTGACTGTGTTCAGACAATGTTAATGTGGGAGCCAGTACACTAGAAATGAAAGGCTTGAAAACCAGATGAGCCTACAGTCTAGCAGCACATTGAGCGATGGTTTAGTGTCCCTCAATGGAATAGGCCGCAGTGGCCTCTTACCATCAAGTGGACTGCGTACAGCCGGACGCAAATGTAGATGATCATTTAACGTTAACAAAATGCCTTATTGTCATAATAATAAGGTCGTATGATAGCAAAAAAATGTGCAGCTACTTTTGCTGCCGACTGTACCTGTCCGACAATTAATAAAACATTGTTTTCATGAATTTATCACCAAAATTGTCTGAAATTTTGGATTTAACAATTTTTTGTTTACAAATATAACTGGCCAAAAAACATTTTAACACATTGAACTGTCACCAAACAATAGTTAAGTATTTTGTTATTGACTCATAGTTTAAGAGTTTATTTATTAAGGGTTTATTTAATAATCATGTTTTAATTTGTTAGTATTTTTATTCGTATTAGCCGACAGAACTCACTAAAGTAAGTTATTTCGAGTTATTAGGACCAACTCACAAATTGACTTGTACCTATTTTGTTCCTTAATTAAGTCTGCCATAGAAATAAACAACTCTTGCTTGATAAAAATAAAATTTTAATAAAAGTTGAATATTTGTATTTGCACATAATGTTCCTTGATATTTTCTATGACGTTGAAATCTCAAAGTCCCGGATTCTATTCCCGATTAAGTCAATTTGGGAATACTTTCTTGTCTGTCGAGGGACTGGGTGTTCTCGAAAGTCTTATTGTAGAAACCGTCGACAAAATTAAAAGTGTGCCTTGTTGGTGGTTCCAAATGTAATACATCCCGGATTCTATTCTCGGTTAAGACAATTTTAGAAAAAAAAAAGTCTTAAATTAGTGATTTGAGAGGCGTCGTCAACCTTTATCAGATTTTTGTGAGTTATATATTATTCAAATACCTATATTTGAAATGTGTGGGGCTCTAGAATATTTGTAGCATTGTTTGCAATATTGCACACAGCAATTTTAATGATATATTATATAATATTATTCATATAATATGTATCGTTTATGGCAGGCTTAAAACTATGTTAATAATTTGTTTTAACAGATTCGTATCTTGTTTTAACTTTCCACACAAAAATTTAAGTTACATTCTTTTAATCAAGTTTTCTATACATTGAATAACTTTTAAATGATTTTAATTGGTCGAAGTGGAGATTATATAGACAAATTACATGTGATCTGATCCCAAAGTAGCGTTTGACACTCTATCACTTACTAAATAATAATATAAAAAAAATACAAATGTTCATGAAAGATAATTCTTGGCTGGTCTGGACTCAGGATCATAGAAAAGGTCGAACCTGAGGTTCATTCCCGTTCGTCCAACCAAGCTTCGTTCCACCCACAGAAATTTAAAATTTTAGATTTCTGTGGTCCCATCACCAAGTTTAGTGGGACGAACGGAAATGAACCGAACCTGAGACTTATTTAAGATTACTGCATCGTTTTAATAAATTTTGTTTATACAATAAAAGTTATTCAGAAAGTGTATAACGCGTGGATATAAGGATGTAATTGTTCAATGTTACACAGTGTAATTTGACATTTGAGTTTTAGCAGTTGGATTATTTTCTTGAATCTTTTATGATGTTATTCTGTTTACTTATTTATCTACAGATTAAATAAATCGTTTAAAAGACCATTGTATTTATTATTTTATACCAACCTTTGATTTCAAGTTTACTTGCTCCTATATTATTATTACTTTTTTTTTCTCGGAGGATAATGCGTTTATACCACCATAACCGCAGGCTAGCTAGAACCGCGGCCGTGTGTGGGACTCGAGACTGAAGCGTCCACTACCCACTAAACTCCCCCGGTTTCTCCTTCACACCCGATTAGGACGAGCCGGTGCTAGCGTTATGGCTATTGATATATTAATATTACTGGAACACAGCCAGAGCTGTTATGACTTCAGATTTCATCATCTGTGGGGGTGGTTAATTTTTGAGTAAAGATGGAAAAAATATTTTTCTATTCTAAAGTTGTAGTCAGTAAAATAAAACCAATTTTTATCAAATATGTATATATTTTCTTGTAACAACGATATAATTATTTTACTTACACTAACGAATACATCACACACATACATATAAATAATATTTGCTATAGTTATAGCATTATATTATCTGTGGTTATAGACACAATCCTGACTCTGAGTCACTTTATAACTCTGTTGCAACGCGAGGGGTTGTGAGTTCTAATCCCAATTGGGGCAAGCATTAAATAAGACAATAGTGAAATTGTCTAACCCTCCCTTTTCTAGGTGATCAAACTGTTAAGGGTTAGCTATTATGCTGGACGTAAGCAAGACTAACGAACAGTCATTCATTTTTATCTATATATGTAACTATAGATTGAATGCCGAATATAAATGCATAGCCTAGTTTCAGAACCTCTGGAAATTGTGCAAAATATTTTTTCTTTTGGTAATTTTTTTAATAAATAATTTTGAATTTGAAATCTGTAGCGTACGAGTATAAACAATTACAGCCCGTTCCACATAAGTTGTCCTTTTGCCGCTATATTGGCAGCATTGCCTACGCTTTGTAAATCTGTCAAAAAACAGATTGAATGTATTGAAAAACAATACTACCAATATAGCGGCTAAAGGACTTCTTATGTGGAACAGACTGTAAGAGGAGTGGATCACAACGGAGTGTCTTGTTTTACAGCTATTAGAGTCGGTTTCACATACTCCACCTGAAAAGAATAATAAATATAATTAGTAATAAAATAAATATTGGACTCCTCGATTATAAATTTAAGCAATTGAGTAAATTTAAGACAATAGTCCTCAATGGTCTATGATGGGCCATAATATACCACAATGGGCGACGATGGACCACAATGGCCCATGATGGACTACAATGGACCAATGTCCCAAAATGTCCCACGATGGCCTACGCTCACCGGCGGTATGTCGACGATGAGGTTCTTGCGCTGCGGGCCGGGCCGCAGCGGCGGCAGGCGGATGCCGTGCCGCTTGTGCAGGTGCGTCTTCAGGTACGACAGCCGGGTGAACGCGCAGCCGCATTGCGTGCACGAATGACTGATAGACAAAAAACATTTTTTTAAGCAATGTCGGCCGCATAGAGTAATAATATTCCTCTAGAGGGGCAACCTAACATATTTTGTTTGAAAACGATTCTGCCGAAGTAATATCTACGTCACTACATTTTCTCTATGGTCACTACGCTCTGATTGGCTGATCAAAGGTCAAGAGGGATGAGATAGTGCCGCCAAGTGCACTAGCAAAATATATCGATATCGATAAACAATGCATCAGTATAGTTAATATTGAATAATACTTAACAGCGTCAACATTTTAAGTGCAAAAGCACTTAATGTTTGCACAATCAGATGGTCTTACGTTACCTCTCTAGGAAATATTATTACTCTATGGTCGGCCGGCATACGGGCATGTAGCCCACCTGATGATAAGCGGCCACTGCGGCTTATTCCACTGAGGGACTTTTAGCCAGTAAAAGTCGCTCAAAGTGCTCTGATCTGCGTGCTTACCAGTGACTTAGCGATGGGGGGATGGCAAAATTTTCTGGAGGAGCAAAAGAGGGCGGCAGAATTCTCTTCCGCCCCGGGCGGGTGGGCTGCTTTGCCAACTGGAGGAGCAAAAAAAAAAGAGCGGCAGAATTGTCTTCCGCCCCGGGGTGTCGTCGGCTGACACCCACGACGCTACGCCACTGGTGCTTACACTTATGAGCAAAAATATGGAATCTTCACTGTTTCTTTACACAAATTTTTCTTACATTCATATAGTGATGTAAATCATTCAACAAAATGTCTATTAGTATTAAAATCTAGTAACATACCGTTTGATGTTGTTGTGTGAATCAACGTGCCGATTCAGCTTTGACCGGTCATAGAACCCGCGCCCGCACGTCTCGCATCTGAGAAACAACCAATTAACATATTATACAATAGTGTTCGAGTAAGCCCGTACATTATTGGCTTGGTATTAGAATTTTACCATCGCACAAACTGTTGGTTTTATCTAACCTATTTTTGTAAATATGATATACAGTCGTGGTCAACTAATTAGGGACGCTCTAACTAAAACACAAGATCGTCCCTTCAAGCCGAAAAAACAAATCTTCACGAGGCTTTGAAGCTGGTACCTATTAAGAACAAGTAATTTGACTACTATTCTAAATATTTTAAGGCCCGGAAAGAAAAACGCTAGTTGCGATCAATATTTTTTAAATAAATTAATCATTGCCACTTACACATAATTGACTTACGGATGGACAACTAATTAGGGACACGTAAAACTTTAACTGTAAAATATAAAAAAACTGGTAATTATTGAAGTGTTTATTACATGAAAAGTCTTTATTCATAAAAATAGAATACAAAACAAATCATTAAACGTATTTTATAACCAGTATGGTTGTCTTTGTTGGTTAAAACCATTTGACATCGGCGCGGCATTCGATGCAACCAAATTATCACAGGTGTCTAAAGAAAAAATATTCCAAACACATTGAAATGTCTCGTAAAGCTGACTTTTACGGGCGGTACGTTGAGCTGAAACTTTTTTCTTTGCTTCATACCATTATTGCTCTATCGGGTTTGGGTCTGGGCTGCTTGCGGGCCAATCTAGTACCGTCACTGACTGTTGCGCTAGGAACAATTTCACAGAGTACGCGGTATGTTTTCGGTCGTTGTCGTGTTTAAACCGTCCATTAGACTGGTAAGACTTCTTCAGCATACTATAGCATCGTTTTCTCCATTATTCCTTTGTATTGGAATTGATCAAGTTTACTTCCAACATTTTTATTGATCCTACTCCATGTTCAGAAAAACAGTCTGTTCGCGTTTGCAAGAAAGTATGGCCATTGGACTCTCGCTCAATGGAGAAATGTGCTGTTTTGTTGTGTGTTGATGGCAGACAATACGTGGAACGACCTATAAAGTCTGAAATGAATCCAAAGTACACGAAAAAGCAGGTGAAATATGGAGGCGGCAATATTTAATTCTGGGGCTGTTTTTCAGGACATAGAGTAGGACCTCTAAAAAGAGTTGGAAGTAAACTTGATCAATTCCAATACAAAGGAATATTGGAGGAAACGATGCTATAGTATGCTGAAGAAGTCTTACCAGTCTAATGGACGGTTTAAACACGACAACGACCGAAAACATACCGCGCACTCTGTGAAATTGTTCCTAGCGCAACAGTCAGTGACGGTACTAGATTGGCCCGCAAGCAGCCCAGACCCAAACCCGATAGAGCAATAATGGTATGAAGCAAAGAAAAAAGTTTCAGCTCAACGTACCGCCCGTAAAAGTCAGCTTTACGAGACATTTCAATGTGTTTGGAATATTTTTTCTTTAGACACCTGTGATAATTTGGTTGCATCGAATGCCGCGCCGATGTCAAATGGTTTTAACCAACAAAGACAACCATACTGGTTATAAAATACGTTTAATGATTTGTTTTGTATTCTATTTTTATGAATAAAGACTTTTCATGTAATAACCACTGCAATAATTACCAGTTTTTTATATTTTACAGTTAAAGTTTTACGTGTCCCTAATTAGTTGTCCATCCGTAAGTAAATTTTGTGTAAGTGGCAATGATTAATTTATTTAAAAAATATTGATCGCAAATAGCTTTTATCTTTCCGGGCTTTACAATATTCAGAATAGTAGTCAAATTACTTGTTCTTAATAGGTACCAGCTTCAAAGCCTCGTAAAGATTTGTTTTTTCGGGCTGAAGGGACGATCTTGTGTTTTAGTGATAGAGCGTCCCTAATTAGTTGACCACGACTGTATGTACTATCGAGGTCATCCGCGCGTGATCACCCTAAAGGCTAAAATCCTGTGCAGTATTTTCTCGTTTACAAGCGCCGCTCCTAAGAAGTCACAATGCGCGTGCACGGTATATTTTTCCAAAAGTGATCACGCGCGGGAGACCTCGATCGTACTTACGACGGTACACAGTTTGACAATTGTTTGACGAGCCATTTGGTGTAGTGGTCGAGAAGTCGGCTATTACACCAAAGGTCGCGGGTTCGATCCCCGCACGGTACAAACATTTGTGTGCATGAACGTCTGTTTGTATCGGTCTGGGTGTTTCTCTGTATAATATGTACATTTACAAAAAAAATAAGTATATAAGTAATGTTTATCCGTTGTCTAGCACCCATAGCACAAGCTTATGCTTAGTTTGGGGCTAGATGGCGCTGTGTGAAGAATGTCCAGAGAGAGAGATATTTATTTATTGTAATGACAACTGCTACAGTCTGGCAGCACATTGAGCGACTTCCTGGTTAAAAGTCCCTCAATGGAATAGGCCGCAGTGGCCGCTTACCATCAAATGGGTTGCGTGCCTGTCTGTCAACAACTGATCAAGTATAAATAAAATAAAAAGAACACTGTCCGACCCGGAAATCGAACTGAGGCCTTCAGACAAGTTACCTGAAGTTCATGAGCTTCTGGTGGTTGCGGCGAATGTGGCTGTTCATGTTGGACGCGTCGTAGAACGTGGCCGGGCACATGTCGCACTGGAACGGACGCTCGCCTGGCAACCAACAATCCATCGCGGTCAATAAGACGTTTTGAAACAATTCAAGAAAGAGATTAATGAGATGCAACTTATAGCTACTTGCTTTTAACCGACTTCAAAAAACAAGGAGGTTCTCAATACGACTGTGTTTTACTCGCGAACTGACACCCACTCCGTCGACCAGGCGTCAAGAAGTTTGCCGGCACCTATACAAAATAACAATTAAATAAACTAAAGAGAAAATAATTACTATTTTTGTACTTTAATGTACAGAAAAGTTATTTTTGGAGTCAATGTCAGCCTTATCACGTGTGTGTGTGTGTGTGTGTGTGTGCGCGCGCTCGCGCGTGCGTGTGTGTGTGTGTGTGTGTGTGTGTGTGTGTGTGTGTGTGTACCTGCGTGTATCCGCTGGTGCTTGGTCAGGTCGTACTTGTGCGCGGCGCGGTAGCTGCACTGCTGGCAGGCGAACATCGGCGGGAAGTGCGACCTGATGTGAGTGCTGAGAGACCCGCGGTGGGTGAACTTCTGACCGCAGATCTGAAAATCGGTATTAGACCTTGTTTAGTATGACCTGCGGGCGGGGGTAGCTCCCCAACGCCCGAGCCAAGTCTGAGGGTCACCTAGTTTCTCGGGTGGCCCTCCCTAGGCGCCACCCCGACTTGAGGCCTCTCAAGTCGAGGTACCCGGGGATGAGCTGGTCAATAGCCACAAGGCTGGCACCAGCTCGTCCCAATCGGACGTGAACGAAAGGAGGAGGAGTTTAGTGGGTAGTGGATGCTTTAATCTCGAGTCCCACACACGGCCGCAGGTGTAGTGTGCTAGCCTGCGGTTATCTATACTTCCTACTATCCTACTTAATATAATATTATATTATAAATCCGAAAGTCTGGATGTTTGTTTGTTCCTCAATCACGCCTAAACGGCTGAACGGATTTAGATGAAATTTGGCATAGTATAGTATAGTTTATAACCCGGATTAGGACATCTATAATATAAAAATGAATCGCAAAATGTGTTGGTAAGCGCATAACTCAACAACGCCTGGACCAATTTGGCCAAATCTTTTTTTAAATGTTCGTTGAAGTTCAAGGATGGTTTTTACGGCGAGAAAAATTAGAATTATTGCTGGAAAAACCCTAAAAATAGCCCTTTTCTTTTTCCCATACAAATGGTTTGTAACTAAAACGTACTCAATTTGAGCTTTATTGCTATGGTATAAAGTTCATATTACATTACAAGCACTCACTGTTGTCTAAGCAATGTAGGTGTGTTCCTAACGTCAAAGATCACATCTATCAAAACAATGTGCGTGTGTGCGTTGGAGCACAGAATACATAGTTGGAGGATTAGGCGTCCTTTAATCTATACTATCTATATCTATCTTCTTCAGCGCATTTTCGCCCACCGTAGAGCATACGCCTCTCCAGACTTTCTCCAGATAGCCCGGTTATAGGTTTCCCTTTGCCACAAGGGGCCTCCGGCCTCCACTAAATCATCGGACCAGCGCGCTGGTGGTCTGCCGACTGGTCTTTTGGAGCGAGGTCTCCAACAGAAAACGCGTTTGCTCCATCTGTCTTCTTGCTGGCGCCACATATGTCCAGCCCACGCCCACTTCAGCTTTGCAATGCGATAGCCGACGTCTACCACTTTTGTTCGCTGGCGGATGGCTTCGTTACGGACTCTGTCGCGCAGGGACAGCCCGAGCATCGCGCGTTCCATGTTGCGCTGGGTGACTTTAAGTTTGTTGATCAAACTCGCAGTCAGGGGCCAAGTCTCGCAAGCGTACGTTAAAACCGGGAGAACACACTGATTGTACACTTTGGTCTTTAGTGACTGGGGCAGCTTTGACGTCCAGACATCTGCTTTCATCTTCCCAAAGGCTGCCCAGCCCAGCTGTATGCGTCTGTCGATCTCAGCCTTCATATTATCTCGACCCAGTCTGATGCGCTGTCCAAGGTATATGTATTCGTCAACTTGTTCTAGTGGCTTGCCATCTAGAATAATGGGTTGCGGGGACAGATCCGAGGTAGCCATTATTTTGGTTTTATCCATGTTCATTTTCAACCCAATATCTAGTGACGCGTGATACAGCTCTGTGAGCATTCGCTGGAGTTCCTGCTTTGATTCAGCCATAAGCACTATGTCATCTGCGTATCTCAAGTGGTTTAGGGGAGCTCCGTCTACGTTTATTCCCAGTCCATCCCAGCTCAGAGTTTTGACCACGTCTTCCATTGCACTTGTGAATAGTTTGGGTGATATCACGTCTCCTTGTCGGACTCCTCGTGCCAAGGATATAGGATTCGTATGTTCCTTCAACTGAACCGTCATGGTTGCAGACTTGTATAAGTTTTTCAGGATCTGAATATAGCGGTCGTCAATGTGGCATCTTCTAAGCGATTGAAACACAGCCCAGTGCTCCACAGTGTCAAAGGCTTTTTCATAATCCACATACGCGAGAAAGAGTGGTCTATTATATTCCTCTGACTTCTGTATAATTTGGCGTAATGTAAAAATATGGTCTATGGTTCCAAACCCCTTTCTAAAGCCCGCCTGTTCTTTTGGCTGATATTCGTCGAGCCTTTGCGTGAGTCGTGTTGTGAGGACTCTCGAGAAGACCTTGTAGACCTGACTGAGCAGTGATATTGGGCGGTAGTTTTTTAACTGCGTCTTATCTCCTTTTTTATGGAAGAGTACAACGATGCTCTTTGTCCAGTCTTTCGGTACCTCGCCAGTGAATAAGACTTCGTTAAAAAGCAGCCTCAGCGTTTTTGTGATTGCACTACCACCAGCCTTTAAAAGCTCCACTGTAATGCCATCTTCCCCAGGTGCTTTGAGTTTCTTCAGGTGTTTCAAAGCTTGTTTGATCTCATATGTGCTAAATTCCGGTATGTCCTCAGTATAATGTCGCACTAGACGGGAACGCTTATCGCTTGGGTCGAAGTTAGCAGCTTTAGGAACTCTAGACGCGTACAAGTCTCCATAGAAGTCTTCTGTAATTTTTCGTACTTCCTTGCCATTGTTAGTAACCGCACCATTAGCATCTTTTAGAGAGCTGAGGTTGTTTACTGCATTTGTCCGCTGGAACACTTTCAGACCTTTGTTTTTCTCTATAAGTAGCTGTATATGTTTAGTGTTTCTTTCACGAATGTCTTTTCTAAGTGACTTATGGATCTTTTTATTTAGCTCGCGGTGTGCCTCACTGTTGAAGTCGTGGTTGGCTACGTCTTTTCTCTGCCGCATAAGATCCAGCACTTGGTTCGAAACTTGTTCTCGAATCTTGGTAGCTCTGGAAAAATGTTGTTTAGCGGTGCTCCCAACTGTGTGAATAAATTTGAAATATTTATCCTGGAGGCTATCTTCAAAATGTTCTACAGCGTTACGCCGTAGTTTGTTCCAGATAGATCTTTCGAACAACTCGTTAACACCCTCTGGAATACACAGCTTCCCAATAGGCTTCCTGACAAGTTTCACTCTCTCCAATCGTGTGTTAAGAACAATGGTAGCTCGTACAAGTCTGTGGTCGCTGCCGCACTGGAACCTATTCAGCACTGAAACGTCCTGGATGGCTTGTTTGTTGTTTGACAGAATAAAGTCAATCTCTGATCTCGTTTTGCCGTCTGGGCTGGCCCAAGTCCATTTACGCTTCAGTTTCTTTTTGAAGAAGGTGTTCATTGCGTATAGGTTGTTTGCTTCGAGAAAATTTACGAGAGTTTGACCGCGAGCATTCCGTTGATTGATTCCAAAGAGTCCAACACTGGTTTCGTCGTCACGTCTTTGTCCAACCCTCGCATTGAAGTCTCCCATAACTATTTGGTACTGGCAACGTTGGCCCCTGCTCATAGCTTGCTCTACCTCCTCGTAGAAGAGATCAACCTCGCTATCGCTGTGAGTACTTGTTGGTGCGTACACTTGGATGACCTTGAGAGCATATTTCTTATTGATTTTGATAATGACGTAGGCGACTCTGGGTGATATGCTTGCCAGCTCAATAATGTTTGCCTTCAGGTGTCTTTTTATAGCAAATCCAACTCCTCCGTATGATGTGGTCTGCTCTCCTCTGTAGTACAGCAAGTCTCCCTTATCCAGCTGTATTGTGTCTTCACCCTTTCTGCGAACTTCGCTCAGTCCAAGTATGTCCCATTTGATCTGCTCCAGTTCTGTCTCGAGTTCTTTTAATTTCGCTTGCGTGCTCATAGTCCGTATGTTATATGTAGCCAGGGTCAATTTGTTTTGGCAGCCTGATCGAACCCAGGGATTCTTTGCACCCTTTGCTCTGCCGCTACCGTAACCGCTGCCTTGGTTCGGCCTGGCAGAGCCGCTGGGGACTAAGGGCCATCTTTTCGGTGTGCTTGTCATGGAGGTTTATAGCCCGGCACCCGCCACGTCGGCCACACGTCTTGGCGAGTTCCACACTTTTGAGGGGATTTGAATGTCCTCATGGCTTGTGGTAGCCACCTCCAGCAGCAAGCTGCCAGAGGGGGTCGGGTTACTTAACCGCCGCCCGATGCTCGGCGTTTGTCTCTGTTTTGCACCACCCAGGAGGCACGTGTAGGGCAGTTACAGGTTTTTCACCTACGGACGCCGAGACATCACCTCCCGATATCTATACTAATATTATAAAGAGGAAAGATTTGATTGTTTGTTTGTTTGAATTGAATAGGCTCCGAAACTACTGAACCGATTTGGATAATTCTTTCACTGTTGGATAGCTACACTATCCCCGGTGAACATAGGGTACTTTTGATCCCGGAAATGTGGGGGGAAGAGGGGGATATTTGAAAAAAGAAATTACGCGCGGGTGAAACCGGAAGCGGCGGAAGGCTATGCACCATAACCGCAGGCCAACTAAACCTACTGCGGCCGTGTGTGGGCCTCGAGACTAAAGCGTCCACTACCCACTAAACTCCCCCGGTTTCTCCTTCACAACCGATTGGGACGAGCCGGTGCCAGCCTGGTGGCTATTGACCAGCCCATGATTGATAGTAGTGGCCTTGCTTTTTGCGCCGGGGATCGTGATGTCATGTTTGTGATACCTTTTTTTGCGTCAGGAAATGCTGTTACGCACCGGCCCGGCGTCCCTGACAAAACGGACGCCGGACCCCCCCTGCTAAAGCCGGGGGTCACTCAGGTCAGGGACGGAGGTTCGTCCCGAGCGGTGTGTCGGACTCGCACTTCGGCCCTACCGACTAAAACCTGACGATAAACCTCTCAGCGCTGTCAGGGGGGAATTCTTTCAATGTTGAATAGCTACACTATCCCCGGTGAACATAGGGTACTTTTGATCCCGGGAATGTGGAGGGAAGGGGGGGGGGATATTTGAAAAAAGAAATAACGCGCGGGTGAAACCGCGGGAGGAAGGCTATATACGAGAAACGCGAAAGTTTGTAAGTATGGATGGATGGGCGTTTGTTACTCTTTCACGTAAAAATTACTGAATTGATTTTAATGAAACATTACAGTAATATAGCTTATACATCAGAACAACACATAGGCTACAATTTATAAAGATATTCCCGCGGGATTACATCCTATAGTTCACGCGGGCGAAGCCGCGGGCGGAAAGCTAGTAGGCTATAAAATTCCTACGGGAAACGTCTCATTCCCGCGGGATATTTAAAAAGAAATTACGCGCGGGTGAAACCGCGGGCGGAAAGCTAGTATACATATATTATAAAGAGGAAAGATTTTTTTGTTTATTTGTATTGAATAGGCTCCGAAACTACTGAACCGATTTTGGAAAATTCTTTCACTGTTGGAAAGCTACACTTTCCCCGAGTGACATAAAATTTTTCAATTGAAACAGAACTCAATGTGAAGAAAATAAAGCTGAAAATTGGTTGTAGAAATGACAACGCAAAAGACTGGGCCCAAAAAAAAAAGTTGTGCAGATTTGGGACATAGCCTACGAAGTAGATCCAATAAACACCTTCAACTTTTATTATGGCGTCGACAAAATTAGTCCTAGGAAAAAAATAATATGTTTATTATGTTAATTATTTATGTTCATATAAAAATAATAAATTATTATGGACGATAACTTTTTTCCCCTGGTACCGATTATGGTGTCATCATAATAAAAGTTGATGGTGTGTGTGTGGTCTTTCACATAGAATACATCTCATCTCTGCACATTAACAAAAAATTTTTGGGCCCATTGTTCTTAGCAAGTTTTGCATTGTCATTTCATAGATAAGGGTAATCTGATGTGCTGTCGACTGTACCACATTTTAGCATGACCTACCTCACAGACCCACGCATGCGCTTCGCCCTTATGCGCGGTCTCTCTGTGCCGGTCCGCGAGCGGCCGGGACTCGAACACCAGACCGCACGGCTCGCAGCGCAGCCGCTTCAGGTAGTACTTTGAGTTGAACTGGTCTGGCTCTGCGTCGGACTTGTTGCATGCTTGAGTTGCCTGTTTTGGTAGAATAAATAGTTATTTTTCTCTCCACAGTACGTCAAAAGCACGTCAGACTATACACTTTGGACTTTGTACCACTCTTATGTCGGGGGCATAAGTACTATTATCGAACTGCAAGTGTTTGCCGTGATGTTCCGTTAACCGTCATAAGTTATACAAAAACAGAAAATATGAAAGGTAATATAGAACTGCCTCCGTGGTACAGTGGTTAGAGGATAAGGTTTTAATATCCTGAGGTTGTGGGTTCGAATCTCACGGGGAGCATCACTTTATGTAATTGTTTTCAGTTTGGCTAGGACATTGCAGGCTTGAATCACCTGAATATCTGAAAAGAATGATGATTCCTTGCTTCGGATGGCGCGTTAAGCCGTTGGTCTTTACTAAGTTCCAAGTAGGTCTGGTTTTCCTTGCAGGGTTATGAAAATCTAGAATCATAGTCGAAGCGGACCCTAGGCTCCATACTGGATGCAATCAGGAATATGCTGGGATGATGATGATGATGATGGAACAGGAGATACCTTTTTCTTAACTTTTGGTTGTTCATCTTTCTTAGTTGCTTTTAGTTTTCCATTCTTCTTATATGGACCTCTCTTTTTCTTTTCCACAATTTTCGGTTCTGCATCACATGTGTCACTGAAAGAAAGTTAGAAGGAGATATGTCACAAATTTTTTATGTTATTTTATTCTCACTAAAAGGGATCTTTCAGGACTGCTGGGATAAAAATTTACCAGTATATTAGGTCTGTTGGTAATTTTTTGGGGAAATTTTAAAGTATATCCAAAAAATACTGAAATGTATGTCAAAATAACTAATTGCACACCAAAGGTCATGTTAGGTTAGCAATTAAATTTTTTTGATGTTCATTTCAGTATTTTTTGATGTTCAGTTAAATACAACCCATTTTTTTTATTGTCCCTCAGAAAACTGTGTGGCTTAGAACTATCTTATCTAACAAGTCTAACAACACACGGAAGACAGTAGATGGTGTAACTCTGTAACATTGATATTGAGTATTAAAGTATTTATAAGTGTGTGTTTGATGCCTACATGAAGATCATGAATAAAAATTTTAATTTTTTTTTTAATTTAAATTAAACAAAAAATTATATTATACAAATTATAATATACCTCTCATCTGCTGCACCCTCCAGTTTCACATCATCATCAGCATGATCCGTCTCTCTCTTCAAAATAGCACTGTCCTCCTCTTCACCAAGATCCGTGTCTAAATCTTCATATTTGTTCCCTTGCTCACCTTTTTCAGTCTTTATATTGGTCTGAGGTAACTTGTGGAATGAGTTCGCTATTGCTATGCACAATGTTTTGAAACGATGAGCAGTGGAAAGATCGCCGAGGCAGTTCTGACACATTTGATGAGGTAACCCATCTCCTTTTGTAAACTGTAATGAAAATACTTCAGTGTTTATTACTGTACTTTAATTACTTGATGGAGACTTTTTTTATTAAAAAGCAAAGGTAATTAGAAATTAATTGTGTCATTATCTCTTTATTTATTGTACTCATATTTTATAAGACGACATTTTTAACCCGGATGTTACTGACATATAATTTGTGTCCGAACTTGTAGATTTTTTAATATGTGGATAATAAAAAAATAAAAATTCTGGAAAAGTAAAAATAAAAATCTATTTCTAGTGGAAATTCGGAAAATTGGTGTTGATTATAAACAACTCTAGTAAAATAAATACAACTATCAAAAATACCCACAAATCTTTTTATATTTATATATCTTGAGTGTTGTTTTAAAACGACGGTAGTAACAAGTGGGTTAAATATTTAAAAAAGGCTGCCTGTTGAGTTTCTTGACACATTTTCTAATAAAAAAGTTTTGATGTGCAAAAAACTTCAGTTTCAAATCAAATAATCAAGTTACAAAATTATTCTTTATTTACAGTGAAACCCATTCCAATAAGATTAGCTTCCATACACATTTATTATGTCCAATACCTGTATTCCCGTACAAAACAAGATCCTTTCGATAATACTATCATCTCCCTCGAAGATGTTGGTCATCTCACTGTCCCTGCCCGTGCAAACTCGGCAGGAATCCATGATATTTACTTGTATTTTGGAGATAAAGTTTTCGGTACATTTGAAACCACTTGTTGCCTTTTAGTTTATGACATGTTTTGTCACAATATTATATATTATAACACTTTAAATCTATTTCATATTATTAGAACGAATTATTAAACATAATAACAGGAACTAATATTATATTTAACGATAAAATTACATACACGATTAGTTTCATTAAATTGATTTTTTTCGAAACGAACGAGTACGAACCTTAGAGCAGAACATATGGAGATGCCCTATTGATCTATACAAAAAATTGCTTAAATGAATATACATCGAATCGACACTTGCCTTACAAATATATACTTATCTCTTTTCATCTAAGTGATTGTTGCGTATGAAAAAAGAGACAGATATCTTTGCATTGTACCCATTTTGGCAACACTTTTTAGTGACGTCACACAGTTTTTGACGCGTGCCGGTTTCGCCATATTGTGTTCCAGCTAGTGATGTGAAACAATATTTTTATGTATCGATACGTTTTAGATAGTTATATTCTGCAATGGTATATTTCTGCAGATTTCCTGTAAGTGAAACATTAAAGAAGAAATAGATAGAGTTAATAGGTGGGGAAAATATAAATCCACGACATAAAATAAGGCACGTTTGCTCGCTACACTTCAACGAAAACTGGTTTTACAGAACTCTCGACATAACAAGATTACGTGATGGTAGTATGAAACAGTACAGTATCTTCACTTTATCTTCTGTTTAGGATTTTTGGAAAAATGTAATAGGTTTATTAACCATGTGAAGTTGAAATTTCCATAATAATTTATATAACTAACCTATTGTTATATTAAGGCACTGCATCATCATTATTTTGTGATAGGAAAATAAGAAACTATTTATAGATTTCTAACAAAATATGTGCATTTATGATCGACACGTAAACTTATATCGATATACAATATTGGCTGCACTACGGTCGGGCGCTATCATTGGTGGCGCCATTTTGTGTTCCAACTTTAGGTATACACGTTTTGTACCTACTTAGGGCATCTCCATGTGTTCTACTCTAAGGTACGAACGAACGATATTTTGACGTTGATAGATGACATTAAATAAAATGTCAAAACACAATCCAAGATGGCTACCGATGGTGATTTCTGAACGAAAATTTGGCCAAACAATTGCTATCCACGGCCAAAACCTTTTTTATGTAAACCTCCCTCAGATTATGATGCGGACGACAGTGCGGACTTATATACTATATATACATTATGGAGATTTGGATAAATGAAGAAATTTTATAAGTCACTATTGACGTAAAGAAAAAGAATAATAAATAACAATAATAACACTAGTTTACAAAATTTAACTTTTTGTCTGTTGCTGTGGATTAAATGGTTGAAAACATTAACTTAGGTTTAGTTTATATTAAATTAAGCCTAAATTTTTTTTTTTTCAGGTCCAGTTTTTTTGTTTTTGATTTTTATTATTTCTATGCATATATTAGTCGATAACGTGCGTATTTGACTGTTTGTATCTAAATATTTGGTGTTTCTGAGATAGAAGTAACAAAAATGATTAAGCTTAAACATTCTTAATCATTTTTGTTACATAAACGGACAATTTTTTAAAATTTGTATAGATATTATGTTTCAAAATACCAATTTTAAATATTCTGGAATGTGCTTGGAAAATGACAAATTTAGGGCATCTGATTGCGTTTGTAAATCGTGGATTTAATATTTAGGTTTATAGGAAAGTAGAAGTAAAGGTTCTTTTTTATTTAAAACACTAGACTTTTGGAATGATCCAAAAAATCATCTAGACTACTGTTACCTTGGTAGCGCTAAGTTCATGCTACGGCTGTGAAGGCTTAAATCACTAAAAATCGAGGTAAATGCCAGAACCCAAGTACGATATGACGTGTTCAGCGTCCAATTCAACATTCACCTGAATTTCAGTGCCTAAAAATATAGCTGGACTCTTAGAGCAAGTCAGTAAAGGACTAAAGCACATCTCCCATTGATTCTGATTTTTAAAGTTTGTCAGGTGAGCCAAAATGCTTTACACAAAATAATTTGAATAGTTTTTAAGAACATTTGAATATTTCTAAACAAGCTTCAGAATTATTGGCATCGGATATACAGAAAAAAATCGTTTTTTCCAAGAACTAGAATAACGTTTTATCGCGCAAGTAAAAATTATTTCGTAGTTATTTTTCGAACCAATGAGATGCAAATGAGCCTAGAATTTCAATTCCTGGTCACCTGAACAGAATTCTGAAAAATTTAGGAAATATGAGCGAAGAGCAGGGAGAGCATATGCGTCAGGATTTACGTGTCATGAGGAACGTTATCTGGGTTATAAATACGATGTCTGACTATTGCTGGTCTCTGATACGCCTTTTTCCCAAGGCTTCACAATTAAAGAAGACATTTAAAGCCAAATTTTTGTTAAACATAACAAATAACAAAGTTTAGAAAAAAAAATTGGCAAATACACGCTTTTTTCTGTCTGAAACGTATGTAGCTGAAACTCAAAAACTAGACCTGATAAAAAAAAAACTACTAATAGTTTTGAATATAGTATAACACAAGTAGTCAACAACAGCTAAAAAAATTCCGGCAACAACTGTACTGTAAACTAGTGTAATAAAAATCATTTATTGTGCATGGAAATCGAAATCAGGTACATAAAATTTGCAGATCTTCTGCTAGAAATACAGATTCCCTAAAATCCTACCTTTACAGGTGTAGATACCTACAATAAGATCTTTCCTCAAGCTGCAAGCTAAATACATAGATTTCCGGAGACCGGAGTTATGTTAATGTAGCGTATATATTATATAATCGTATGGCATGGCATCCATCATTAAGCATTCATTTTATGCTTGATTAAAAGGGACAGTAGTGTAATGGATGAAATTGGGGAAACAAACATTCTTAATCGAATTGTTTATTGGTGAAAGATATTGATTGGTCGTCCTGCCAAATATACAGAATAGAACTGAATACTTCCGTCGACTTTTTGTTGTTAATGTTTTTTTTTTGTTCTCTGGCTATTGCCGCCCAGAGTACGACAGATTAGTTATTTTTTATTTTTTTTTAAAGATGCGTTGTTTTTTTTTTTAAGATTAATAGGGGATAGCCTTTCGCTAATGGATACGAATCGGCGGAAAAGCGATGAATTGTTGTTAATGTTGTTATGTAAAAGATACTGTACTGAGATACTGGTACTACTGTTACAAAAATAAAACGTTCTATCGACGAAGAATGAAAGGGAGAGACGAATGTTGGACTTTATTCACACAGCAGCGCCATCTAGCCCCACAAACTAAGCATTAGCACGTGCTAGATAACGGATAAATATTACTTTTGTAAATAAATACATTTATACAAAGAAACACCCAGGTTCTTACACACAAATGTTTGTAACGTGCGGGGATCGAACCCGCAACCTCCGGTATTGTAAATATAGCCAACTTCTTGACCATTACACCAAAATATGGTTATATGGCTCGTCAATTTTTATTCAAAATAGAAACTCGTACTCTTTCCTGCAAAAATGAATGAAATCGTGGCCTTGGAGACGCCTTCGTGATACGTGGTTACGTGGACCTTCTTACCAAGTAGACTCAGAACATAATATCAGGGAATCCACTGGATGCGAGTGGCGCTGTCGCTGGATCTGTTTGGAGATCCCATATGAGAAGTCTACATAGGTTCAGCGGTTTTCGATGATGAAGTACAGTGCAAATACTGTAAATCCCTATTCCAATTCCAACAAAACTTATTCAATTTTAATGATATTTATTTGAGAAAACTACAAAATATAACCTTTATGCTCAGCATTATTAGCCATCCTTAGTCCAAAGCCACTACTTTTCTCATTTCTGAACGAAATTGTAAAATGGCCCCCGTGAAACGTCAATCATTGCTGCTGACATCGTCGATTTTGGTGATTTATTCATGCGGCCGCGTACATTGAGCGATCGCGGAGTGTTATATCTATTGTTACATTATATCAGTGCGTATCAGTGCCGTCTGTAAGCCCCAGCGCTGTGGCCGACAGATATCTGTAAGTTTTATTGTTTATTTAATTTAATTGGTCGTACTACATCGGCGGTACGGCCAGTTCTTATCACGGAGTTTTGGTGGTGATTTTATCAAGGAATTATCCGCTTACCGGTCGTTACGATGCTCATTATTCGTCACTGATTGCGGTGTATTGATTGTGCATCGTTAAATGGAAATAAATATTTAAATAGAGTTATCACTAACGGATAATCATTGCATCAGATTGGAATAGAAAATGTATGTGAATGTTTTCCAGTTGCGAACTGGTTTTATACTTTGCGGGTTATGTTTATTGAGTCTGTGGTTACTTTTATGTGTTTATTTTAATTTATAATACCCATTTCACTAAGAACTAGAGCTGTGTGCTTCATGTCCCGCGCCTAACATTAAACTATCTTTGTTATTTCTTTGCCATTTTTAATCTAATATATTTTCCGAAGGTAAAACTCATATTTATAGTCATATTTATAGTTCAGTATATCATGAATACTAAACCAGTAATGCTGTAAGAAGAAGGAAAAAAGATTTGAATATTATTGAATGTTATTATTTTTATTACCCACTGCATTATTTATTAACACAACCAGGGGTCATTTGTAAATATTAGGTATCTAATTAGAAATTAAAGTTCTTATTAGAAAATGTTAAGATTAGCATAATACCCACTTTTCCTAAAAATAAAATTTGAACCAGAAATGAAAAAGTTGCAAGTGCTTTTCAAATTAAACATAAGTGTGTCCTAGAATTTGTATCCTAGGTCATCTTGCAAAGGATAGGAATACTAACAATTTAATTGTAAATAGTTATTAGGTATGTTTAAATTGCCGAAAGTGAAAAGTAATTTTACCTATTTTATTTTATTTCGAGAAACAAACGGATAAACATACTTCTATACTAATATTATAAAGACGAAATATTTGATTTTTTGTTTCTTTGTATTGAATAGGCTCCGATACTACTGAACCGATTTGAATAATTCATTCATTATTGGATAGCTACACTTATTTGTTTTTTCAAATATCCCCTCCCTTTCCCCCACATTTCCAGGATCAAAAGTACCCTATGTCACCCGGGAATAATGTAGCTTTCCAACGGAGAAAGAATTTTTCAAATTGGTTCAGTAGTTTCGGAGCCTATTCAATACTAACAAACAATCAAATCTTTCCTCTTTATAATATTAGTATAGATAAAGTATCATCCTATTAATGTCCTACTGCAGGGCAAAGGCCTACATAATTAAAGTTAAGTCATCACTACAATAATGGGTATTGATTGGTTGCAACAAACCTAGCTCAGGTTTGTTGTGTCAAAAAAAACAGACACAAATCTTGCCATACCTGAGACCACTTTTATTTATACCCCTAGACCAATGGTTTGACACTTTATTGAATTAGCCTTTTGAACGCCAAGCTAAGGGTGCCATCAGACGGACTGCACCGCAGCGACTGCGCGCAGTCGACATATTCAACTGCATGCAGTTGCTATACACAACTGCTTACAGTCATGATATCAACTGCACGCAGTCGGCTGCAGTGTCGACTTCGCGCAGTCGGCTAGTGACCGCGCGAAGTTGAAGGAACGACTGCATGCAGTTGATATTGACTTCACACGACTGCAGCCGACTGCGTGCAGTTGATATCATGACTGTAAGCAGTTGAATATAGCAACTGCATGCAGTTGAATATATCGACTGCGCGCAGTCGCTGCGGTGCAGTCCGTCTGATGGCACCATAAGTATGAACGCATTGTCGCTGTCGTGTCCTGTACGCCAGAGCTGGGTTATTCTTTAATTTCGAATGTAAGGAAAAAATACAAGTAATAGACATATTTATTTAATATTTTTAGAGTAAGGGTTTTTGTTAAGTATTATAGACGTCGTTGGCGCACAGTGCCTGCAGGTGCTTGTCAGGTATAGACGACTTTGTCGTCGAAAAGGTTTATAAATGATCTTGCGACAGCCCCGCATCAGATCTCATCCTTTATTCTCCTAATAGCTTCTTTTCACTACCATCTTAAGCATTGATGGAGTAACTTTGGAATGAAGTCACCAGAACCAATAAAAAAATAAAAAGGTATCTTGCTCAAAGCTCAGAAACCCCCTCCAAATGCTTGTTACCTTGACCTATTGACCTACCTATTCTAGCACCCTCTCGTAACTCAAGGGTATACTGAATCCCTCTTGTATTATCTTGATTTCACGATGACGTCATAACCACGTTGTTTGAGACACACTGTATGGAAAAACAGTGAAGTACCGTTCCGTCGAATGTTCGTATTTTACCAAACCAAATATTCGGCTGAACATCCGAAAATGATTCTCTATAGAAAACACGATATGGAAACTCTACTTGGTTATATTTATCCGTTATCTAGCCATGGTATACGTGGAGGGGGGGGGGGGAAAGTTCGCGTATGTGCACTTGCGCAAGACCAATGGCGCGCGCGAAAATCCCGACGCCTGCGCGCGCAATTGGTCAGAGGTATGCTTCTGACCAATAGCGCGCAGGCATGTCAAAATTCGTGTTCTGCGCAATGCCCATCAGATAGTCAAGAAGTTTACCGAAGTTTGGGGCTAGTCGGCGCTGTGTTAATAGTGTGTAAAGATATTCATATTTATTTGCTCTGTGTAGCAAACTGTTTATTTAAAAGTTGTCGTGTGCATAAAAATACGTAACGTAAGGTTAGTTCCATGAAAGTTCAGTAATCAGGCTAAATAATTATAATATCAACTAATAAAAAAGTAATAATCAAATTTCGCACAAGTTATCTTTTCGGGAAGAATAAAAATGCTCACAAAAAAAGTGGAAGCCAGTCAGTACACTTGAAATCAAAGACTCAAAAGACCGAGGAGCCTACAGTCCGGCAGCACACTCGAGTGGATCGACTCTTCCTGGTTAGTAGTCCCTCAATGGTCCCTACTATCAGGTGGGCTGCGTGCCTGACTGACTGCAAACTGATCTTGTATAAAAAAGGATATTGGAGACATCTCACTGCCTGCGTCTTTACTGTCCTATGCAAACGATTCTTGACCTTCATTGACCTAGAACTTTTCAAGTATATGTACTTAGAATCAGACTGACTTACACAAGGACCTACTATTCTAGACATCTATAGATAGTATAGTATATTCTATAGTACCCAACACCTCCGGAATTTGAGAAAATCAAGTGTTATACGAATGCGGAAGACACGGTGCGCTGTATTCTTAAAATGTTACTGAAAATACCATTCTAGAAAGACAGCCTTGACTTAACTTAACCTGAAGTCGACAGGGGAAAATAATTATTTTAAACAATTATTATAATTTTTTCTTGTAAATGTTTTTTGAAGGCGTTTTCTACTACGCACCTATAATATTACCATACGATAAAAAAACCTAAAAAAACTAGCTTAACCTTTTTTTCATACGAGCATTTCGTCTAGCCAGGTTACGCTTAAATAGAATCCCCAAACGGGGCCGGGGGCCCAGGGATGTTGGTGCGAAGAGTGGATAACCTTCGTACTAGAGGAGTTGTTCCAACTTGTTTCTATTGCTGGTTATCACCACTATACTTCGCAACAGTCCACTAAGTTCAGTAACAGGTCACTAAGTCACCTACATCACTTCGACACTTTCTTGTCTACAACTGCACGCATCTCGCGACATTTGCCACGCACAACCAAGCTTTTGAATGAAATACCTTCAGCTGTTTCCGATAAGATACGTGCTCGTATGACCTAGCGACCTTCAAGAAAAGAGCGTATTTCTCCATTTGGGTTCTCTGTAAGCCCCGGCAGACTACCCTAAGATGGGTCCTGTGTACAAGTATGATTGTATGCTTCAGCCATCGTGATGCCTGATGTTGCAAATGTCCATAGGCTACGGGGAACGCTTACCATCGGGTGATCGGTTCTTTTCTTCTGCTCGTTACGGCTTTTTCTTGAAAAAATAAACGTCTATATTATGTCTATATCTTGACCGCCTCCGTGGAACAGTGGCTAAGCCGCTTGGGTATGAAACACGGAGGACGTGGGTTCGATTCCCACCTTGGGTCTGGTTGGTGGTAGGGCTTTTTCAGAGTCCGGCTGGCTAGCTACAACCACCACAGGTGAAAGCCGCCATAACAGCTCTGGCTGTGTTCCGGCAAAATTAATGTTGGAGCCAGTACACTTGAAATCAGAGGCTCGAAAATCGGATGAGCCTACAGTCTGGCAGCACAAGCAACGCTCCTAGGTGAAGCGTCCCTCAATGGAATAGGCCGCAGTGGCCGCTTACCATCAGGTGGGCTGCGTGCCTGTCTGCCAACTGACCTAGTATTAAAAAAAACGCGACGATTTGACGAGCCATTTGGTGTAATGGCTGAAAAGTCCGCTATTACATGAAGAAGTCGCGGTTTCGGTTCCCCCACGGTACAAAAAAAGTATGCATAAACATGTTTGTGTCGGGGTGTTTTTAAATATAAAAAGTGTTTTAAGTATAAGTTTGTGTGAATAATGTCCAGACTCCAGGGAATATTTATTGAATAGTAAACCAGATGTCCATTGACTGTACACGTCATTTCTCCTGTCCATGACCAGTCCGACCTTGCGAGGGTGAGGACGCGCAGAGGACAACTCGTCATTCACTCGACATTGGTTCTGACCCAGGGGCTATCGCTGCGCTATCAGGAAGTCACCGCGGTTCGGATGAGCTTCGCGAGGGGGAGATATGTAAATAATCTGATGTTGAATTAAAATGTAACTGGAATTAAGGTGGAGCTAATATGGATGCAGTTCCGGAAATGTGTAAGATCTCTGGACATTCACAGCGAAGTCTTGCCCCAAACTAAGCATAGCTTGTACTCTGGGCGCCAGGCAAAGTAAGTTGTTTTTTTTTATTAAAAAAAAATTCCAACCTTTGCTGGCCCACTGCTAGGCAAAGGTCTTTCCCAAATCTCTCCATATATCTCTGGCTTAAGCCAGAGTTTGCCAGTCACCGGAAAAACGGAACAGAACGTCACACCATCGTTTTCTGGGCCTTCCCCTGCGCCGCTGTGAAAATACATAATTATATATTTTAAAATAGTTTTTATATATGCACGCACGCAGTTTGGTTCGTGGGGCTTCTCAACTGTTACACCATCGTCGATTATTCTGATTGTAAGAGGTACAGTGATCCGACTATAAAATAATGTCCTAGCCGAGTTACTACGCGGCCAATCTTCAATATATTTATTAGTACTGCATTGAGTGCGCAAGCACAGGTGCACTCCCTATTCCTCCACTCTCATAACACGGTGGGACAGCAATCTGACACGACCGAAGAGAGAACTGCGAACATTTTTACAAACGCAAAAAAAATATTACATCAGAACGAGATAGCCGTTTCCTGTTACAATGGTCTCGTTCGCACCTGATCATTTACCAAAGGTTATCAAACACTCTTCTTATCGAATCATTTATAAACATGGTAAATCAAATTAGTATAATTTTGTTCAGAGGTCAAAGCTTGCCAAACTATACTGTAATATACGGTCTTATTACAAAATGGGCTGATTTTATTACGACACGTGTGGCGCTTAAATTCTACAGCCTGTCTGATGGTAAGCGGTTAGGCCTCGGCCTCGGATTTCGCGGGCAGCGGGAGCGGTAGTGGCGAGATGTTTTGTATGGAATCCCATAGACTTGTTCTCGAACACAGCTGGGCGGCAGCGGGATCGACGGCGCACGCAGGCGCACTGCCGTTCACCGCTTAAAAGCATCGCATCGCATCGTACCGCTCTCTTGACGGCCCGCTTCAAGCGGTGACCGCAGTGCACCTGCGTGCGCCGCCGCTCCCGCTACCGCGAAATTCGAGGCCGAGGGCCTTTGCGCGTTGCCGATAACGTTTGTAGGAAATGAAAGAATTTTCCCGCTGCCAACCATGGCACCCTCAATTGAGACCTTTCTCACTCACAAAAACACAACGCAACAGTTAGGTATGAAGTGATACTACGCTGTGGTCCTTTGTAAAGTGAAGGTTTTCCAAAGTCGAGTGGCTCATTGGAATGGAAGAACCACAATATTCAACCTCTATTGATCACCATAAGGCCACCGCCACCGCCACCGGCTAACCTTTTTTTTCGGTGGAGAATGCATTAAGGCACCATAAGCGCAGGTTAGATACCGGGGATGGACTGGTCGATAGCCACAACGCTAGCACCGGCTCGTCCCAATCGGGTGTGTAGGGGAACCGGGGGAGTTCACGCTTTAGTCTCCAGTCCCACACACAGCCGCAGGTCTAGCTAGCCTGCGTTTATGGTGCATAAACGCATTCTCCTCTGAAAAAAAAGGTTAGCTCGTCTAGCGACTGTGTGTGTCCTCGAGACTAATGCGTACCACTACCCATTGATTCCCCCCGGTTTCACCATTTCAGCTGATTGGGACGAGCTGGTTCTAGCCTAAAGCTTTTAACCAGCCCATCACCGGGCCACCGCTTGTTACGCATTCTCCTCCACAAAATATTATAACAAACTATTATAAACTCACAAGGGTATTCTCTGTTTTCTTTTAAAATGTGCTTGGAGTTCCGACTGGCTGCTTTTAGTAGATGTACTTATTAATGACCTTGGGAGGGTTAAAATTCATATAGTGTTCTCAACAATAATTTTAAATAATTTTTATGTATATAAATAAAAATGAATACTAAAGTAAGTGATACGAAGTTCACCGGGTCAACTAGTATGAAATAGAAAAAAAGCCATTAAATACATGTAGAATTTTCCCTGAAAAACAATACTCACATGTTTTTTCAAGTTGTTTAGAGAGTTTAATCAACTAGCGTGTTTTTTAAAACGGTGTGAACTTTAGCCATTACGTAGAAAAAGGTCGAAATGGTTAAAACCTTTGAATTTACAATGGGCGAGGTTAAAAAAACAATGCGTTATTGCTTGCGTAAAAGCCTTTAGCAAAAATATGAACGCAAATATATCAGAAAATCGTCATAAGGCTGGTTTCAGAGTAACGCTGCCGGCACACGCGTAGCGTATTACACTGCCGGTTTTCTTTGCAGTTCAAATCGTCGCTATCTTATAAGAACAGCGATACTTGCTGATAAGCGCGCTGTTCGCATGCTTGTCAGCGTGACTCTAAAACCAGCCTAAAAAAAGAGAGATAAAAATAGAGACTCTTGGGTGCTATTTTCTCATTTAAAAAAAGAGATTTTGTTGGGTGCTATTTTCTTATTATAAAAGAAAAAGACACTTGGATGCCGTTTTCTTATTTGAAAAAAGTTTTTATTTGGTGCTATTTTTGCATTTTAAAAGAAAGAAAGGGGTTTGAAGATTTTGGCCTTCCTACGCGTCCGCCATTTTGATTTTTTTTCAAAATAGCGTTCACTTAAAATTGTATCAAAAATCGATACCTTATATTAATACAATCATAATATGTTATAAGACAAAAACTCGTAAAGTGTCACATTTTAAAGATATAAGCAACCAAAGTAAAGTTTCTTTATTTTGAGGTTTTTTTTTCTCAAGTTATAGTTCACATAAAATTCATTCAAAAATAGATACCTGATATCAATACAAACATAAAATGTCATTAGACGAAAACCCGTGAAGTGTCACGTTTTAAAGATATAAGCTACTAAAGATTTATTTCGAGTTTTTTTTTTGTCTCAAGTTATAGTTCACATAAAATTCAATTAAAAATGGGTACCTGACATCAATACAAACATAAAATGTCATTAGACGAAAACTCGTAAAGAGTCACGTTTTAAAGATATAAGCAACTAAAGTTTTACTTCTTTATTTTGAGTTTTTTTTTCACAAGTTATAGTAATAATGACATCTTATGACATTTTATGTTTGTATTGATGTCAGGTGTTCATTTTTGAATGAATTTTATGTGATTTGACACAAAAAAATCTTAAAATAAAGAAGTTAGACTTTAGTTGATTATATCTTTAAAACGTGACACTTTACGGGTTTTCGTCTAATAACATTTTATGTTTGTATTGATGTCAGGTATCCATTTTTAAATGAATTTTATGTGAACTATAACATGAGACAAAAAAAAACTCAAAATAAATCTTTAGTTGCTTATATCTTTAAAACGTGACGCTTCACGGGTTTTCGTCTAATGACATTTTATGTTTGTATTGATGTCAGGTATCCATTTTTGAATGAATTTTATGTACACTATAACTTGACACAAAAAAATCTTAAATTAAAGAAGTAAACCTTTAATTGCTTATAGCTTTAAAATGTGACACTTTACAGGTTTTTGTCTAATAACATATTATGTTTGTATTTATGTAAGGTATCGATTTTTCACAGAATTTTAAGTGAACGCTATTTTGAAAAAAAATCAAAATGGCGTACCACAAGGTAAGCCAGCCTCCATACAAAAATCTTCAAACCCCTTTATTGGGTGCCATTTCCTCATTAAAAAAAGAGACATTATTGGGTGTCATTTTCTCTTTTAAAAATAAAGAAACTTAAAAAGAGAGCATCTAATTTTAAAAAAAAGAAAGTATCGGTGCCATTTTCTTGGTTTTAATCTCTGTGGAACTGTGAAAGAAAACCCTGTGAAAAACCGGGGGAGTTTATTAGATATTGGGTGGGACGTCTAGTTCCGAGATGAGACCCACACACTTTCGCTTCCTCAAAGAAAAACGTACTCTGACAAGAAACGTAACAGACAGAATAAAAAAAAACAATTACAGACGTTGGCAAACAAACCGCCAAGCTGAAATGGGACTGGGCAGGCCATGTTTCCCGAATGAACACTGAGAGGTGGCCCAGAATCGTCACAGAGTGGACTCCTAAAGATGGACAGCAGAAAACGATGTTGTGACGATCTGTTCCGATTTCCGAGGACTGGCAGACTCTGGCTCAAGCCAGAGATATGTGGCGAGATTTGGGGAAGACCTTTTCCCTGGGACAGTATAGGTTAGATAAAAAATAAAAAAATCCGTGGCACCCATAGTACAAGCTAATAGGGGTACGATGTCGCTCTGTGAATAGTGTTCAATTAATTTAATTAGATCGGAATAAAGCGCTATGAGAAAGAAATATATATATAATTTATGTGTTTGTCAGTTTGTCTGTTAGTTTCGTCCGTAGTGAACTTTACCCTGCAACTTTCGCACTGATCCGACCTCGAGCGCAGATAGTAGAATGACATTGCTTGTGTAATAAGAACTATTAATAATAATATCTGGTTCTTAACCTTTCCTGTGAAGGGAGGTCAATGGCGCCGGGTGTTATGTAAGGGGAAGAAAAGTTAAGCAACTTTATGTCGGTCGATGGCGGGATGGGTGATCTAAAATTCTAAAACTTGTGTACGTAAAATTTTCGTACATTGATGTCAATTTTTTATATCTTTTTTATGAAAAGGTGATGTGTTCTGTCCGCCTTTAAAGAAATAGTATGATGGTAGGGGAAAGTAAGTTTAAGTAAGGGCTGTGGGTGGAGATGGGGTGATATACGAGCCACCAGCACTCTCACTGACCAAATTATTTGATCTTTTGCCATATAAGGTACCTCTTGATGACTGTAAAAAAACTAATTTCGTAATCATAATAATAAATGTAGCTTAACAGATGAAAGATGTTAACACATTGAGCGATGCTTCCTGGTAAAGTGGCCCTTATTGGCTGGCTTTAGTGGCCCAATCAACGATGGGTATTTAAATTCGTTGGGCCCAATTCTTTAAATCACGCGTACAATATCATTCAGTTGCCGAATGTGTTTCACGTTTCATAAGATAAAATGATATCTGCGTCTCGATAATCGCAGTTATTCATTCTTAAATAACGTTTAAAAAAGTTCGATAACGGTTCATGCACCTATCACGGGAAACGGAACGTAGCCGGTCCGCGCATGCGTAGTGCGCCGCGGTATCAGTAGGTCGCCGCTGGTCGGGCTGAGCGGACGTGTCGCTCGCCATAACAATATTCGCGAGTGTTCCGCGCGTGATTTCTTCACAGTTTTTAATCATCAAAGGAAATTTTCTTTTCCGCTGAACGCCACAGGCGATTTAAAGAAGTGAGTGGGTTAAAAATTGTTGATTTTTTTTGTATTTTTGTTAATGATGTATTATGCAAATTGCAGCGGCCGGTTGTCGGGCGAAAGTGTGTTTCGAACATTTATTAACGCTATGAGCTGGTTTTCTTTTTGAAATTGATTTTGTAATTCTACTTTTTATTTTTTTATTTTTTACCTACTACATACTTAAAACGTTTAGTATCCTTTGCTTTTTTTTCTATTTAATTTAAATTTTTAGATTTTCAGCTAATTTTAAATACAAAAGTGATAATTTTCTTTTAAATGGATTAGTTATAATACTTATAATAAAATATAAGTTGGTACTGCCTTATTAAAAACTCAATAATAACTACGGGGTCTAAATATTTGCACAAGGGTTATAATAACAGGTTATAACGATATGTATGAAAATAATGAATGGCTCTCAAATATTAACGTGTTTAAAACTGGTTTAAACTTTTTATAGAACTCCATAATTAATTGACGTACTTGTTTTTTTTTATTAAGTTTGTAAAAGGATATATTTACTAATATTTATTTAAACAAACTGTTAATTAATATGTGACATGGCATTTTTTTAATGAAAGCAAACTTATGTGATGAATAAAATGCGTTCACAAATAGTTTTTCAAGTACTGTAAATAATTTTTTATTATATTAAAAAAGAAGGACTAACAGGAGTTCCTTGTAGTACTTGCCAACCAATCACGTCGAAGTGCAAATAGTTAATCGAGTTTCAAGACATCATTTGACGTCAAAAAAAAAACTTATTTTTAGCGCAACCCATCTGATAGGCTACTGCGGCGTATTCCATTAAGGGACATTTCACCAGGAAGCGTCGCTCAATGTGCTGCCAGACTGTAGGTTTTTGATCTTCGAGCCTTTGACTTTGTGTTTTTTCCTTTTTTATTTGTAAAAAAGCGATAAAATATGCACTCAAGTTTTTACTACGGCTGCGTAAACTTATTTGCGGTTGAAAAAACTTGTGTGTTGACGTCACGTTTTGATGTTTGGATTAGCATATTTGTCTTTAAACTTCAAAGTTCACAGCGATCACGGACGACGTCAGTTCGAACAATAGTTATTGTCAACATAATAGGTATGTACTTGTTTATTGAAATTTAAATGTTTTTTTTTTTCAAATCGCGTCTAACTTTGGGGGTTAAAGTGTTAAGATGTTGAGGTGATGATGTGTTTGAACGTTTTACAGGATTTTTTATGTTTTTTTTTAATTTTCATAGTAACCTTGAGGGCCGCCTCGACGGTGGAGTGGTTTAAATACCGGTCCGAGATCTCAGGGGGGTTCAATTCCCGGGTCGAGCCAACGACTCAGGCGCAATGTCCCTTTCTCAAAATGTCCACTGGTAGCGAAATGTCCTATTAGCATAATGTCCTTTTAGTAAAATGTCCTGTTCTCAGAATGTACCTTTTGCCAAATCTCCCTTTCGCAGAAAGTCCACTTCCTAGTGCAAATGTATAATAATATGTAGGTATTTGAGAAAAAAAATACAAATACGAAGCACGAAAATCTTTTACTGTTGGAGAGATACACTATCCCCGGGTGACATAGGGTACTTTTTATTCCGTAAATGTGGGGGGAAGGGGGGAATATTTGAAAAAATAAATTACGCGCGGGTGAAACCGCTGAGGAGGCCGCTAGTATTTAAAAATTAATTTCCTAATTATTTTCGATTTTTAAATTTTTTTCATATATTTTTTTATTGGAAGGCCTTCAATTAAGTTTATTGGTAGTTTGTTTGAGTTAACACAACGTCCTTTAAAATTGAGATGATCATTAATTTGTTAAGTACATATTGGTGCCTAGGTTTATTGGTACACGTAAAAGTGTGTGCATACTCTTAATCTAATAATAAATATCCTTGACCATTTTCACACAACTCCATGTAGCCTTCATCTATACTCCTATACTTACTAATAATATAAAGAGGAAAGATTTGATTGTTTGTATTGAATAGGCTCCGAAACTACTGAACCGATTTGAATAATTCTTTCACTTTTGGAAAGCTACACTATCCCCGGGTGACAGAGGGTACTTTTTATTCCGGAAATGTCGGGGGAAGCGGGAGATATTTGAAAAAATAAATTACGCGCGGTTGAAACCGCAGAATCATATAATTTACTAAAGTTTTTTTATTTAGAGTATTTTTCTTTGTCAGGTAAATTGATTAAATACTGAACAAAGAAATATTTTATTTTCTTTGCAATTTTTATCTATTAGCATAGATTAAAACATTGGATATTGCGTTTTAAAAATATGACCAAACATGTTGTTTAGTACTTGTTTAACCAATAATACTGTTTGTTATACTGATTAGTAATATCCTGTTATGTTTTTAAAGTTTAGATTACCACAGGAAGTATTTTAATCCACATGGTGATAAATCAAAGAACGTATAATATTTTGGTTACTCCAAAAAACTTTTTCTTTTAATCAATATTTGAATGCTTTTTGTCTATCAAAAATTTATTTTTTTATACTAGGTCAGTTGGCGGACAGGCACGCAGCCCACCTGATGGTAAGCGGCCACTGCGGCCTATTGTATTGAGGGACGCTTCACCTGAAAACGTCCCTCAATGTGCTGCCAGACTGTAGACTCATCTGATCTTCGAGCCTCTGATTTTAAGTGTACTGGCTCCCACATTAATATTGCCGGAACACAGCCAGAGCTGTTATGGCGGCAGATTTCATTGGGTCCAGCCATTCCTGGTTGCCCCCGGCAGGTATGCCCCCACGGTTTAACGGCAAACGGGAACAAATTTTTTTTATGTGGGGGTATACCGGCCGGTGGCAACCCGGAATGGGGGCATAACGGCCGGACCCATTTCATCTGTGGATATATAACATTTTCACCTTCGTAATTGAAAATGAAAAAATGAAAAATTACATACTTTAAAGGCAACTCTTATTTAGTATTTGCCCTGTGGTCTGAACTGACCCCAGCTTGCAGCTGCTTCGGGTCGACTTAAATGATTTCCCAACTACAAAACAAAATGTAAAACAGATTGCATATATTCGGAAATCACTGCAATATCACGTATTTGCGGCCATTCCTGTTGTAATGAAGTCGGTTAATTATTAACTTGGTATTTCAACTACGTCAGTGTTACCAAACATTTGGATAGTTAAGCAATATGGAGTTAGGTTAAATTGAAAATATTTAAAAAAATATTTCACTTCGAAGGCCTTGTCCCGCAAGGGGTTAATAAAACCTCTTTTTTTTTTGAGAATGCTACTACGCATTGCTACCCACCCCTTTGGTGGTTGGAGTGAAGATATGTGGGACTCTCCGTTTCTCCCGCTGCCCCACCCAGCCCTTAAGTTGGACGAGGCACCGACAGTGGAACTACCCACTAAACTCCCGTCCTACTAACCGTCGCCACGAGATCATGTGGGGTCATTCACCCCATTTGACCGTGGCGGGCGACCGCCCTGTTTTTAGGACTCATAGTGGCTTGAGGATGGCCGAGGAAGTCTGACCATCCTTCCAACTGAACGGGACCGTGCAAGGCGAATGCCAGTCCACCTACTGACACCCGTTTTTTTAGCTTTCCTATGGTGCATAACCGCAAGCTAACTAAACCGTGCCGTGTGTGGGACTCGAGACTAATGCGTCCACTACCCACTTTACTTCCCCGGTTTCCCATTCACTGTTCACACCCGGTTGGGACGAGCCGGTGCCAGCCTTGGATCATTCTCACTAGTTCCGGTCAAAAAAGTTCCGCCGGAACTAGTGATACTTTTTTTTTCTCATTAGTTCCTTGTCACTTTGACACTAAGTCCCGGCGGAACTAGTGATACCGTTTATTCTCATTAGTTCCTTGTCAATTTTGACACTTAGTCCCGGCGGAACTAGTGATACTGTTTACTCTCATTAGTTCCTTGTCAATTTTGAATGGAGTCCCGGCGGAACTAGTGATACTGTTCATTCTCATTAGTTCCTTGTCAGTTTTGAATGGAGTCCCGGCGGAACTAGTGATACTGTTCATTCTCATTAGTTCCTTGTCAGTTTTGAATGGAGTCCCGGCGGAACTAGTGATACTGTTTACTCTCATTAGTTCCTTGTCAATTATTTTGAACGCAGTCCCGGCGGAACTGGGGAAACCATCGATACAGCTTACACTATACTTGTCATCGTAACTTAAAATAAAAAAACAATATAATACGGATACCAACTGGTTTAACGGTAAGTACTAGGGCAACATGACCTTATTGGAGTTGTTTAAGAAATTTACGTAATCACAATAATACAAATACTGGTATATTATGGTACTAGGGTCACATGGCCTAATTGGAGTTGTGAATGCACCTTTACTAATACACTGAATAAAGTCCAAATTTTTGTATGTTGATTGTTATTACTTGGATATAATATAGGTACATATATTATTTTTTTAAAGGACGTCAGTTGGCAGACAGGCACGCAGCCCACCTGATGGTAAGCAACCACTGCGGCCTATTCCATTGAGGGACGCTTCACCTAAAAGCGTGCGTCAATGTGCTGCCAGATGCCGTGTGAAAGGGCCGTGACAAATCACTATTTAAAAACTTCCAAGAACTGTTAACATTGCAAACGTCAATTTAGTCTCCCGAATTAATAAACGGGCTATAGGTTATCACGTCCCTCAATGGAATAGGCCGCAGTGGTTGCTTACCATCAGGTGGGTTGCGTGCCTGTCTGCCAACTGACGTCCTTTAAAAAAATCATATATGTACCTATATTATATCCAAGTAATAACAATCAACATACAAAAATTTGGACTTTATTCAATGTATTAGTAAAGGTGCATTCACAACTCCAATTAGGCCATGTGACCCTAGTACCATAATATACCAGTATTTGTATTATTGTGATTACGTAAACTTCTTAAACAACTCCAATAAGGTCATGTTGCCCTAGTACTTACCGTTAAACCAGTTGGTATCCGTATTATATTGTTTTTTTTATTTTAAGTTACGATGACAAGTATAGTGTAAGCTGTATCGATGGTTTCCCCAGTTCCGCCGGGACTCCATTCAAAATAATTGACAAGGAACTAATGAGAGTAAACAGTATCACTAGTTCCGCCGGGACTCCATTCAAAACTGACAAGGAACTAATGAGAATGAACAGTATCACTAGTTCCGCCGGGACTACATTCAAAATTGACAAGGAACTAATGAGAGTAAACAGTATCACTAGTTCCGCCGGGACTAAGTGTCAAAATTGACAAGGAACTAATGAGAATAAACGGTATCACTAGTTCCGCCGGGACTTAGTGTCAAAGTGACAAGGAACTAATGAGAAAAAAAAGTATCACTAGTTCCGGCGGAACTTTTTTGACCGGAACTAGTGAGAATGATCCCCAGCCTTGTGGCTATTGACCAGCCCCTCCCCGGGTAAACTGACACCCGCTTGGTTTCGTTATTCGGGAATCGAACTTAGACTCCAATGTATCATAATGATTTACGATCTTTATATTATTGAGTGTACTCGCCCGAACTTGTTGAGACAATTGTATTGTATTGTGATTCAAGGACATGAGTACAATGCGAATCTTGCCGTTCGCAAGCACTGAACCCGCTTCCCGTGTGGACAATGCTAGCGTATCCGTTCCTTTCTCGTTCAAGTACAGTCGTATACTAAATGTCTTAGGTCTTTTTTTGCTATAAGTTAGTAAAAAAAAATTTTTTGTAAAAAAGAAAACAACAAAAAACAAGCTTTGCCATGGTGTACTGGTTTTAGTACCGTGCCGTGAGTTCAGGGTTCAATTCCTGGGTTTGGAAAAATTCTGTGTGGTCAAGAAAAAAGTACTTAACACTAATATTGTCCTTTTCACTAGAGAAAACTTCCGCATGTAATATTAGTAAAGATTTAGGTTGAATCGCCCGTTCCTGAATTCTGAGTAATTATATTGCTTTTAGTTTCTGCCTGTCAACTAAAATTTTGTAAACACTTTTGACGACGACTGTACTATCTACTATCGTGTTAAATAGGCAACATTGACCATTTTCATATTGAATTTCTAGAACTAGCTTTCTGCCCGTGAGTTTGTTCGCGTGAACTAAACTACTAACCCTTTTTTTTTATTAATAAATAGCTGACCCGGTGAACTTCGTATCACTTTGTTTGACAGTTTGTATAACCTAGGAAAATAAAGTTGTCGTTTTTAGTATGTGTCGTTGGATAAAAATTCATTAAATCACAGTGCGACGCAAGATTACCTTGGGCTCAAGTTACACTTTTATTGTCTGATTATTGTTGTATATCTGATAGACTATAGGTATTTGGTATGACCTACTTTAGAGTAACAGGCAGGACTGACCTTCAGTCAAGTCAACTTTCTAAACAACGGGGCCTACGTCAGAATATATTTACTACCCCGAGCAGTACACAAAAGTGTCCTTTCTCCGAGCGTTATGTCCCAAACTCCCAATCTATGCTATTCCCAAAATAGCTTGATACGTATGACAGCTGTCATGAAGAGTTCACTAGTGATGCAGTGCAGTCAATTCCCGATTATACGAACACCGATTTTGAATCGTAAAAATTGTTTTTTACCGATTGTCAATCAAATATGATTCTATAGTTTGTAAAAATAACCGACTTCAAAAAAAAAACAAAAAAAATAGGTACCTAAAAACACTGAAAAGCAAAAAATAATTTTAAAAAGACATTCATCAAATGCGCTGTCTAAGCCTATTAACTAAATTAAATTGTATTTTACGTGCTAGGTAGGTACCTACTAATCTGTTTGAAGTCGGTGCCAAGCCAAATAGTAGGTACCCAGACTACGTACCGTCCGCGGATTAATTAGTTACCCTGTAAAATACATTATTATTATGTATCATTTTTTATTTTCTTTGGATTGGCACCGACTTCAAACAGATTAGTAGGTACCTACCTAGCACGTAAAATACAATTTAATTTAGTTAATAGGCTTAGACAATAAGCGCATTTGATGAATGTCTTTTTAAAATTATTTTTTGCTTTTCAGTGTTTTTAGGTACCTATTTTTTTTGTTTTTTTTTTGAAGTCGGTTATTTTTTTTTTTTAAAAAGTTTGTTTATTTTTCTATTTTTAGTGTGAATAACACGTAGTGAGTAAAACTCTTTCATAATAATGATAGCGAAAATACGAGTAAAATAGTAGAATTGTATTATTTGACAATATTAGGTATTCTTCATTAAGTGTTCAGCACCATGGGTAGACCAACTAAAGACGCAGCCCGCAAGAGGGACATAAGAATTAAGAAGTCGTACCCTGTAGCTTCCATCATCATAGTTGTACCTTCCATCATCAGCTTAGCTGCAAATGTACATGAAATAAAACTAACGGTCCTCATATTCCTACAACACTGAAAGAATTATCCCCCAACTCCTAACCGTTAAGGAGTTGTACCTTCCATCATCAGCTTAGCTGCAAATGTACATGAAATAAAACTAACGGTCCTCATATTCCTACAACACTGAAAGAATTATCCCCCAACTCCTAACCGTTAAGGAGTTGTACCTTCCATCATCAGCTTAGCTGCAAAAGTACATGAAATACAACTAACGGTCCACATATTCCTACAATACTGAAAGAATTATCCCCTAACTCCTAACCGTTAAGGAGTTGTACTTTCCATCATCAGCTCATCAACATAAAATTATGTCTATCGGACGCAAAAACTTGAATGGCTTCAGAAAAAACAAGTAACGCGTAGTGTGCGCCTATAAAATTTGAGGTTTGCCCTTGATTTTCCCGGGATCCCATCATCAGATCCTGACATGGTGACAATGGGACCACCTCGGAACTATGCACTTTCAAATAAAAAAAGAATTATTTAAATCGGTCCACAATTGACGGAGAAATCGACGGACATACATATAAAAAAAAAAAAAAAAAAAAAAAAAAAAAAAAAAAATACAAACAGTCGAACATATAACCTCCTCCTTTTTTGAAGTCGGTTAAAAATCTAGGATGATACCTGCGACATGTGCCACAGTGACATTTCTAGAGACGTCGATTTATCTTAAACTAATAGTTAAAAATCGATACGTACATGTACAGCCGGAACACAGCCAGAGCTGTTATGGCGGCAGATTTCACCTGTGGGGTGGTAGCTAGCCAGTCGGACTCTGAAATAGCCCTACCACCAACAAGACCCTAGGCGTGAATCGAACCCACGACCTCCGGGTTTCATACCCGAGCGGAAAACGAAGGCGGTAAATTATTAAAAGTATATTTACCAGTTAGATCCGTAATTCTTTCTAACTTCTAAGTCATTGGTGGCATCAGATAGCTGATGATTTTACCCTTAATGTCATTTTGAAGACTTCCTTATTTATTCGCAACGTCGAAGGTCGCGTGTTCACGGACAAACATTACTACTTTAGATATACAAGATATACATAGATAAGTATATATTAGCCTGTTTATGTCTCACTACAGGGCAATGACCTCTATGATTGAAATTCTGTATTCGTAAAAGTTTTGGCTAAATCGCGACACTTGCCATGGGCTATGACGATCATCATTCATCATCAGCCTCTATACGTTCCCACTGCTGGCTGGGGCACAGACCTTATCGCATATTTTGTGAGATAGTGTGTGCCATACTCCACCACGCTGGCCCAGTGCGGGTTGGTGAAGGGGTGAGGCAAGTGACCAACCTTAATGTCAGATGTTATCAAGCTGCCAAATAGCTTCTGACTAGGCTTGACAACTAATATCTACATTATAGTAATATCAGCCGGGACCAACAGCTTAACGTGCCTTCCGAGCTTCCGAAGCACGGAGACGCTCGAAATAAATGTCACTAAATGTGGTCAGAATGGTCACCCATCCATTAACCGACCGCGGCGAGAGTAGTTTGACTTTCGTTATCGCTAATGAACCACTGTCACAGCTGCGCCACGAGCGCGGGAATTGAACCCAGGACACTATACAATCATGTACTCAAACCATTAGACCGAAGCCTGTTTTCCAACACTAAAGATTTTTTTTTCTAAAATGCCATGACCGCAATCCAAATTCAGGACCTCTCGCGCGATATACAAGTATTTCCCGTCCGGTTTCCCTGCACACAGCGTATTCAATCACTCGCGTTCACTGAACGACCTAAGGTTTGAACATTTCTATTGTAGCGCATTTGATTTGCATTAATTGATTATAATTTGTACGTCGGTTTACGAAAGTCATAGCTTTGTAGTGCTATCGGAAATGTTTTATGTCCGGTTGATACGAACAAGTACTATGGACAGACGTAAAATTATGGTTATGCCGTTTGGAAGAAGGCAATTCTGACACGGCCAAGTGGAGCACGCTATGTTGCTTCAAGTGGCAACAATCAAATAAAAAAACAATAAGATGTCATTCAATAGTGCTGTCTGTCAAAGTTTGATATCAATTGTCAAACGTGCCTTGTTACTATTGGATATTGTGAATTATTTGGTAGTAAGTATAACCATAGCAACCAAGTGTTGCTATAACCATAGCTAATGTGGCGCCTCCAGAGCGGGTTTTTTATTTTCCTGATCAGGCTATAAATCACAGACATAGATAGATATCTGTGCTATAAATTATATTGATTGCCATATAATGGCATAAAAAGTATATTTTTCGCAATATTGATATCGGATGTGACGTGGTGCGATAGAAGACGTAAACAAACATTTTATTCCTTATGTAATTTTGTAATTACTGAATCTTTTAAAAAGGGATTAAAGTACTTGAAGGATTGTTAAAACACATTAAGCAATGGTAATATTCTGTGGCAATGGTGTAAAACTACTATTGACTATACAATTTATTGGCACATTGAGCAACGGTTTCTGGTGTATCCCTCAATGGTATAGGCCGCAGTGGCCGCTTCCCATCAGGTGGGCTGCGTGTCTGTCTGCCAACTGACCTTGTATAAAAAACAAGTTAAGCTGTGTGCCTTTCTGCCAGCATATAAAAATAGAGTATTTTAAAAATATGTATCAATATTCCTGTTAAAAGCAGGTGCCGACTTCGGCACAACTAGACTGACTCCTCCGTAGAACAGTGGGTTCTATTCCCGCCTTGGGTCTGGTTGGTGGTAGCGCTTTTTCACAGTCCGACTGGCTAGCTATCCCCACAGGTGAAATCTGGTGAAAGCGCCATAACAGCTCTGGCTGTGTTCAGGCAGTATTAATGTGGGAGCCAGTACACTTGAAATCAAAGGCTCGTAAATCAGATGAGCCTACAGTTTGGCAGCAGATTGAGCGACGCTTCCTGCTGAAGTGTCCCTCAATGGAATAGGCCGCAGTGGCCGCTTACCGTCAGGTGGGCTGCGTGTCTGTCTGCCAACTGATGTGGTATAAAAAAAAAGACTGACTATTCTGATTGAAATCGTTTGAGAAATGCCGTTTTGTTTTAAATAGTGCTTCTGCTTCTGTTTGTCGTTAAGGGATCTAACAGACGAACGACCCATCGTTTGCGACCCTCGACCACTGCGGTGAGCGGCTGTCGTTCGTGGCCGCAACGACAGCCGACGACCCTCTGCGACTGTCGTTGACGGTCGTTGCGGCCCCGCGCGACAGTCGCAGAGGATCGTCGGCTGTCGTTGCGGCCCCGAACGACAGCCGCTCACCGCAGTCGTCGAGGGTCGCAAACGATGGGTCGTTCGTCTGTTACATAGAACAGAGAGAAAATTTTCTTTGTTCTGTGGTCTGTTAGATCCCTTACGTACTAGCATGTCGTCGTATCGATCAACTCTTTATTGTATTTGCAGAATTTAATCAAATCAAAATATTTCTACTAAATGCAATCATGTTCCGAGGATACTTATGATAACAAATAATGACAATGATGAATTTATGCCTGTGTAATCTGAAAATACAATAAATATTGATAATCACTTAATTGTATAATTAGATGATAATGATTTTATAATATTGGATTTAGTTTCTTTAAGATTTCAGATTTTTTATTTAAATCAGATCTGCACATGTATTATTTATTTTATAATAGAATTTCGCCCTTATATTCTTTACGTCGTTATTTTTTTTTCTTTTATGTCAGAGGCGGCAAACGAGCCAGCCGGGTCGCCTGATGGTAAGCAATCACCGCCGCCCATGGGGTTTACTATTCCATTTCGAAAATCATTTCGACGAATTACAATTCATCGATGACAACTAGTCGATTATTTGTTTCAACGATGCGTTATTTACCCGAAAGTTGTAACGTCGATGGTTCATTTCATCGAATGTCGTTTAGTCGACGGTTCAAATGTTTGGAATACTGTAGGTCGACATAAAATTTCGTCGATGGTTCGTTTCATCAAATGTCTTTTTGTCGATGGTTCATTTCATCGAATTTATTTTCGCCGATGGTTCATTTCACCAAATGTCTTTTAGTCGACGGTTCATTTCATGGAGATCAGATGAGCCTACAGTCTGGCAGCACATTGAGCGACGCTTCCTGATGAAGTGTCCCTCAATAAAATAGGCCGCAGTGACCGCTTACCTGCGTGTCTGTCTGCCAAATGATGTGACATAAAAAAATAAGGCGTCGATTTATTGGCATTCGATCAAATGAGGCATCGACTTGTTGACTTTCGATCAAATGAGGCATCGACTTGTTGTCTTTCGATCAAATGACGCATCGACTTATTGTCATTCGATAAAGTATTTTTCGATGAAATATAGTATCGGTAGAAAGTATTTATATGAAGTGTTGCATCGATCAAATGTTCTTTGAAATAATGAGCAGTCGATTAATTTAACGTTCGACTTATCATACATTCGACGAGGCGTCATCGACGAATTGTAATTCGACGAAATGTATTTCGAAATGGAATAGTGAACCCCCGCCCATGGACATCTGCAACACCAGAGGGATCGCTGATGCGTTGCCGGCCTTTGGGGTATGGAAGGTGTGGCACTCGGCACCTCCGGCACTCACAATCACAAACCAGAAGAAACACAAATAGTAGTCACTTTTATTTCACGCTGGTGTTATGTGAGAGGTTGGCACTTCCCCGGGCGAGCCGGCATTTTTGTGCTGTATCCCTAAGGAAAATGAAATTTTTTCAGGATAATAAGTAGCCTATGTCACTCTCCAGCTTTAAAACTAGGTATCCCCTTATCAAAAATGTGGATCCGTTGCTCCGTTGTTACGACGCCACCGATTCAATGACACACTCAAATCGTCATTTACTCAATGTTACAGAGATACTCTTCCACAGGATTCGGTTGTTATCTTATCTATCGAGAAGAACTGACAAGACACTCGATAGTTACTCTTTTCAATCGCCATGGCTATTATTCGTTGGTCAGGTTCAAACGTGATAACTGGTGTTGGCAAATCCTAAATCATTTTGCAAGTGTATCCTTTCTTTAAACTGGGGAATGCCTTTTGCACCTTCACCCTCCTTCGTTGGCGGAGGGAGGTGAATGTTAGGGTGTTACCAGACCAATCGATCGACGGCATCGATCAACGTCGATCGAAGTTGATCGACTGGTCTGGTAACTTTAATTGATAGACAGATACCGTTCGACTAACCAATCGATCGATTGCCGGTCGATGGCACCGGTCGACGTTGATATATTAACTCCGGCTATATTCCATCAGTTTCTTTCAAGATGTATTCACAAGAGGACGCGTTGTTGTTGGCCAATACGATGTTGCTCGTCCTATTATTACGGAGACGGAAACGCAGAAGACTGGCTAATCAAGCAGCTCGATCGATCACGTCGATCGACTGTCGATCGATTGGTCTGGTAGAAATTATCGATCGACGTCGACTATTCCATTCTACCATCGATCGATGCCGCCGATTAACGATCGATCGATTGGTCTGGTAACACCCTTACACTCTAGACTACATGCACGGTGGGTCTATCCACTAAACCCCCGGGGTGATTTATCTGTCCATGTCGGAGACATCGTGGATGTTCGGCTAGAGCCTTGACGTCCACAACATCGCCCAGCTTGTGATACCATGACTCAGGACTCGCCCTTTTGGCCTATAGAAGGATCTTTGGGGGAACGATAGAAATGGTCGGGAGCACTGGCCCATTTCTTCTTTACAGTGTAGCAGTGTAGCGTTGTCTAGATCGGGATAAACCGCCTCATAATGTATGTTCGTTTTGTTGGCACACATCAGCGTGATGGAGTCTGGCATATGACATGATATTTGTCAAAATTATCTATTTATAGATTGTTTTATGATATGAGATTGTGATTGTAGTACATTTATTATTTAGTCGTTTTTGCATTAGTGGAAAATTAAGATATTTTACACTACCATTCCGCCAGTGTTTTTTCCTGTGACGACACTACGCTATCCGACAGACATGTTTTATTTTGAGGATTCAGGCGACTGGGACCACTATATAACTGGGACCGCGGTCCCAGTTGCCTGATTAGTTTTTATTTGTTTATTTCGTCAGGCGAGTGGGACCACCCGTAATTTTAACTACAAATCCATTGTTGAAATACAAGATTTAGTACAGTTAGCAGAAAAGGTGTCACAAATAAAACAAAGTTAATTTTTGCAAAGGTAAGTTAGTTTTTGTATTACCTACTTAAACAGTATAACAGTCTTAATTATGTTTTAAAAATCACGTTGGCTCATATGCCTACTTAACTAGTAATTCTAAGTAAACATTCAACAGAAATCTCCTCAAAACAATAATATAAAAATCAGTCTTAATGTCTCTTAACTTTATACACCATAAAGTAAGTACTCGTTACTCCTATTATATATTTATATTATAAATATATAATAGGAGTACCAGGCGCCCATAAGTACCGAAGAGTAATCACACGGAATATTTCATCCTAAAATGGCAGCGTGGTGAATAAAATTCATGTAAAATAAAAGCGAAGTGATGCAAAACTTCTATTTGAAGTACCAGGCGCCCATAAACACCAAAGAGTAGATCGAAAATTCGTAAGATAGACAGGCGGTGCGGCGTTGTGTCAGTATGGATTTGTCATAAAAGTGACATTCGGTTGCTAAGTAACATTGTTATGAGGAGATGATTGTCATTGCAAAATAAATATTACACCACGATATGTGCATCTTCTGACTTTATTATAAATTTTATAATAAAGTCAGAAGAATAATAAAGTCTTCTGACTTTATTATAAATTTTATAATAAAGTCAGAAGATGCACATATCGTGGTGTAATATTTATTTTGCAATGACAATCATCTCCTCATAACAATGTTACTTAGCAACCGAATGTCACTTTTATGACAAATCCATACTGACACAACGCCGCACCGCCTGTCTATCTTACGAATTTTCGATCTACTCTTTGGTGTTTATGGGCGCCTGGTACTTCAAATAGAAGTTTTGCATCACTTCGCTTTTATTTTACATGAATTTTATTCACCACGCTGCCATTTTAGGATGAAATATTCCGTGTGATTACTCTTCGGTACTTATGGGCGCCTGGTACTTCAAATAGAAGTTTTGCATCACTCGCTTTTATTTCCATGAAATTCTACTCCGCCATTAGATATTCCGTGTGACTTCTCTTTGGTGTTTCTGGGCGCCTATAACTTCGACGAGCATGGCGAATCAATCTTACTAATCTGTCGCGAGTTTAACATTTTTCCCCATAAAAAAAGTGTAGTCAGAAGTTTTCACTTCAAAAATACTTGACCGTAATACTAAATAAAATAAAATCCTGAGTTATAACTTGATTTTTCTGTTAACTGTACATTAAAGGAAATTAGGTATATGGTCCCAGTCGACCGATTCAAAAATGTTATCAGGTAACTGGGACCGCGGTCCCAGTTTTATTTGGTCCCAGTCGCCTGAATCCTCTTTATTTTCCGCAATTTCCGGGATAAAAAATTAGGTCTGTCATTTTCCGGTTCCAATCTATAATATAAAACTCAAAGGTGACTGACTGACTGACTGACTGACATAGATATCTATCAACGCACAGCCCAAACTACTGGACGGATCGGGCTGAAATTTGGCATTCAGGTAGATGTTATGACGTAGGCATCCGCTAAGAAAGGATATCTCGATTTTCCCACGGCAACGGGAACCACGCGGGTGAAACCGCGGGCGCCCGCAGTAGTCTTTACTAAAAATCACGTATAACCACAGAAATCTAAATATTTAGATTTCTGTGCGTATAACCGTTTGCTCAGTTGCGCCGTAAAACTGACAAAAGTAACTTTCGCTTTTATAGTGTCCGTCTTATTTAATGAATTTCTATCGCATTCTATAATTTAGGCTCCTCTGATCTTCCAGCCTGATTTCAAGTGTACTGGCTAAACTGAAACACATTTTTGTTTATAAATATTGCTGGAAGACAGTCAAAGCTTTAATGGCGGCAGATTTCATTGGGAGTGGGTGACCAGACCCAAAGCGGGAGTCGAACCAACGACCTCTGGTTACGCTTTGACGGAAGCGGCCAGATTGCTATCCCACCGAGCTATGAGAGTAACGAAATAATCGGTGTTTTTGTGCTTGCTTGTTTATTCACACCACTCGATCTGCCGCCATAACAGCTCTGGCTGTGTTCCGGTAGTATTAATGTGGGAGCCAGTACACTTGAAATAAAAGGCTCGAAGATTAGATGAGCCTACGGTCTGGCAGCACATTGAGCGACGCTTCCTGGTGAAATGTCCCTCAATGGAACAGGCCGCAGTGGCCGCTTACCATCAGGTGGGCTGCGTGTCTGTCTGCCAACTGATGTGGCATAAAAAAAAAATCGGCAGCCATCAAAGCAAAATAGAATAAAGCATAAAACGATATTAAAATCTTTAAATATCAAGCCGATCACGAGGAATAACTTATAAATAAATCAATATTACTGATAGTGATAACACTTTATCTTATAATATTGCTGCTTGTATATTTAAATGTTAATCCCATTGCATTTGATTTATGTCTTATGATTTTTATGATTTATGATTTTACGAATAATACCTACCGCATTTGGCAAGAGTGGCGATTCAACCAGTTTCAACTTCCAATCTTTGCAACGATATATTGTAATTTAATGAATGAATGATGAAGGTCATCGCCCTTCAATAGAATGTTGTTAGTAACTATTTATTAATCTGTGGTTGTATTATTATTATTTTTATTACTTTTTTACCAATTCTAAATATTTTCCCGGTGTTCCAAACTCACAAGCTTGTCAGATAGTGGCGCGAATCCTGCTTGCGTGTGATTGGCCGCGGTTTCGCGCGCTGTACCCTGATTGGCCGACTCCGCTGGCTCGGCATGGCGTGAGCTCGCTGCGCGACCTGTTTATTACTTTTTACAGCTAGGTTTCACGTCACAGGTTTTTGAGTCATGTTATTATGTCGATCGGAGAATGCCGAAAGGTTTTTTTTTTAATTTTCGGATTGAAGTTTGAAAATGCAAATTGATTTGATGTTTGTTTTTATAATTTATTTATAGTCATTCAAAGTTTCATGCGGGTCCTATTTTTATTTTTGTTGATGTAGAATAATTTGTAGATCGTCGAACTTTTTATTTCATTAAAAGTCGTTTAATTCTTCAAATATAAAATTATTTTTGCTGTTTCCAAATTTTAATGTAGTCAAGGACTATGTATGTCATTTTATTAAAAAAATTAAGTTAATTTTCTAAATTGGCCGACTGAAAATCGAAATCTTTTTCCAACAACTACGCGAATTTCGAACAAGTTCGAAATCTTTTTACAACTAGCAACTCTTTTGAATCACTTACTGCAGATATTTCATGTGATGATGATGATTCTTCTCTAATGGAAAATCTATATTGAGCAGAAGTTGCCCGGAAGTTACATACTATTCACTCAAGGAAGAGTTAGATGAACTAAAGCACAAAGTCGCCGAATTAGAAATGAAGCTAAGAGTAGCAGACATGCAAATTGATGAACTAGTGATGGAAAATGCTTCACTGAAAAAACAATTAAAGAATTATGAAAAGAAAAATGACACATTAAGTCAGATATGCCGATCCACGCCAACTAAAGAAAAGAAAAGGCAAGGACACAAAAGCCTAAATAAAACAAAACTAAATTTCTTGCCGTCACTTCACAATCAAGACAAAGATTTTTCTCCAGATCCGCCAAACCAATCCTCAAATCTACAGAATGGGAACCAAAACCTACCAGTGGAAACAACTACCCAGAATGGCTGCAACAACGAGCATAATACCTACTCCTCCACCGACACCTATGAGAAGGAAACTGTACGCAGACATAAAATTATTATACTAGGTGATGAGCAAGCACTTGGTCTCTCTGGTAAATTATTGAAAATTAGGGCAAATAATTGGAATGACCAATATGAACCCTTTGCCTTGATAAAGCCAAATGCTTCGTCATCGGAAGTCCTTAATGATTGTATTAATATTAAGCTAGGTCTCACGGCATCTGATTATGTAGTGATTTGTACAGGCAGCCATGACAAAGTTCCAAAAACTGTCATTAAAAATATATGTATCGCCCTCCATGAGTTACAAAATACAAATGTTATTATATTGCCCATAAATTATAGTAAATATCTGAACGAAACAATGCTTAATAACGATCTAAAACTATTCACAAGTGGCTTCTCTAATTGTATTTTTGTGAAACCAGATCATGTTAATATAGGGCATCATAAATTTTTAGATCTCATGTGTTTGAAAATTAATGTTGCAATTGATTTTCCCCTTTATGAGTCTTGCTACTTAAAAGTTACGCGTAGAAGAAATATTCTATCACCAACCAGTGAAAAGCCCAAAAAGGGCACGATCCCATATTATTTTAAGGTGCAATCAAAAACTTATAATTATGCTACAGAAGATCTTTCTAAAACTAAAGATACTTCTGAAACTAAAGAAACTAATCAAAATAATAGTTTTTTTCGAGTCCAATAATATTAATTTACGTATTCTACATCAGAATATTGCAGGTGCTATTTCTAAAAGAGACGTATTAGAACTTACTATTAATGACCTATGTAACACCAAAATTGACCTAGACGTTATCTGTTTATCAGAAACGTTTTTAAAATCAGGTTGCGAACAAAATTTTCGTTTACTAACTATGAAATGGCTTCATTTTACTCCAGAAATACTAAACGAGGAGGAGTCTGTATCCTACTAAAGCGTGGTATAAAGTTCAAGGTTATAGAAAAAATTAAGAACCTCGCAATAACGAACGTATTCGAATGTTGTGGCATTGATATCCCTTATTATAACCTGATTATAATTTGCTTATACAGAACTCCTACTTCGAACGTTGACTATTTCTTTGAGATGCTACAGGTAATGCTGCACTATTTAACACGCCGCTCAAATAAAAGAGTTGTGATCGTCGGAGATCTTAACATCAATACACTTGTTCAAAATAAAGTGTCAACGACTCTAATTGAATTGATTACAAATTATAATTTAAAGTTACACATAACTACGCCCACCAGAATTAATTCATGCATAGACCACATCATCAGCAACATCAACAAAGCTGAAGGTACAACACTCTCATTAGGGTTATCAGATCACGAAACAGCTCAGATGCTAACATTTCAGGTGGAGCGTAAGCAATTGGAACAAAAATCATGGATCATTTCGAAAAGAGATTTCAGCGACGAAAATATTGATAAGTTTAAAAAATGTTTAAGAGAACTTTCCTTTTTGGAAGTATATAATGAAGATAACCCCAGCACAGCTTTTCAAAAATTTCATGAACTCTTTAAATTATTTTATGAATTGTGTTTCCCCTTAAACTACATTAAAATCAAAAGAAAATCTAAAAATAAATGGATATCTAAGGGATTAAAAATTAGTTGTCGTAAAAAAAGGCAATTAAGATTTCAATATTATAAAAATAAATCACAAATAATTAAGGACGGATACGAAAAATATTCTAGGTTGTTAAAGAAATGTATAATAGCATCTCAAAAGATTGTGAATCATAAGCGGATGATAAGTAGTCGCAACTCCTGTAAATCAGCATGGAGCATAATTAAAGATGAAACACCAAGTCCACCGAAATGCATAGATGAAATAAAATGTGAAAAATCGGGAAAAATTACAACAGACCCCACTGAAATAGCAGATGCTTTTAATAATTACTGGTTAGACATTACAAATAAATGCACGATTAACACATCAGTATCCACTCTTACCAACAACACCTACTGCCAAAACACAATTTTTGTTAGACCAGTTTCTGAATCGGATGTTAAGAACATAATATCTTCGCTTAACAATACCAAATCGGAAGGTTTCGACGAGGTATCAACCAAAGTTGTAAAGGCATGTCAGGATGAACTATGTAAAATACTGGCACATCTAATTAACATCTCATTTGAACGTGGTATATTCCCGGAACTTCTCAAAAAATCTATATTGAAACCTCTCCATAAAAAAGGTGATAGTAGCGCACTAGGTAATTATAGGCCAATAGCTCTCATTTCAATATTTTCAAAAGTTTATGAAAAAGCAATGCACACGCGACTCAATGACTTTTTCACGAAGAATTCTATAATTAAAAACAACAATTCGGTTTCCAAAAAGCAAAATCGACTACTCTAGCAGCTTTTCATTTAATACACAATATTTTAGTAAATATTGACAAAAAACTTTTGACTACAGTTTTATATTTCGATATGACTAAAGCGTTTGAGTTTGTGTATCATAATATTTTACTGCATAAACTGGAACACTATGGTATTAGAGGTCGAGCTTTAGATTGGATCCAGTCATACTTATTAAATAGGGAACAATGTGTAGAGCTCACTACGCTAAGTACTCAAAAAGTTGTCACAAAATATCAATCGGAATACAAAATAAATAAGTACGGTGTACCCCAGGGCAGTATGTTGGGCCCTTTATTTTTTCTTATTTATATCAACGACATAACCGAAATAACATCTCATCAAACAATTTTGTATGCAGATGATATATCAATAATAGTGACATCTGAAAGAAATTTATTAGATCAACATTTAATTGACATGCATGATACAATCAATTTAATAGTGACATGGCTTAATTCTAATAATTTAAATGTAAATCTGACTAAATACTGATAATTTTTATTCATAGGTAGGTATAATTGTGTGATTTTAGACTAAAAAAAATAAGTATAATAAGCGGAAAACTATTGGAACTAATTTCTCCAAGTGGCAACAATCAAATAAAAAAACAATAAGATGTCATTCATTATAATATTGCTGTCTGTCAAAGTGTGATGTCAATTGTCAACCGTGCCTTGTTAGTATTGGATATTGTGAGTTATTTGTGAGTATAACCATAGCAACCAAGTGTTTCTATGAATGAATTTTTTTTTATTTATCTCTTTACAAAGGTTGGTTGTATAGATAACAAAAAGTTTTCCGTTAAAGCTTAAAGATTATCAACCTTGAAAGAGACTGGTGCCTGAAGTAGATTTAGATAAATCTGTATAACTATAACCAAAGCTAATGTGGCGCCTTCAGAGGAAGTTTTTTTTTTTTGGTCAAGCTTTATTACCAGAAATCGGTCTTCGAAACTAAATCGGTCGTCTAAATAAATAAGGATTTTTATTTTCGCGTCTTATTGCTATATCTATCTATGGACAATGATAATATTTACATATACATGTAGTATGATGTAACATTAATTAGCGTATTTTAAGCAGTCACTTGTGATAATTTAATCATTCAACTTCAATCGTTTTAGGTAGGTCTGTGGCGTCAGTCATAGCAAGTATAAGAGTAACGTACCTACTTTATAGCCCTACCAATAAAATAAAAAACCTCGCTATACTGCGGAAATATTATGTATAATTATATTGGATGGAACTAATTTCTTCAAATGGCAACAATCAAATAAAAAACAATACGATGTCATTCAATAGTGCTGTCTGTCAAAGTATGATGTCAATTATTGTCAACCGTGGCTTTATACTATTGGATATTGTGAGTTATCTGTGAGTTTAACCATAGCAACCAAGTGTTGCTATAACCGTAGCTAATGTGGCGCCTCCAGAGCAGGTTTTTTTTATTTTCTTGGTCAGGCTATAGTGTAGTCATTACTTGATGGCTGCTTGTCCAAATCCATAAAAAACAGCGTTTTAAAGCCAGGTTAAACTTGCCAAATATTGACTATTATTTTCACACATTTGTGTTAATATTTAAAAACATATTATAAGTATTGTACCAGGACAAACACAAAGGCTTGTATTTACACCAAAAAAGGCTGAAACGTGCACCAAAAAAATTGAATTGCTAACCTAACCTTGCCTTTGGTGTGCCTTTGGTTTATTTTGGTGCACGTTTCAGCCTTTTTTGGATATCATCATCATCATTTCAGCCAAATGACGTCCACTGCTGGACATAGGCCTCCCCCAAGGATCTCCAAACCGATCGGTCCTGCGCCACCCGCATCCAGTGGATTCCGGCGATCTTTATGAGATCATCGGTCCACCTTGTGGGAGGCCTACCACGGCTGCGTTTCCCGGTACGTGGCCACCACTCGAGGACCTTTCCGCCCCAACGGCCGTCAGTCCTCCTTGCAATGTGTCCTGCCCACTGCCACTTAAGGCTCGCAATTCTTCGGGCAATGTCGGTGACCTTGGTCCTTCTGCGGATCTCATCATTTCTGATGCGATCACGCAGGGAGACTCCAAGCATCGCCCTTTCCATTGCCCTTTGCGCGATTTTGAGCCTTTTTATGCGGCACATTGTAAGCGGCCATGTTTCCGTTCCATAAGTCATCACTGGCAACACACACGTATCAAAGACTTTCGTCTTGAGGCACTGCGGTATTCGGGCCGAGAAAACGCTGCGAAGCTTCCCGAACGCTGCCCAGCCGAGTTGGATTCGTCGATCGACCTCTTTCTGGAAGTTGGACCTACCAAGTTGGACTTTTTGTCCCAGATAAATGTACTCGTCCACAACTTCCAGTGTTGAGTTCCCAACTTTTAAAGGAGTGGGTACGACATGGGAGTTCGACATGATTTTCGTCTTTTCCATGTTCATTTTAAGACCCACTTGTTGAGACACTCTACTGCACTATGTTCAAAAATGTGGTCCGACCAGACATTCTGAGATAAGCTAAGCAAGCGATGTATTTTGCTGTTCTGAACGCGTGAGTAAAACTCCGGCGTGACATTTTTATATAGTTATCGAGATATTTAAGTCCAAAGTCATAGGATTTTTTATATGTCGAAATCACAAAAATTAATATTTCTCAGAAAATGCTGATAAATTCTAATGGTTCACAGTTCAGGTGTATTACGCGTTTAAGCCCACGTTTAATAGGCTTTTTCACATCACCAAAACACAAGCGGAATCCGAGAAAATTCAACATTTCATGAAAAGCGTTATCATTTTTTTTCTTGATTGTGTCGCGTTAGTAGCACCCAGAAACTATTTACATTTATAACTTATTATGTTCCCTATTGCTACAAAAAAAAACAGCTTCTAATTCCATGGAGTATAACAGATAATCGTTTCTAAAAATTTTATCATCACCTGCCGTTTTTTTAAAGGCAATTATTTCAAACGGTTTCATCTTACTTTTCGTAAGGCGTCTCTTGAAATAAATAAAACATTCAAACATATAAATTTTCACATTCATAATATTAGTAAGGTATACCAAAATCGATATATAATACGATTTTATAATAAACAACAGGTTATTCACCATCAATTTAGTTTTATTAATATCAAGAGACGCCTTACAAAAAGTAAGATGAAACCGTTTGAAATAATTGCCTTTAAAAAAACGGCAGGAGATGATAAAATTTTTAGAAACGATTATCTGTTATACTCCATGGAATTAGAAGCTGTTTTTTTTTGTAGCAATAGGGAACATAATAAGTTATAAATGTAAATAGTTTCTGGGTGCTACTAACGCGACACAGTCAAGAAAAAAAATGATAAAGCTTTTCATGAAATGTTGAATTTTCTCGGATTCCGCTTGTGTTTTGGTGATGTGAAAAAGCCTATAAAACGTGGGCTTAAACGCGTAATACACCTGAACTGTGAACCATTAGAATTTATCAGCATTTTCTGAGAAATAATAATTTTTGTGATTTCGACATATAAAAAATCCTATGACTTTGGACTTAAATATCTCGGTAACTATATAAAATTGTCACGCCGGAGTTTTACTCACGCGTTCAGAACAGCAAAATACATCGCTTGCTAAGCTTATCTCAGAATGTCTGGTCAGACCACATTTTTGAACATAGTGACTGAGATCGTTGAGCATTGTGCCTAGGTCTTCCAATGACTCAGCCATGACTACGATATCATCCGCGAAGCGAAGGTGCGTCATGTACTCGCCGTTTATGTTGATGCCAAGTTCTCTCCAGTCCAGAAGCTTAAACACGTCCTCCAACAGAGTAGTGAACAGTTTCGGCGATATAACATCGCCCTGTCTCACACCCCGCTGGAGCCGAATGGGTTTTGTTTTCTGGTCCTGGAGGCGGACTGACATGGTGGCGTTTTCGTACAGCGACTGCAACACTTGTATGTATCGGTAGTCTATTTGGCACCTTTGGAGTGACCGAAGCACGGCCCATGTCTCGACAGAATCAAAGGCTTTTTCATAGTCCACAAACGCTAAGCATAATGGCAGATTATATTCTTCAGACTTTTGTATAACCTGCCGCAGCGTGTGCATGTGGTCTATGGTACTAAAGCCTTTACGGAATCCGGCTTGTTCGGGAGGCTGGAAGTCATCAAACCTACGTACGAGACGATTCGTTATAACTCTAGAAAACAGCTTATAAACATGACTCAGTAGCGTGATGGGTCTGTAGTTCTTCAGCTGCGTCCTATCGCCCTTTTTGAAGAACAGCTTAAAAACAACAAGGCGCCGGGGGAGGACGGAGTTACAGCGGAGCTTCTAAAGGCAGGAGGCCGACCGATCCTGAAAGCTCTCCAGAGGTTGTTCAACTCCGTTATTCTCGAGGGTAAAACGCCAACAGCATGGCACAGGGGCGTGGTGAAGCTGTTCTTAATAGCGAATGTCAAATCCCATACTTTCAACACGTGACTTTTCTATGGCATCTGTCAAACGCATACAATTTAAATGTTACTTTGTCTAGGCCCCCAGGACAAACAATTATGTGATCCATATTTGTGTTTGGGAATTATTTAAGTGTATATCCAAAAATGGGGTGTAAGGGGTCCCAAACAACATCCTACGGGACCCAAGCCAACCTCACCTTCACGTGGTACACCCTGTTGTATAACAGACGAGGCTCTGGCGGTCCCCCCACCAATCCGCACTGGGCCAGCGTGGTGGGTGTAGGCCCAAATCCCCCCTATGATTTATTCACAAAACACGAGGCCCCAAGTGCCCGGCGGTACCGGAGGCCGTGCCCACGATGACGGACGTTGACGAGGCGCCGGGACCAGGGGTGCAAAGAATCCCCGGGCGGCGAAGACATCCCGTCAGACAACCTTGGCCCTGGCAACGTTCAACACACGCACACTGCGGACCGAGGAAAAGCTGCTGGAGTTGGAGGAAGAATTGAGATGCCGCTTGTCTAGAGGGAGCTGGTTCCGGATTCGAACCAACTATAAGTGAAAAAACCAGACACCATAATTAGTAATGAACAATGTAATGTTAATAAAGTAATTAAAATACCGTGCACTTGTACTAATTATTGCATCAACTATTTACCCGACTACGACGGCGTAGAAATATGGTAATTGTTTAATGATAGTACTAAATTAACCGCAATAATATGTACAAAGGCCTGGCCACATCCGAAATTGCCTAACTGTGGTTGTGCCAAAAACCAGTAATTTGGACAACGACATAGATCAAAGTATAAATAACTAGCCTCTCGCCTGCTATTTCAATTTTTACCCGCGTGTTATTTCTTTTTTAACCGACTTCAAAAAAGGAGGAGGTTATATGTTCGACTGTATGTATTTTTTTTTTTTTTTTTTTATGTATGTCCGTCGATTTCTCCGTCAATTGTGGACCGATTTAAATAATTCTTTTTTTATTTGAAAGTGCATAGTTCCGAGGTGGTCCCATTGTCACCATGTCAGGATCTGATGATGGGATCCCGGAAAAATCAAGGGAAAACCTCAAATTTTATAGGCTGCGCCTACGCGTTACTTGTTTTTTCTGAAGCCATTCAAGTTTTTGCGTCCGATAGACATCATTTTATGTTGATGAGCTGATGATGGAAGGTACAACTCCTTAACGGTTAGGAGTTAGGGGATAATTCTTTCAGTATTGTAGGAATATGTGGACCGTTAGTTGTATTTCATGAACTTTTGCAGCTAAGGTGATGATGGAAAGTACAACTCCTTAACGGTTAGGAGTTAGGGGATAATTCTTTCAGTGTTGTAGGAATATGTGAAACGTTAGTTGTATTTCATGTACTTTTGCAGCTAAGCTGATGATTACCCGGGGATGGGCTGGTCACTAGCCAATAAGGTTAGCACCGGCTCGTCCTAATCGGGTGTGAAGGAGAAACCGGGGGAGTGTAGTGGGTAGCGGACGCTTCGGTCTCGAGTCCCACACACGGCCGCGGGTCTAGCTAGCCTGCGGTTATGGTGCATAAACGCATTCTCCTCCTACCCATGGTGCTGAACACTTAATGAATACCTAATATTATTATCAAATAATACAATTCTACTCGTATTTTCGCTATCATTATTATGAAAGAGTTTTACTCACTACCTACGTGTTATTCACACTAAAAATAGAAAAATAAACAAACTTTTTTAAAAAAAAAATTAAACCGACTTCAAAAAAAAAAGAAACAAAAAAAACTACCTAAAAAACTGAAAAGCAAAAAATAATTTTAATAAGACATTCATCAAATGCGCTTATTGTCTAAGCCTATTAATTAAATTGTATTTTACGTGCTAGGTAGGTACCTACTAATCTGTTTGAAGTCGGTGCCAAGCCAAAGGTAATAAAAAATGATATATAATAATATTATGTATTATAAAGGGTTACTTATTAATCCGCGGACGTAGGTACGTAATCTGGGTACCTACTATTTGGCTTGGCACCGACTTCAAACAGATTAGTAGGTACCTACCTAGCACGTAAAATACAATTTAATTAATAGGCTTAGACAATAAGCGCATTTGATGAATGTCTTATTAAAATTATTTTTTGCTTTTCAGTTTTTTAGGTAGTTTTTTTTGTTTCTTTTTTTTTTGAAGTCGGTTTAATTTTTTTTTTTCAAATATCCCTTCCCCCACATTTCCGGAATCAAAAGTACCCTATGTCACCCGGGAATAGTGTAGATTTCCAACAGTGAATGAATCATTTAAATCGGTTCAGTAGTTTCGGAGCCTATTCAATACAAACACACAATCAAACCTTTCCTCTTTATCATATTAGTATATAGATAGAATAAGACGTATATTATGTATCATGATAAAACTGAATTTTAATTGTTTAAAAAATATGTATCTTTCAAAGCAAAGGATCGGACGTCCTACTTCAGCCATTTTGGCACACTCCATTAAGATTTAGGTGGCACACCACAAGGATGCGTCAGCTAATATCTAACACCTCGAGCAGTAAAAAAATCCAAAATCAAGTCTAGGAATCAAATTCAGAGCAGGTTATTCTTTCAGATTCTAGGCCATCCAGGTCATGGACGAGTTGACCTGGCTAATACGTCAAATAATATTAATAAAAGATCACGTATGTATTTCTTTCATCTTGCAAAATGGCGTGTTTCCCGCCGATTATCTTTCGAATCTGACAGTTTGTTTTTTAATACAATCGCCGGAGCTGGCACCAGCGCGCGTGATTTTCGGCACGCGACCAATTTGGGGTCGATTCTTGAGATATGTTTTAATTGGAGATTTAATTTTATTTAGGACATTTTGTAACCTATCATTAAGACTGGAAATGCAAATATGATTCAAGTGTATGCAGCATTGGTTACTTACCACCGAAAGTGCTCGTTTGCTTCCCTTTAAATTTTTTTTTATATCCGTTTATGTCTGTTACCGATTTCATTAAAATCGGTTTAGGGTAACCAGACCTACTTGGAACATAGTCAAGAGTTCGAGACCAACGGCTTAACGTGCCTTCTGAAGTACATAATAATATGTTCTAGAGCATCCTACTTAATATTATAAATGCGAAAGTCTGGATGTTTGGATGTTTAGATGTTTGTTACTCAATCACGCCTAAACGGCTGAACAGATTTAGATGAAATTTAGCACACGTATAGTTTATAACCCGGAATAGGACATAGGCTATAAAATTCCTACAGGAAGCATCCTACTTAATATTATAAATGCGAAAGTCTGGATGTTTGGATGTTTAGATGTTTGTTACTCAATCACGCCTAAACGGCTGAACAGATTTAGATGAAATTTAGCACACGTATAGTTTATAACCCGGAATAGGACATAGACTATAAAATTCCTACGGGAAACGTCTCATTCCCGCGGGAATATCAATTTTGAAACTACTGAACCAATTTGAATAATTCTTTCTCTGTTGGAAAGGGGGCGTTCAAGTATTACGTAACGCAATTTCGGGGGAGGGGGGGGTCTCGTAAAACGTTACGATGCGTTACAGGGGCGGGAGGGGGTCTTCCTTACAAAATGTTACGTAACGATGTTATTTTTTAAAAAAACAAAATTAGGGAATAAAAACTCTCAAAATGGCAACCCTTTTCATTTACGTTTTACGGGGAATACCTCGATTGTATAGTCTGGACGCCAAAAATTTATAAAAAATAAACAAAATACGCAGGTTTTGCGGTTTAAAAATCTCTTGTTTTATTTATAAAGTATTATTATTAACGCAAAGGCAATTAAAAGTATACCAAGGATATAAACTATAACATAACTTTTTGCGACTTTAGGGTAAAAATGGTCACTTGACTTGAGTGTTACGTTACGTTTAGAGAGGGGGAGGGGGGGTACAGAAAAACGTTACGGTGCGTTACAAGGGGGGGAGGGGGGGTCAAAAACCTCCAAAAATTGCGTTACGTAATACTTGAACGCTCCCAAAGCTACACTATCCTTGGTGAACATAGGGAACTTTTGATCCCAGAAATGTGGGGAGAAGGAGGGATATTTGAAAAAAGAGATTATGCGCGGGTGAAACCGCGGGCGGAAGGCAAGTCTAAGATAATCTCAATATCTTCAAGTGCAATATTTCTATCAATCTATGATGCAAGAATCGACCGCCAGATCTGTGTATTGTTGCAGATAATTAATTGCAGTATCTGCAGCTTATCTGTGTCACCTACACCTTGTGACAGATTCATTTATTGGCTGGCAATTAAATTACATTGTTAACTTTGCGTGTTATCTTGTAAAATACGAATATTATAAAAAATTTGTTACTTAACTATTTTTCTATCTAAGGCTTGTTACTCAATGGTACAAATATGAATGTTGGTATGTACTTACACAAGACTTCTATTGTTTTACGTAATACGAGTATGTAGGTATATGTTGTGTATATTATGTAATGTTAATAAATAAATAAGTTGGTACTTAAACATGATGGGACATAAGTTCATCGGGTCAGCGCGTAAAAAAAAAATATCCATGGACATTATTCCAGCGCCATCTAGCGCCAAACTTAGCTAGACGTGTATGGGTGTTAATTTAATTGTTAATTAAATATTTATTAAATATTTATCTAGCGATTTATGTACCGGGCCGAGAGAAGTCCGGCAACGAATCGGCGATCTGACTTGCAGATGTCCATGGGCGGCTGTGTTTGCATACCATCAGGCGACCCGCTGACTCGTTTGCCGCCTCTGACATAAAAAAAAGAGATCTCGACTTCTCGAGGTCCTGGGTACATTACCCGGGTCGAGCTAACTTTCGGTTTTTTTTCGGACACAGCTCGGGTTGTGATCACCGATCCGCATTTAGCAAGCGTGGTGATTCAAGCCAATATCGGCAATATTAATGTCGGAGCCAGAACACTTGAAAGTAAAGGCTCGAAGATCAGATGAGCCTACAGTCTGGCAGCACATTGAGCGACGCTGGTGAAGTGTCCCTCAATGAAATAGGCCGCAGTGACCGCTTACTATCAGGTGGGCTGCGTGTCAGTCAGCCGACCGATGTGGCATAAAAATAATAATTATAAGTGTGTTTTTCTTTCTTTTCCAGATAAAACCAACACGTATGACGCTCTGAAGACGCTAACCCGTAATAAACAAACAAAATGTCCTCGAAAGCTATAAACGAAGCCACTGGCAAGGACCTCATCAACAGGTAATTCTCTTTTAATTAGGGTCAGTTAGGGTAAGAGGAACACCGGTGGAAGAGGAACAAAACCATCATAACTCATAAACTACAGAGTTTAGCTGTATGTTCTACCAGTCGATAATTATCGACTATTATTATTATTTTATCGACTGGTAGAACATACAGCTAAACTCTGTAGTTTATGAGTTATGATGGTTTTGTTCCTCTTCCACCGGTGTTCCTCTTACCCTAACTGACCCTAAGTAAAAGTGCCATATTTTTTTTCTAAGGAGAATGATTTTAACTCACTCGAGCGATATAAAGTTATACAGGCCCCGGCAAACTTCTTGACTATCGGGTGGGGTTTGCGAAGAACACGAATTTTGACATGCCTGCGCGCTATTGGTCACGCACAATTGGTCACGCGCAAGTGCACATGCGCGAACTTTCCCCCACTACGTCGATCGATGGTCAACCAGTTTGCCGACACGTATAATAACAGAGAGAGAGAAAGACCAGGCGCCAGGACCAATCTCTTTAAATAATTTCCAGACTTCGGACTTTGATTGACTTATAATAAAAAAATGGGTTGTATTTAACTGCACATAAAAAAATACTGATTGACCATCAAAAAATACTGAATTGCTAACCTAAACCTAACCTTTGATGTGCAATCAGTTATTATGATGTACATTTCAGTATTTTTAGGGTTCCGTAGCCAAATGGCAAAAAACGGAACCCTTATGGATTCGTCATGTCTGTCTGTCTGTCTGTCTGTCTGTCCGTATGTCACAGCCACTTTTTACCGAAACTATAAGAGCTATACTGTTAAAAATTAGTAAGTAGATGTATTCTGTGAACCGCATTAAGATTTTCATACAAAAATAATAATAATAATAAATTTTGGGGGCTCTCCATACTTAGAACTGAAACTCAAAAAATTTTTTTTCATCCAATCCTTACGTGTGGGGTATCTATGGATAGGTCTTTTAAAATGATAATAAGGTTTCTTATATTATTTTTTTCTTATCTGAATAGTTTGCGCGAGAGACACTTCCAAAGTGGTAAAATGTAGGTCCCCCCCCTGTAACTTCTTAAATAAGAGAACGATAAATCTAAAAAAAATATATGATGTACATTATTATGCAAACTTCCATTGAAAATTGGTTTGAACGAGATCAAGTAATTAGTTTATAAATTTTTGGGGCTTCCCATACTTAGAACTGAAACTCAAAAAATGTTTTTTCTTCAAACCCTTACGTGTGGGGTATCTATAGATAGGTCTTTAAAAATGATAATAAGGTTTCTTATATCATTTTTTTCTAAACGGAATAGTTTGCGCGAGAGACACTTCCAAAGTGGTAAAATGTTGGTCACCCCCCCCTCTAACTTCTAAAATAAGAGAGCGATAAAACTAAAAAATATATGATGTACATTACCATGCAAACTTCCATTGAAAATTGGTTTGAACGAGATCAAGTAATTAGTTTTTTTTTAAAACGTCATAAATCGTAAACCGCAATTTTCCTCTCATTCAATCAACTCAAATATAAAAACGTCGATCAAACTTACAAAGAACTACAAGAACTTTTATATTATGATGATACTTGCTGCTACGGAACCCTTCATGGGCGAGTCCGACTCGCACTTGGCCGGTTTTTGATGTACACTTAAATATTTCCCAAAAAAAAAACAATTTTTTGGTCCGACCTGGGATTGAACCCAGGACCCCTGGCGTGACCTTTTAAATGTGACCTACGTACAGCTAGCCACTGCAGATGCAGTAGCTGTAAAGCATCCCGTGTGTTGTACGTTCATCATAAAAATTGGATTAGCTAAAATATGGACACGACACTGTGATAAAACATTCAATAATATTGTTTTGCCACCGTTATGAACTGTTAAATACGTCATCACACGTAGCTAGTAAAAACTGGACGCAATAAAACGATTCGTACTAGCCATTATGCTAACGAGCGAATTAAGTAATGGAATAAATTATCGTATTGTACCCATTAATACCAGTCAAACTAACTTAAAACTATTTGAGGCGTATACAACTCTTGGACATTACGTAGTTGGAGACGAGTTTTCTTACTGCGAAGGATTGACGTCAAACCTCGTCAGGTTTCCCACGACACTACCAGCAGTCAAAGAGGTTTCCCCCGGTTGTTAACGTAGTTTGAGACGAGTTTTCTTACTGCGAAGGATTGACGTCAAACCTCGTCAGGTTTTCCACAACACTAACAGCTGTCAAAGAGGTTTCCCCTGGTTGTTAACGTAGTTTGAGACGAGTTTTCTTACTACGAAGAATTGACGTCAAACCTCGTCAGGTTTCCCACGACACTACCAGCAGTCAAAGAGGTTTCCCCTGGTTGTTAACGTAGTTGGAGACGAGTTTTCTTACTGCGAAGGATTGACGTCAAACCTCGTCAGGTTTCCCACGACACTACCAGCAGTCAAAGAGGTTTCCCCTGGTTGTTAACCTAGTTTGAGACGAGTTTTCTTACCGCGAAGGATTGACGTCAAACCTCGTCAGGTTTCCCACGACACTACCAGCAGTCAAAGAGGTTTCCCCTGGTTGTTTGGTAGATAAACTCCGCCCCCTTCAGGGCTGTTTGGTACCCTTCGGAATGTCAAAATAAAGGAAAGATTAGGGGTACGGGCTTGTGCGGCATAGCCCTTTAGTAATTAAAACCGTCACCCCTCGATTTGTAGAACTCATCAAATTAAAAAGTGACTGCTGTTCTATAGGTATCTCCATATTTTTTTATCTTTTGTTCGGGAAGCTTCGCAGCGTTTTCTCGGCCCGACTACCGCAGTGCCTCAAGACGAAAGTCTTTGACACGTGTGTGTTGCCAGTGATGACATATAATGGAACGGAAACGTGGCCACATCAAATGGGCCGCATAAAAAGGCTCAAAATCGCGCAAAGGGCAATGGAGAGGGCTATGCTTGGAGTCTCCCTGCGTGATCGCATCAAAAATGATGAGATCCGCAGGAGGACCATGGTCACCGACATTGCCCGAAGAATTGCGAGCCTTAAGTGGCAGTGGGCAGGACACATTGCAAGAAGGAATGACGGCCGTTGGGGCGGAAAGGTCCTCGAGTGGTGGCCACGTACCGGGAAACGCAGCCGTGGTAGGCCTCCCACAAGGTGGTCCGATGATCTCATAAAGATCGCCGGAATCCACTGGATGCGGGTGGCGCAGGACCGATCGCTTTGGAGATCCTTGGGGGTGGCTTATGTCCAGCAGTGGACGTCGTTTGGCTGATATGATGATATCTTTTGCGTGTCCGAGGAGGTACCTCCCGCCTAATTCTCCATACCGCCCAGTCAATGGTATGCGTAATGCATTCTCCTAATCAATATCATTAGCCATATGTCGCCAACTGTTGGACATAGGCCTCGCCCAAATGATCTCCATATTGATCGGGATAACCAGGCTTGTCGAATGTAGGATCATAGTCGAAGCGGACCCTGAGCTCCATACTGGATGCAATCGGGAATACGCGGGAGTGATGACGATTGATCGGACCTATGCTGCCTGCATCCAGCGGTTTACACTTTGATCCATTGATATTGTCCTAATATTTGACTATTTTTTAACCATAATATTTGCCCGGTTGTTGCAGACACATAGCATCAGGCACTGCGCTGGTGCCGTGCCGATTCGCGACCTTCGAACAGAGCACTGTCTGGGAGGATGAGATCGGGAAAAACCCCTGGCTCTCTAAAGAGGTGAGTGCAATGAAATGTCCAATGATTGAAAGGCCTTTGACTTCAAATGTAATGGTTCATACTTTCATAGAAAACGAAAACCAGTGGCGTAGCGTGGGTGTCAGCTGCCCGGGGCGGAAGACAATTCTGCCGCCCTATTTTTTTTGCTCCTCCAGTTGGCAAACAGATACGCAGCGGGGGGGGGGGGCATAAGACAATTCTGCCGCCCCCTAAAAAGTGCCGCCCGGGGCGGACCGCCCCCCCATCGCTACGCTACTGCAACAAACAAAGGTATCGCTCCAGCTTCCCGCCTGATGGTAAGCGGTTACCGTTGCCTATGTACGCTTGCAACTCCAGAGGCATCACTGACGCGTTGCCGACACTGTAAAAACCCTTTCACGCCTTTGTTGAAGAACCCTGGCTATAATGGAGGCAGATTTCACCTGTTTCATTTGCTATACCAGGAAACCTGTCCCTTTTCAAGTGTTGGAGCCACCAGATATTTTTATGATATATCAGTTGGCAGAGATGCAAGCAGTCCACCTAATGGTAAGCGGTCACCGCCGCCTATTCAATTGAGGCACATTTAACCAGGAAGCGTTCCACAGCTGGGGTTGTTATGGCGGCAGATCTGCCTCCCTCTTTCCTAAACCAAAACCTCTTTTTATGCAGGCTAGTAACATGTGGAACGAAAGCGTTCCGCTACCCGCCTAACTTCAGTTTTCCCTTCACACTCGAAGAGGGATGTTCGCCTTGTGGAAATTGAGCGACCGGACCATAACATTTTCATCACCACGTATTTCCATTTTCCAGCAACTAGTAGTGAAGCCCGACCAGCTTATCAAGAGACGCGGCAAGCTCGGCCTGGTGGGGGTGAACAAGACAGCGGCGGAGGTCAGGCGATGGCTGGGCGAGCACATGGGCAAGGAGCAGCAGGTCGGCGCCGCGGCCGGCAAGCTGCGGCACTTCATAGTCGAGCCGTTCGTCAAGCACGAGCCGGTGAGTGGGACGGCAGTATCCGTCTGTCCTTGTCTCTAGTTGTCAAGAGACGCGGCAAGCTGCGGCACTTTATAGTCGAGCAGTTCGTCAAGCACGAGCCGGTGAGTGGGACGGCAGTGTCCGTCTGTCCTTGTCTCAATACTAGCGGCACGCAATAATGGCCGTTTTGACATATGTATTACAATACATGGTTTTTATAACGCTTTCGCACCTTTTATACTATCTGCTGTGCAGCAGTTTATGTGCTGTTTTTAATAGAGCCGTTTTTTAAACCGTTGTTTTGGACTTTATTATACTGTAAAACCATGTATTGTAATATGTCAAAACGGCCATCATAGCGTGCCGCTAGTAATAGTTGTCAAGAGACGCGGCCAGGTTGGCCTGACGCAAGAATTCTTCGAAACGCAATTTGAACAATTGTAACAATTGTCTTCGTGTCACAACTAGCTAGCAAAACTTATGCCTCATGGCCATTAGGTCAACTCGGTTTGACATCAGTCACTCAGTTGACTGACACATGTCATATTGTGTGCGACTGACAGTTGTAACGGAATTAACGCTTTGGAATCAACAGAGGAGAGTTTCGCATCTGGAAATTGCTAATGCCATATCTGTTTTTATTTTAGAATGTACCTAATTACACTTTCTCCCGTTAGCCTATCTTCTTGGTTTGAGCGTTTTGTCCTGAGCTAGACAGGGTGCGCTTGCACGAAAAAAAAATGGTTTTGCGTTCAAGCACTTAACTGCAGGCTAGAGATCCGAGATGCTCGGCATACTACCAATTAACTACCCCGGTGTCACGCACCCGGAAGGGATGAGCCGGTGCCCGCCTTGTGGGGATTGCGCACTGAGCTCTATGATAATACGCTCAGCGTATTACGCTGGAATGGCTATAGATATTGAAATGACAGCTATTTTTTCTGTCGATTTGAAGCTCCCCCAATAGTGTACTGGGAACTAAAATGACTTCAATTTTCTCTGTCTACGCTTCAAATGGACAGCCATTGACATTGACAGCATTATCGAAGTTTATCTGCGAAAGTCAGCACTATTATTAGTTCCAAGTACACTAACTACTGCTCTCAGCGCCAATTAGCGATTTTCAAATCGGATCAAATATTTGGTACTAATCGCCTATCCAGTTGTCTATGGAAATCAGTGGGATTGCGCAAGAGCATTGCCGGATCGACAAGAATTTATGTCGATATTTTCGAACACAGCTTACTGATGACCAATCCGCGTTTGACATTGTGACGATGACCTTTAATAATGGAGACCTTTTCCCTGCAGTGGGACATTAATAGGCTGATACTTTTGTAGTCTTGCCCTTTTTCGTCCTAGGCTTGTTGTTAACTCTTAATCTAATAGGTACCGTTTGTGTTTCCAGAGCGATGAGATGTACATCTGCATCCAGAGTGGCCGGAGATCGGACACCATCCTGTTTCACCACCAGGGAGGAGTGGACGTCGGTGACGTGGACGCCCTCGCTATCAGGCTTGAGGTATGCATGAATAATTGTTTGTTTCACAAGAAAGAGAAAGGTTTGTTTAGTTTCTAACATGGTAAATTAAGAAAAAAATGTTTTTTTTTTCATACCACGTCTATTGGAAGACAGATACGCAGCCCACCTGATGGAAAGCGGTCACTGCGGCCTATTCCATTGAGGAACACTTCTCCAGGAAGCGTCGCTTAATGTGCTGCCAGACTGTAGGCTCATCTGATCTTCGAGTGTTTGATGTCAAGTGTACTGACTCCCACATTTATACTGCCGGAACACAGCTAGAGCTGTTATGGCGGTAAATTTCACCTGTGGGGGTAGCTAGCCAGTTGGACTGTGAAAAAGCCCTACCACCAATCAGACCCAAGGCGGGAATCGAACCCACGACCTCTGGGTTTTTATATCCGAGCGGCTTAGCCACTGTTCCACAGAGGCGGTCAAAAATTAAATTTTATTATTTTACTTATATTTTTCAGATCCCGGTAGATACGTTCCCCACTGGAGAAGAGCTTGAAAGAGTCCTCCTCAAGAATGTCAAATCCGCTGCCAACAAGAGGTAAGTAAGATTAATCGATTGTGGGGATCGAACCCGCGATCTCTTGGTGTAATTACAGACTTCTCAACCATTAGACTATATACGTAGGATGGCCAGGGATAATATAATTTTGTAACTGTACTATGGGTCAAAGTAGCCTGAAAATAAATGATTTTTATTTTTATTTTTATTTATTTATTTATAATATACATATTTTGTGTAAAGGCTAAACATTAGATTTCCCAGAAAACAGTAAAAAATAATAATAAAGAAACAAGCATAATCAATTAGTAAGATTACTCTTATTATTTTTTATACTAGGTCAGTTGGCAGACAGACATGAAGCCCACCTGATGGTAAGCGGGCACTGCGGCCAATTCCACTGAGGGACACTTCACCTGGAAGCGTCTGGAAGCGAACTGTAGGCTCATCCGATCTTCGAGCCTCTGATTTCAAGTGTACTGGCTCCCACATTAATATTGCCGGAACACAGCCAGAGCTGTTATGGCGGCAGATTTCACCAGTGGGGGTGGTAGCTAGCCAGTCGGACTCGGAAGCCCTACCACGAAGCAGACTTAAGGCGGGAATCGAACCCACGACCTCCGTGTTTTCATACCCGAGCGGCTTAGCCACTGTTCCGCGGAGGCGGTCAAAATCCTATATTATTAGTAAGATCCTATAGTAGTAACATTCTTCAAGCACCATTCTCATTGGAATGAATCACTACAGTATGGGTTAATTTTTTTCTAATTGCTCTTCCAGGATACTAGCAACATTCATCCTCTCCCTCTACCGCGTATACGTCGACCTCTACTTCACATACATGGAGATAAACCCAATAGTGGTTACCAACGAGCGCATCTACCTCCTGGACTTGGCTGCGAAGCTCGACCAGACGGCTGACTTTATCTGCGCGAAGAACTGGGGGGAGGTGCACTTCCCCCCTCCATTTGGACGGGATGCGTACCCTGAGGAGGCGCATATAGCTGATCTGGATGCTAAGAGTGGAGCTAGTTTGAAGGTATGTAGAATTAATTGCGTAGTCACCTTTTTCTCAATGTTTGTGGTAGAACTTTGTAAAGGAAATAATGTCATAAATGCATATTAAGAAAAGAAGAGGACTTAATATTGACCCCTGGGGCACTCCCATTAGTATAGGCGCACCAGAAGCGTAATTTCCATTAATTTTAACCTTTTAAATACTTCTCGTAAGGTAAACCTGCTCTAACTTTAAAGCGCCCTTCGAAACACCATAATGCTCCAACTTTATAAGCAAGGTTTCATGTAACACAGTCTAAGGCTTTAGACAAATTACAAAATATCCTTTTAAGTTTTTCTTAGACTCCCATACATTGTTATTAATTTATTAATATTTTTTCTTGCTGCTTCTCTGTCTGCCTTTTTATTAACATTAATAATTGTATTGGCAGACTTGTTTCTATTGATATTCCTCTCCTCCCCCTAAGAGGGGAGGGGCTGGTTAAAAAAGAAATTGACGAGCAAAAGTGTTTTCTTACAGAACTATAATTTCGTTTCGGGACAGTTTGAAATTCATGGTATAGACATGTAATGAGGAGGGAAGACACACACGTCACCATGACGAATGTGGAAGGATATTTAAGCAGAGGAAGGCCGAAAAAGAGATGGATGGATTGCATGTAGTATGATATGGAAATGAAAGATGTGAATGTAAAATTGACGGCTGATAGGAATGAGTGGAAGGGGAAAACATGTTACTTAGCGTGGGATAGGGCAGGAAAATGATGCCAGTTTGAATTTTCGGGTGGAGCAAGATTTGTATCGTTTTTTTTCGCATACAGCTAGGGTTTGCGATTCCCAATCCACATTCGACACAAGTTTAACCAAGTTTCTCCTATTTTCCAGCTAACAATCCTGAACAAGTCTGGCCGCGTGTGGACGATGGTGGCCGGCGGTGGCGCATCGGTGGTATACACGGACACCATCTGCGAGCTGGGCGGAGCGGCGGAACTGGCCAACTACGGCGAGTACAGCGGCGCGCCCACCGAGGGACAGACCGCCGACTACGCCAAGACCATCTTCAGCCTCATGTGCCGCGAGAAGCATCCCAACGGGAAGGTGAGTTGCCTATAACATCAGAGTGACCCGCGATAGGGGAGCCCCTCAACTAATACATCGGTCAAAGCTAGGTCAAAGAATCAGTCTCCTAAACCATGTCTGAGGCGCTCGTGGCGCAGCTGTGACAGTGGTTCGTTAGCGATAACGAAAGTCAAGCTACCTACGCCGCGGTCGGTTAATGGATGGGTGACCATTCTGACCATATTTAGTGACATTAATTTCGAGCGTCTCCGTGCTTCCGAAGGCACGTTAAGCTGTTGGTCCCGGCTGATATTTACTATAATGTAAATATTAGTCGTCAAGCCTAGTCAGAGGCCATTTGGCGGCTTGATAACATCTGACATTAAGGTTGGTCACTTGCCTTACGCACCCCTCCAACCCGCACTAGGCCAGCGTGGTGGAGTATGGCCCACACTATCTCACAATTGAGATAAGGCCTGTGTCCCAGCAGTGGGAACGTATATAGGCTGATGATGAAACCATGTCTGGGGATCACTGGGGAGTTTCCCGGGTGCGCTTCCCAGGCCTTCAGACTGGGGATGTTCAAGAATGGGCCGGTCAATCACAAGGCGAACGCTTGCCCATCCGTCACAATTGTGAACGGGAAACCGTGGAGTTGTAGTTGGGCGAACGTCTTCAGTCATCATTTCCACAAAATGCCGGAGGTCTCGCTAGCTATCGTTAATGATGGTTCAACGCATTCTATTCCGCATAAAAAAATGCGTTACCAGTCTTAGTGAGTGAAACTTCTTCTCCTTGGCTATCCACATAAAGAAGCTGTTGCCAAAACATTAAAACTTTCGTGCGGAAAAGCGGTAAATCTGTTGCGTAAGATTGGTAATTTAAGGATGTTTATACTTAAAGCCTTTAGCTTGTATTTTGTACTACACATTCAACAAAAACATGCAAACATCATTTACATAATTTATCTTATTAATAATATTCTTCATCACTAGGTCCTGATCATCGGCGGCGGTATAGCCAACTTCACGAACGTAGCGGACACGTTCCGCGGGATCATCACGGCCATAGAGACGTACAAGGACGCGCTTGTGCAGTACAATGTCACCATCTTCGTGAGGAGGGGAGGGCCGAACTACCAGGAGGGACTCAGGTTGGTACTCAACATGAAAATATTGTAGCCTATTGTGGGCCATCGTGGTCCATTGTGGCCCACTTTGGTCCACTGTAGTCTATTGTGTCCCAAAACAGCCTACCATAGCTCTACTATGTAGCTCATGGTCCATTATTGCCCATTGTAGCCCATTATGGTCCACTGTAGTCTTTTGTGGCCCAAGATAGCCTATTATGGCTCTACTATGAAGCTCTTCTTAAATTATCATGGTCTATTGTTAAATGCAACAACGTCACTATCTTTGTGATGTTAAAGGCAAACGAGCAAATATGTGCAATTTGTGAAAAATACTCAAAAAAAATATACCTATTTCAGACAAATGCGCGAAGTGGGCCACCGCCTCCGCATTCCGCTGTACGTGTTCGGGCCTGAGACCAACATGACGGCCATCGTGGGCCTCGCGCTCGGCCAGTCGCCCATCCCAAAGGAGCACCAGCTGGACTACGCGCCGAAGCAGCTGCCGAAGCCACAGACGCCGGTGAGTGTGAATTCAATGTAGTCTGTTGTGGGCTATCACGGTCCATTGTTGTCCTTCGTAGGCCATTATGGTCCACCATGACCCATCATGGCCTATTATCTCTTCTTAGGCCGTCATGGAGCATTTTCAACTGCAACAAACTTGTTTTAGTCTATAGACTTTTGGCCTATCATGGCCAATAATAGTCCATTGTAGCCTAACGTGGCCCATTATGGTCCATTGTAACCTATCGTGACCTATTATTGCCTATTTTATTTATTTAGTTCCAAAACCATTATGGTCGATCGTAAACTAGCAATCCGTGTTGTTTGGCTTCTTATTACATCACTAGCAAGCCACTGAAAAAATATTTATTTTATATGTATATTTTTTTTATATAATTTTTGTTCTTCTCTCTTTCAGCCAAGGCCAAAACTGGAAATCCCAGAGCTGACCTCCAAGCTCCTCGATCTAGTCTGCTCCCAGGCTCCCACCAGGGTGGACCAGGGGCAATCTGCTTCCACCACCAAGCCCCTTTTTAGCGACCGGACTAAGGCTATCATATGGGGCATGCAGAACAGGGCTATACAGGTGAATATTCTTTTATGATACATCAGTAAGGGGCCATCCATAAATTACGTCAAACGGTGAGGGGGAGGGAGGGGGTCGACGAAGTGTGACATTGTGTGACGTCACGAAATTTAGGACCCCTCTAGCATCCTTGCTAGAGGGGTCCTAAATTTCGTGACGTCACATTTCAAAACCATGTCAAAACCTATTATAATCTAAGTGTACGAACCGTATTCGTGAACCGACCTGTACTAGAACTATTGTACTTTATCACCTTGTAACACAGTTTTAATTGATTTATTTAGTTATTTTATTTATTTATTGACAAACAAATAGTTTGCTTGATAAATTATTCTAATTCTTATTTCCTATATTTCCAGGGAATGTTGGACTTTGACTACATATGCCGGCGCGCGGAGCCGTCCGTCGTGGCGATCGTGTACCCGTTCACCGCCGACCACAAGCAGAAGTACTACTTCGGCAACAAGGAGGTCTTCATACCCGGTGAGGATTATCTTATTTAAATAAATAAAAGTAAAAAGGATCACTCTATTATGGTCCCAGTGCAGGGCAAAGGCCTCCATCCTTGAAATCAAGTTATCGTTACAATGGCTACTTGCTATCCTACTAATCCTACTAATATTATAAATGCGAAAGTCTGGATGTTTAGATGTTTGGATGTTTGTTACTCAATCACGCCTAAACGGCTGAACGGATTTAGATGAAATTTGGCACACGTATAGTTTATAACCCGGAATAGGACATAGGCTATAAAATTCCTACGGGAAACGTCTCATTCCCGCGGGAATATCAATTTTGAAACTACTAAACCGATTTGAATAATTCTTTCACTGTTGGAAAGCTACACTATCCCCGGTGAACATAGGGTACTTTTGATCCTGGAAATGTGGGGGGAGGGGGGGATATTTGAAAAAAGAGATTACGCGCGGGTGAAACCGCGGGCGGAAGGCTAGTATTTAAATAAATAAAAGTAAAAAGTATCACTCTATTATGGTCCCACTGCAGGGCAAAGGCCTCCACCCTTGAAATCAAGTTATCGTTACAATGGCTACTTGCTATAATAATAATATAGAAACGCCTCGTTTACCACGCCATGATTTTAGGGCACTGGGATCAATTCCCAGATCGAAAAAAAATATGTGTTGGATTTTGATGATTTGTATATCCTGACCAGGAAAATAAAAAACCTGCTCTGGAGGTGCCACATAAGCTATGGTTATAGCAACACTTGGTTGCTATGGTTACACTCGCAAATAACTCACAATATCCAATAGTAACAAGGCACAGTTGACAATTGACATCACATTTAGTCAGAATAATAATTAATGAATGACATCTTATTGTTTTTTATTGGATTGTTGCCACTTGAAGAAATTAGTTCCAATATTTTTCCGCAATATGGCGATGTTTTTTATTTTATTACTCGGGCTGTCACGTGTGCTAAAGACGTATATTATTTATTCTAGTGTTCTCCGACATGGACGTGGCGATGCGGAAGCACCAGGAAGCGACGGTGCTCGTCAATTTCGCATCACTGCGGTCAGCATATGACAGCACCATGCAGGTACGTGCTACTACTATGGAACTGGGTGAACATGTGTGTGAAAACTGTATGAACATCAGAATAGAACAGAAATGGGGAATCTGCCACACAGTGCGGCAAAAATGACCATTTAACTCGGTGAACATCAGTTCTGATATTATACCTTATATACTAGAAAGAGGGGTAAACGTTGCACACACACTACAATCAATATTCCTTACTTACTTTACTTACTCCGCTGGCTCAGCGACCCGAAGTGGATCTTGGCCTCCAACACGAGATTACGCCACTGCTCCCTGTCTTGAGCAACCTCTTGCAAATTGACAGGCCCCAGCAACTCGAACAGGTCCCTCATGACCATATCTCTCCAGCGGTACTTTGGACGCCCGACCGGCCTTCGAACACTTGGCACCCCCATGTACGCACGCTTCACCGCGCGATCCTCCTCCATGCGTTCTACGTGGCCCAGCCAGCGGAGTCTGTGGGCTTTGGTTTCTCCCATAATGTTAGGCTGCATTATGAGTTCCTCAACCTCACAGTTCTTGCGTATTCTCCAGCTGCCATTTTCGTTTCTCGTCGGTCCCAAAATCTTCCGCCATATCTTCCTTTCGGTTACCAGAAGCTTGTTTTCTTCCCTCAATGTGAGCGTCCAGGTTTCACAGCCATGCATTAAGATTGGACGTATAATCGTCTTGTAAATTCGAATCTTAGTAGTTCTGCTTAGAAGCCTAGACGTCAGCACGCAGTGAAGAGACGCATTTTGTACACGGATGTCGATCTCCTGCTCTCTTGTATGAGTATCGGTGACCGTGCATCCAAGGTATTTGAATGCGGCGATGCCCTTGTAGGTCACATCTCCCACGCGGAGATGCTCTCGGGGACGTCTGGTATTCCTGTATCTCTTCATGTGAAGGTATTCAGTTTTTCCGCGGTTGATCTTAAGACCCACTTTGGCCGCCTCCTCTTCCAGCACTCTTGCCATCATCAATATTCACCCCCTTCAATTAAGTGTTCCCGTATTTTCACGGCGGCTTAGAATGGGTTAAGCTAATTACTTTAGGTTCAGATCAATGTGCTCAGATGTTTATTATTTATTACCTTATATTTATATGATATATTGCAGGCGATGCAGCACCCACAGATCAACACGATAGTGATCATCGCGGAGGGCATCCCGGAGAACATGACCAGGAAGATCATCAAAGTGGCCGACACGAGAGGCGTAAGTACTTCTACTTGCTAGATCTCTCTTTTTTTATTATAAATAGCCTTCCGCCCGCGTTTTCACGCGCGTGTATTATTTATTTGTTAACCCCCCCCCCTTCCCCCACATTTCCGGGAAAAAAAGTACCCTATGCACTCGGGGATAGTGTAGCTTTCCAACAGTGAAAGAATTTTTCAAATCGGTTCTGTAGTTTCGGAGCCTATTCATTACAAACAAACAATATTTCCTTCCGAGCCTATCCTTCCGAGCCCGACCATTAAAATAAAAAACCTCGCCATATTGCGGAAAAATATTGAAAATAATTTCTTCTAGTGGCAACAATCAAAATAAAAAAAACAATGAGATGTCATTCATTATTATTCTGTCAAAGTGTGATGTCAATTGTCAATTGACGAGCCATTTGGTGTAATGGTCGAGAAGTCGGCTATTACACCAGAGGTCGCGGGTTCGATCCCCGCACGGTACAAACATTTGTGTGCATGAACATGTCTGTTTGTATCGGTCTGGGTGTTTCTATGTATAATATGTATGTATTTACAAAAAAAAAAGTATATAAGTAATGTTTATCCGTTGTCTAGCACCCATAGCACAAGCTAATGCTTAGTTTGGGGCTAGATGGCGCTGTGTGGATGATGTCCAGAGATTTATTATTTATTTATAAACGTGTTTTGTTATTATTGGATATTGTGAATTATTTGTGAGTATAATCATAGCAACCAAGTGTTGCTATAACCATAGCTAATGTGGCGCCTCCAGAGCAGGTTTTTTATTTTCTTGGTCAGGCTGTACATGCATGATGTCTCTGTTCGCATATACATGATGTCTTTGTTTGTCTCTAGTCTATACATGATGTTTTTATTCGCAGGTGAACATTATCGGGCCGGCTACAGTGGGCGGCATCAAACCAGGCTGCTTCAAGATCGGCAACACCGCTGGCATGATCGACAACATTGTGGATAGCAAGCTGTACCGCCCTGGCAGGTTTGTACAGATGATATTACGAATTATGTTAATAATAACAATAATTTCCTCCTGGGGGAGTCTCTGCTAAGAGGACATTATTATCAGACATAATATTAAAGTGCACAAGTGAGTGTGCAAACAAGTGCCCCTAACTTCCAATATTATTATCCCCTTACTGCCCCTTACCGTCTGATACGACTGAAGAGAGATCAGGCGTGCTTTCTGAGGCACGGGGGTGTTTTACGTCATTAACTTCATATAATACGATTCAACTTAACTGGCCCGTCCTTAGTAAGCTGGTCGCGTCGTTAGCGCAGGAGCGGGCGCGGCTGCACCCTCTGACGCCTAAATTTGCGTTCTGCGCAGGTACTCGCACGATAGTTAGATATTCTTTATTGCACAACAAATTTGACAAAGAAAAACAAGTAACATAAATAAACTGCACAACACAGGCACACGATGTTCAGGCGGGCCAATTAAGTTGAATCGTATTATACATTAGGATCTGATTTATACAAAAAAACTGACATAAGGATCTGATTTATACAAAAAGAAAAAACAATATTAAAAACCGAAACCTTTCTGCGCAATCTCCATCCGATATTCAATAAGTTTGCCGGTACCTGTACCTCATTTTCAAAATAATAAAATTCTCTGAATCTGAAGAGGAAATCCTCTATTTTATTCATGTTGTTAATAAATACAACTGTCTTGTTGTTCCAGCGTGGCGTACGTCTCCCGTTCCGGCGGCATGAGCAACGAGCTGAACAACATACTGTCGAAGCACGCGGACGGCGTGTGCGAGGGCGTGGCCATCGGCGGCGACCGCTACCCCGGGACCACGTTCATCGACCACCTGCTCAGGTATATACCCCTGGATATCCCTGGATAGCGTGTATTATACGGCATGAGCAACGAGCTGAACAACATCCTGTCGAAGCACGCGGACGGCGTGTGCGAGGGCGTGGCCATCGGCGGCGACCGCTACCCCGGGACCACGTTCATCGACCACCTGCTCAGGTATATACCCCTGGATATCCCTGGATAGCGTGTATTATACGGCATGAGCAACGAGCTGAACAACATACTGTCGAAGCACGCGGACGGCGTGTGCGAGGGCGTGGCCATCGGCGGCGACCGCTACCCCGGGACCACGTTCATCGACCACCTGCTCAGGTATATACCCCTGGATATCCCTGGATAGCGTGTATTATACGGCATGAGCAACGAGCTGAACAACATACTGTCGAAGCACGCGGACGGCGTGTGCGAGGGCGTGGCCATCGGCGGCGACCGCTACCCCGGGACCACGTTCATCGACCACCTGCTCAGGTATATACCCCTGGATATCCCTGGATAGCGTGTATTATACGGCATGAGCAACGAGCTGAACAACATACTGTCGAAGCACGCGGACGGCGTGTGCGAGGGCGTGGCCATCGGCGGCGACCGCTACCCCGGGACCACGTTCATCGACCACCTGCTCAGGTATATACCCCTGGATATCCCTGGATAGCGTGTATTATACGGCATGAGCAACGAGCTGAACAACATCCTGTCGAAGCACGCGGACGGCGTGTGCGAGGGCGTGGCCATCGGCGGCGACCGCTACCCCGGGACCACGTTCATCGACCACCTGCTCAGGTATGTACCCCTGGATACTAAATAATAAACAAAATAAAAATCTCTGGAAATTATTCACACAGCACCATCTAGCCCCGAAGGCCCGAACTATTAAGCATAGATTTCATACGTGCCTGCAAACTTCTTGCCCAACGGTCGACGAAGTGGGTGACAGTTCCCACATGTGCACTTTCGCGTGACCAATAGCGCGCCGGCATCTCAAAATTATTATTTTTTCCGAAGATTCACTTCCACTAAATCCCTCCAGTTTCGTCCACCACGGCCCAGATACGCTATTTGACACTACAATTTTCCCCAAAACTCTTTTATCGACCAAGACATGGTCCATCAGAGTTTATGAAAACTGTTATTAACGTAATACCTACTATTGTCACAGGTTTGAAGCCGACCCGAACGTAAAGATGCTGGTTCTGTTGGGAGAAGTGGGCGGCGTGGAGGAGTACCACGTGTGCCGCGCCATCCGCGACGGCCTCATCAAGAAGCCCATGGTGGCCTGGTGCATCGGGACCTGTTCTGGTAAGATCATGATGTCTAAGTCCCACTACCCACTAAACTCCCCCGTCTAAGAAGCTTATAATATACCTGTAGGCCGCTCTGCTACATCAGATGACAGATAGAGACGCAGCCCACCTGATGGTAAGCAGCCACTGCGGCCTATACCATTGAGTGACTTCACCAGGAAGCGTCGCAAAAAAAATCATGCTGCGGTATCTTTTAGCTAACACTCCTTGGATTTCTAAATACGTAAAATATAGCCTTATAAAATAAAAAACCTCGCCATACTGCGGAAAACTAGTAGAACTAATTTCTACAAGTGGCAACAATCAAATAAAAAAACAATAAGATGTCATTCAATAGTGCCGTCTGTCAGTGTGATGTCAATTGTAAACCGTGCCTTGTTACTATTGGATATTGTGAGTTATTTGTAAGTATAATCATAGCAACCAAGTGTTGCTATAACCATAGCTACATGCATGTGGCGCCTCCAGAGCAGGTTTCGTCGCTGCGCGTGCCAAATTCCATATGTGCATTTTTTGGATTTTTGTGTTCTGCGCTTAAAATAGTCTCCGTTTAATTCTCCATGTGTCCATAAAATCAGTTTTGTGATATTTGAATTAGAAATCAATCAAACAAATTCCATATGTGTTTTGACCGTTAGAAAAATGTCATATTGTGCCGAAATATACACGTTTTTTGTTGGTGTCTGAAACCTAACAAAAAACACATATGGAACTTGTCAGGCGCAGCGACGGTTTTTTATTTTCCTGGTCAGGCTATACATGGAAAATTCTTTTGCACGAAAAATTTTTTGAAGTGAAAACTTCTTTAGCGGCGTTCGTTGTACACTTTTTTTGTAATGGGTAAAAAATGTTAAACTCGCGTCAGGTGTCGTGACTGATCGAAAATTCGTAAGACGGACACGTGTTTTTTGTTCAAGCGCCATCTATGAATTTGTGCGGGAGTACCAATTTGCGAAATTTTCCTAGGGGACGTTAGCATGGTGAATACCAAAATATTCAAGTTTTCACTTCTGCCGGCACTCCCGGAGTGCAACCCGTCCTTTTTTTGTACCATACCAAACCAATTATTTTTAACTTACTTACTTTAAATATTTCTGGACATTATCCACACATCGCCATCTAGCCCCAAACTAAGCATGAGCTTGTGCTATGGGTGCTAGACAACGGATAAACATTACTTATATACTTTTTTTTTATAAATACATACATATTATACATAGAAACACCCAGGCCGATACAAACAGACATGTTCATGCACACAAATGTTTGTACCGTGCGGGGATTGAACCCGCAACCTCTGGTGTAACAGTCGACTTCTCGACCATTACACCAAATGGCTCGTCAACTAAACCATAACTGATGTTTTACCTTCCAGACATGTTCACATCCGAAGTACAGTTCGGCCACGCGGGTTCGCTCGCCGGGTCGGCGCTCGAGAAGGCCGTGTGCAAGAACGCAGGCCTGCAGGCCTATGGCGTGACGGTGCCCAACTCGTTCGACAGCCTGGGGGACGCTGTGCACCGCGTGTACCAGAAGCTGGTGGGCGATGGACGGATCATCGTGAAGGAGGAGGTGGAGCCGCCCAAGGTGCCGATGGATTATGATTGGGCGAGGGTAAGTCATATGTTTGTAGTTTTATTTTTTCTGATATTAGATGCAATGACGTTCAATATACAACTAGACACCCAATCTCTAAGAAAAAATCCTCAAAAAACGTCCGAGCGGCGTTGACACTGATGACATTAACACATTCGTTCAAATTAACACCTTATCTCGTGGCAGTTAGTGTTTAATGTCAATTGTATACAACTAAACGAAAACTCTGCCCATTAGTCGGGTGGGCAGACTTTTGCTTCGGACAATATTTGAGCGTGATTGGGAGTCTAGTTTTTTAATTGAACGTCATTGATTAGATGGCATTTTGTTCTATGGCCTATGTCCGCATCACGCACGAGGTACACGCCTCGATAGTGTACTAGAGGCTATTACTGGTCAATGGCCCCATAATTGAATAATCACATGACATGACTGTTCGTAAGCCCAGAGCTCTGTATTTTAGTAGGCTGTACACGTTCATGCCATGCTGATATTTATAAGCGAAATGCGTACAACAAATAGTGCTCTTTAATAAACTTCCTAAATACATAAAAAAAAACCAAGAACCACATTTTAAGAAACAACTGCAACAATGGTAAATGTAACTCTGCTTTTATTCTGTGAATGAATTTCTAGAATGGGAATATTTTAATATTTATATTTATTTAGTTATAAAATTCATTCATATAAGTTAATTGGTAAATGTTTGTTATTTTTTTTTTAAATAAATGTTTCTTGTTATTGTCTTACAACCTAGTCTAAAAATATTAAATAATTCTATGTAGCGTTAGTTACAAAAAGTATAAAGTATTTACCTCTTTTTGGGTCTTCGGGTCTCTCGAAACCCAAACGTAGCGCAGATAAAAAAAAAACGTTCTGTGAGAGGGTGGTGCTTCCCCGGTCTCGTCCGGAACTGTCCACAGCATGGTTCTACCACATTTTAATTCTTCAGCCGTTGCATCAAAACGTTCGTTAATTGCTCACTAATTCAGATACACAGCCCACCTGATAGTAAGTCGCCACTGCTGCCTACTCCATTGAGGGACTCGTCACCAGAAAGCGTCGTTCAATGTGCGGCCTTACTGTAGGCTCCTCTGATCTTCGCACCTTCCACTAAATCACTCCATTGTCAATTGCTAACCGAACGATATTATTTCAGAAACTGGGCCTGATCCGCAAGCCAGCGGCCTTCATCAGCACTATCTGCGACGAGCGAGGCCAGGAGTTAAGCTACTGCGGCGTGCCCATCACCCAAGTCCTGGAGAGACAGCTGGGCGTGGGCGGCACCGTCAGTCTGCTGTGGTGAGTGCGGCCACCCATCACCCAGGTGCTAGAGCGACGAAGACGACATGCCGGACTCAGAGGGATGTCCACTACCCACTAAAACCCCTTTTTTCAGAGAAGATAACCGCAGGCTAGCTTGATAGACGTGCGGGACTCGAGACTAAAGCATCCCACTACCGATTGGATGCCTTGTGGCTATTAAATTAACCAGCCTGGGGGTACATTAACCTGTTCTGCCCGGTCAATAGGCTTAGTATCTGGTACCGGGCGGCGCTACCAATGCGTGCGACCCTGTGGGACCCGACGGGTTTTAGTGGGTAGGACGCAGTTCTGTCTGCGGGAACCCCACATAACCGCCTAGCCGCCCCCGCGGCTAGCCGGCCGCGGCGGCTGGTATAATATTAAAACGTATTCTAACTTAGCGCAATATACCTTGGGGCTATTCAAGGCCAGAATAAACAGCCTTTTCCTAAGCAAGCGTGCTCCATCGTAGACCGCATAGTTGTTTAACATCAGGCAACTTTGTGGTCAAGTGCTAACTTGGTTCAAATATAAAAAAAAATCTCCTCCGAAGAAAAACGATCCCCACGCCCACCGGGAACCCCTGCCTATTTCTTTGGTCACATTTTCTTTTTTATCTATTTATCTGGATTAAAATGTATATAATCTATTTTCTAACCTACTATGAAATTAACCTACTATGCTAGTGAAGTGAAACCTAATAACTGTCTCCTCGGGTGTAGCGGGCGCAGGGCGGTGCCAGACAGTAACTGCTTAGTTACTGTTTGGCACTGAACTGTCTAAGGGCAGACGTGGCGCTTACCATCAGGTGTACGATCTGCTCATCTTGTTACACATTGCAATATCAAAAAATAATAATAAAAATATCCACCGCGTCTTGTTGACAACTATGATTTGAGCCATATGTTTTACCTCTCTATTAACCGTCACCATATCATCAGGTTCCAGCGTGAACTGCCAGAGTGGGCGTGCAAGTTCTTCGAGCTGGTACTGATCGTGACCGCGGACCACGGCCCGGCCGTCTCCGGCGCTCATAACACCATGGTCACCGCTCGTGCCGGGAAGGATCTTATCTCATCGGTTGTCAGCGGGCTGTTGACTATCGTAAGTAGTTTAATAATGCCAATATTATCAATATAATCACACTATCAATAATGGCCAATAATAAAAATAACAATAGCAGCAATGGCAACATCAGCATCAACATTAACAAAAACACTTTTTACAATGACCATTTTTATTTTAATTAATACTTACTTACTTTACTTACTCCGATGGCTCAGCGACCCGAAGTGTGTCTTGGCCTCCGATACGAGATCTCCGCCATCCTTCCCGATTTATAATAAATTTCTAATAAATTATTATTTCCGGTACTGTACTATATCATAACAAAATTGGTTAAATGTTATCTACAATGTATCTTTATATCGTGCTTCCCGGGAAAAACATGTATTAAAAAAACCACCATACGTGCCTACGGACTTTTCACTTTATAAATTATAGAAGTATAATACATATTAAGTAATTCAAAAAACAATTTATATCTTTTTATTTAAATCTGAAATCTTAATTCTTTAATTGCTACCCTAACTAATTTTAATACAGGGTGTGCCCTAGAGATGTCAAAAGCACGCTGCGCTGCTGACGATGAAACGAAATGATTTATTTCTGAAATTGGATTTGTAACCTTCTTTTAATTTAGATTTCACCTAGTAGCAAATTGCATTAATAGTGGCATTATATTTGCAGGGCGACCGGTTCGGCGGAGCGCTGGACCGCGCGGCGGCGGACTTCTGCGCGGCGTACGACCGCGGACAGCATCCGCAGGAGTTCGTCAACGAGAAGAGGGCTAAGGGCGAGCTTATCATGGGCATCGGACACAGGTCAGTCTAACAAACAGTGTTGCGAGTGGTAGATAGTGAAATGACGCATCAACAGCCTATATACGTCCCACTGCTGGGACGCAGGCCTTATCTCAAGTGTTAAATAGTGTGGGCCATACTCCACCATGCGGGCCCAGTGCGGGTTGGTGGAGGGGTGCGTAAGGCAAGTAACCAACCTTTATGTCAGATGTTATCAAGCCGCCAGATGGCCTCTGACTAAGCTTGACGTCTAATATCTACGTTATAATAAATATCAGCCGGGACCAATAGTTTAACGTGGCTTCCGAAGCACGGAGACGCTCGAAATAAATGTCACCACTATTGACCACATTTATTAATATATTTATTGACGAAATTTCCAAAAAAAAAAACCCGTCTAGTCGATTTTATTGTCGGATGTTATAGAGTAACACTTGAAAACGTTAATCAACATAAAGTAATTTTTTATTTTATGATCTCTTTGGACCTTATTCTTCTTACTACTAAACTTCACAGTGCCCAATAGACGCCTTAGTGGTAGGGTCACGGGAATGAACAAGAACATAGCCCTGCACCTGTGAGTTGTACCAACAATAACATTTATCTACATCCATACCATAATATGTCTATTTTATATTCAGGAGCGATGAGCAAACGCCCTACATTTAGATATAAAGTATCTGTGGCTGCATTGAAATGTTTACATTTTAGTGTCGGTAACCGATACGAAATTACGTTCAAATTTCGAACGTCTTCTTTAAAAGTAAAAATTAATAGGTTTTTTCGATTATCGAATTAGTCGATTAGTAATTTTATGTTCCATTCCTATACATTTAATTCGATGCTGAAATTATAACAATCGATTTGAGAATCGAAATCAACTCGAGTCTAGATTGTTTATGGATTTTAAAAACTACAAACGTCAGTCATTAATTATGACAGTACTAAACTAACTTTTACATTGGTAACTAGTGCGTTTGCTCATCAATCCTGACTATAAAATAGACATATTATCGTATGAATGAAGATAAAGTTATGTATGTGACTGTACATAATTAGTCATTAAAATACTCATGTGATTCTTTTATGAAACTCACTTCGTTCGTTTCATAAAACCACATTCGTATTTTAATGACCCTCATTATGCAGCAGTCTCATAAATAACTATTTATCTACATCCATACCATAATATGTCTATTTTATATTCAGGAGCGATGAGCAAACGCCCTACATTTAGATATAAGTATCTGTGGCTGCATTGAAATGTTTACATTTTAGTGTCGGTAACCGATACTTAATTTCGTTCAAATTTCGAACGTCTTCTTTAAAAGTAAAAATTAATAGGTTTTTTCGATTATCGAATTAGTCGATTAGTAATTTTATGTTCCATTCCTATACATTTAATTCGATGCTGAAATTATAACAATCGATTTGAGAATCGAAATCAACTCGAGTCTAGATTGTTTATGGATTTTAAAAACTACAAACGTCAGTCGTTATGTCAGTACTAACTTTTACATACAGATTAAGTTGGTAACTAGGGCGTTTGCTCATCAATCCTGACCTGACTATAAATAGACATATTATCGTATGAATGAAGATAAAGTTATGTACGTGACTGTACATAATTAGTCATTAAAATACTCATGTGATTCTTTTATGAAACTCACTTCGTTCGTTTCATAAAACCACATTCGTATTTTAATGACCCTCATTATGCAGCAGTCACATAAATAACTATAATCAACGAGTAATTTTTTATTTTATGATCTCTTTGGACCTTATTCTTCTTACTACTAAACTTCACAGTGCCCAATAGACGCCTTAGTGGTAGGGTCACGATTATGAACATAGCCCTGCACCTGTGACTAACAACATAAAATAACTTATGTGTAGACGTACAGTCTGTTCCATAAGTTGTCCTTTAGCCGCCATATTGGCAGCATTGCCGACGCTTTATAAATCTGTCAAAAAACAGATTAAAAGTATCGAAAAACAGTAGTACCAATATGGCGGCTAAAGGACAACTTATGTGGAACAGACGGTAACAGTAAAATTTTTCGTTCTTATATTCCAGGGTGAAGTCAATAAACAACCCAGACAGCCGCGTCCGGGAGCTGAAGGCGTACGTGACGGCTCGCTGGCCCAGCTGGCCGGTGACCCGCTACGCGCTTGACGTGGAGGCCATCACCACGCGCAAGAAGCCCAACCTCATCCTCAACGTGGACGGCATCGTGGCCGCCGCCATGGTCGACCTGCTGCGCCACTGCCAGCTGTTCACGCAGTGAGTACTCAGCGTGATGCAGATGGGTCCTGCAGTGACCTCATCCTCAACGTGGACGGCATCGTGGCCGCCGCCATGGTCGACCTGCTGCGCCACTGCCAGCTGTTCACGCAGTGAGTACTCAGCGTGATGCAGATGGGTCCTGCAGTGACCTGATCCTCAACGTGGACGGCATCGTGGCCGCCGCCATGGTCGACCTGCTGCGCCACTGCCAGCTGTTCACGCAGTGAGTACTCAGCGTGATGCAGATGGTTCCTGCAGTGACCTCATCCTCAACGTGGACGGCATCGTGGCCGCCGCCATGGTCGACCTGCTGCGCCACTGCCAGCTGTTCACGCAGTGAGTACTCAGCGTGATGCAGATGGTTCCTGCAGTGACCTCATCCTCAACGTGGACGGCATCGTGGCCGCCGCCATGGTCGACCTGCTGCGCCACTGCCAGCTGTTCACGCAGTGAGTACTCAGCGTGATGCAGATGGTTCCTGCAGTGACCTGATCCTCAACGTGGACGGCATCGTGGCCGCCGCCATGGTCGACCTGCTGCGCCACTGCCAGCTGTTCACGCAGTGAGTACTCAGCGTGATGCAGATGGTTCCTGCAGTGACCTCATCCTCAACGTGGACGGCATCGTGGCCGCCGCCATGGTCGACCTGCTGCGCCACTGCCAGCTGTTCACGCAGTGAGTACTCAGCGTGATGCAGATGGTTCCTGCAGTGACCTCATCCTCAACGTGGACGGCATCGTGGCCGCCGCCATGGTCGACCTGCTGCGCCACTGCCAGCTGTTCACGCAGTGAGTACTCAGCGTGATGCAGATGGTTCCTGCAGTGACCTCATCCTCAACGTGGACGGCATCGTGGCCGCCGCCATGGTCGACCTGCTGCGCCACTGCCAGCTGTTCACGCAGTGAGTACTCAGCGTGATGCAGATGGTTCCTGCAGTGACCTGATCCTCAACGTGGACGGCATCGTGGCCGCCGCCATGGTCGACCTGCTGCGCCACTGCCAGCTGTTCACGCAGTGAGTACTCAGCGTGATGCAGATGGTTCCTGCAGTGACCTGATCCTCAACGTGGACGGCATCGTGGCCGCCGCCATGGTCGACCTGCTGCGCCACTGCCAGCTGTTCACGCAGTGAGTACTCAGCGTGATGCAGATGGTTCCTGCAGTGACCTCATCCTCAACGTGGACGGCATCGTGGCCGCCGCCATGGTCGACCTGCTGCGCCACTGCCAGCTGTTCACGCAGTGAGTACTCAGCGTGATGCAGATGGTTCCTGCAGTGACCTCATCCTCAACGTGGACGGCATCGTGGCCGCCGCCATGGTCGAACTGCTGCACCACTGCCAGCTGTTCACGCAGTGAGTACTCAGCGTGATGCAGATGGTTCCTGCAATGACCTCATCCTCAACGTGGACGGCATCGTGGCCGCCGCCATGGTCGACCTACTGCGCCACTGCCAGCTGTTCACGCAGTGAGTACTCAGCGTGATGCAGATGGTTCCTGCAGTGACCTCATCCTCAACGTGGACGGCATCGTGGCCGCCGCCATGGTCGACCTGCTGCGCCACTGCCAGCTGTTCACGCAGTGAGTACTCAGCGTGATGCAGATGGTTCCTGCAGTGACCTGATCCTCAACGTGGACGGCATCGTGGCCGCCGCCATGGTCGACCTGCTGCGCCACTGCCAGCTGTTCACGCAGTGAGTACTCAGCGTGATGCAGATGGTTCCTGCAGTGACCTCATCCTCAACGTGGACGGCATCGTGGCCGCCGCCATGGTCGACCTGCTGCGCCACTGCCAGCTGTTCACGCAGTGAGTACTCAGCGTGATGCAGATGGTTCCTGCAGTGACCTCATCCTCAACGTGGACGGCATCGTGGCCGCCGCCATGGTCGACCTGCTGCGCCACTGCCAGCTGTTCACGCAGTGAGTACTCAGCGTGATGCAGATGGTTCCTGCAGTGACCTGATCCTCAACGTGGACGGCATCGTGGCCGCCGCCATGGTCGACCTGCTGCGCCACTGCCAGCTGTTCACGCAGTGAGTACTCAGCGTGATGCAGATGGTTCCTGCAGTGACCTGATCCTCAACGTGGACGGCATCGTGGCCGCCGCCATGGTCGACCTGCTGCGCCACTGCCAGCTGTTCACGCAGTGAGTACTCAGCGTGATGCAGATGGTTCCTGCAGTGACCTCATCCTCAACGTGGACGGCATCGTGGCCGCCGCCATGGTCGACCTGCTGCGCCACTGCCAGCTGTTCACGCAGTGAGTACTCAGCGTGATGCAGATGGTTCCTGCAGTGACCTCATCCTCAACGTGGACGGCATCGTGGCCGCCGCCATGGTCGAACTGCTGCGCCACTGCCAGCTGTTCACGCAGTGAGTACTCAGCGTGATGCAGATGGTTCCTGCAATGACCTCATCCTCAACGTGGACGGCATCGTGGCCGCCGCCATGGTCGACCTACTGCGCCACTGCCAGCTGTTCACGCAGTGAGTACTCAGCGTGATGCAGATGGTTCCTGCAGTGACCTCATCCTCAACGTGGACGGCATCGTGGCCGCCGCCATGGTCGACCTGCTGCGCCACTGCCAGCTGTTCACGCAGTGAGTACTCAGCGTGATGCAGATGGTTCCTGCAGTGACCTCATCCTCAACGTGGACGGCATCGTGGCCGCCGCCATGGTCGACCTGCTGCGCCACTGCCAGCTGTTCACGCAGTGAGTACTCAGCGTGATGCAGATGGTTCCTGCAGTGACCTCATCCTCAACGTGGACGGCATCGTGGCCGCCGCCATGGTCGACCTGCTGCGCCACTGCCAGCTGTTCACGCAGTGAGTACTCAGCGTGATGCAGATGGTTCCTGCAGTGACCTGATCCTCAACGTGGACGGCATCGTGGCCGCCGCCATGGTCGACCTGCTGCGCCACTGCCAGCTGTTCACGCAGTGAGTACTCAGCGTGATGCAGATGGTTCCTGCAGTGACCTCATCCTCAACGTGGACGGCATCGTGGCCGCCGCCATGGTCGACCTGCTGCGCCACTGCCAGCTGTTCACGCAGTGAGTACTCAGCGTGATGCAGATGGTTCCTGCAGTGACCTCATCCTCAACGTGGACGGCATCGTGGCCGCCGCCATGGTCGAACTGCTGCGCCACTGCCAGCTGTTCACGCAGTGAGTACTCAGCGTGATGCAGATGGTTCCTGCTGTGACCTGATCCAAGGTAGAACCGTGCTGCAAACAATTCCTGTCTGTCTGTTTTGACCGCCTCCATAGAACAGTGGCTAAGCCGCTCGGGTATAAAAACCCGGAGGTCGTAGGTTCGATTCCCGCCTTGGGTCTGGTTGGTGGTAGGGCATTTTCAAAGCCCGCTGGTTAGCTACCACCCCCACAGGTGAAATCTGCCGCCATAACAGCTCTGGTTGTGTTCCGGCAGTATTAATCTGGGAGCCAGTACACTTGAAATCAAAGTATCGGAAGATCAGATGAGCCTACAGTCTGGCAGCACATTGAGCGACGCTTTCAGGCGAAGTGTCCCTCAATGGAATAGGCCGCAGTGGCCGCTTACCATCAGGTGGGCTGCGTGCCTGTCTGCCAGCTGACCTAGAATAAAAAAAACAGACATGTTCATACATACAAATGTTATACTATCATACCCGTTATCTCTGTTGATAGCCAACTTCTCAATCATAACACCAAATTGTTACCAGGTGGTAGGTGCGTGTACTGGGCCGTCTAGGTGGGTACCACCGCAGTGCCAGATATTTTCCCGTGAAATAGAAGTGTGTCAAGCACTTCTGTGTTTCGGGAAAAGGGCACTGAAGCTAGTGAAATTACTGGGTATATGAGACCTAATAACTGTCGTCTCGGTGTAGCGGGCGCAGGGCGGTGCCAGACAGTAACTGTTTAATTACTGTTTGGCACTGAACTGTCTAAGAGCAGACGTGGCGCTTACCATCAGGTGTACGATCTGCTCGTCTTGTGACACATTGCAATAAAAAAAATGGTTCTTAAAAATACCAATACTAATCTTACCGTTTCAATTCCCCAGGGAGGAAGGCAACAACTACATAGCGATGGGATCGATCAACGCGCTGTTCGTGCTAGGCCGGACCATCGGCCTCATCGGACACTACCTCGACCAGAAGAGGATGAAGCAACCGCTGTACAGGCACCCGTGGGACGACATCACGTATATGTCGCCGTTGCACTAAGCGAGCGGTGAGCGTGACGAGGTGGCGAAATTGTGGCGATGTTGAGTATAGGTTTAGTTGAAACAGTGTTGGCAATTTTTGACATGGCGTAAATGCTCCTGTTTTAAAGACTGGGAAAAAAAATTCGTCGCTGCGCCTGACAAGTTCCATGTGTTTTTTGTTAGGTTTAGGAAAAAAAACGTGTATATTTCTGCACAATATATGACATTTTCCTAACGGTCAAAACACATAATGGTATTTGTTTAATTGGTTTCTATTTCGAATATCACAAAACTGATTTTGCGGACACATAAAGAATTAAACGCAAAACACAAAAATTTAAAAAATGCACATATGGAATTTGGCACGCTCAACGACAATTTGTGGCTTTTGTAATACTTTTCAAAAGGATTCAACGATGTTATATTCTCCAAAAATTTAAATTGAAAAATAAAATCAATATGTACCAAAATGTTTTTTAGGCTTCCGATTCACACTTAGCGTTAGGCCTACTGTCCACGGCGGTGTAGCTTCATAGACGCGTATTCGTCATTATACGCTTGGTGTACGCCTGCTTGCAGCTTACATACAAAACTATGTAACTCTGTCGACGGAGCGTCAACGTCACGCTCGCGTCGCTCCATGCAGGCTTTGACTTTGCCTTGCAGTGGGACATTAAATAAACCTGTACTTTATTATTTTATTTCAGTTTATCAATTATAACTCCTTTTTAATATTTAAAATGTCTTTACAAAGTTTACAAACTGAGAAAATGTATTTACACGTGCAGAAATAGATTTTTGAAGTCTCCTTCAATGGAATAGGCCACTGCAGCCGCTTATCATCAGGTGGGCTGCGTGCCTGTCTGCTATCCAACGATTTTTAAGTTAGTAAGGCTACAGAAGCAATATGAGTATTCAATAAAACGAGCACATTTAAATTAAATAACTTGATATTTAGGTTTTTCTATTTTTTTAAAGTATTGTCATTTGTTTGTTAGACTATTTATTTAAAAAATGATTCAGTACACTCATTTATTTATCAAAACTACAAAAATCAGTTGTGACGTCACTTCCAAGTAATCATTGTTATTTTTTTTTTACTATAAAGAACTTTTCAACATCAAAATTCATGTGTTCCGCCAATATTAATGTGGGAGCCAGTACACTTGAAATCAAATGCTCGAAAATCAAATGAGCTTACAGTCTGGCAGCACATTGAGCGACGCTGTTGAAGTGTCCCTCAATGGAATAGGCCGCAGTGGCCGCTCACCATCAGGTGGGCTGCGTGTCTGTCTGCCAACTGAAGCAGTTAAATAGTGGAAAATAACAATGATTTAATCTTAGTTATACTTATTAAATTATTAATTATTAAATAAATATGCGCGTATGATTGAGTTGTTCTTAATTTAAGTAATTTTAGATAAACCAAATACATGTGATGTCGCTTAGCTTAACATATTAAATTAAATAATAATTATATAAAGTTAGTTATTTCTAATTAAGTTTTAAGGGGGTCGGAATGCCATACGGTAGCAGTTTTTTTCTACTTATTTATTAAATGTTATTAAATATTATTACACTTAAAATCAAAGGCTCGAAGATCAGATGAGCCTACTACAGTCTGGCAGCACATTGAGCGACGCTTCCTGGTGAAGTGTCCCTTAATGGAATAGGCCGCAGTAACCGCTTACCATCAGGTGGGCTGCGTGTATGTCTGCCAACTGACATAGATTTTTTTTTAATTGATAATATAGACAGTTTTGGATATTTACATACTTTATGAATATAAACAGGGGATTTTCAACACTTTTATTTTAAAATACGTTTTTTTTTCTACTATACAAATTATCTAAATTACTATAATGTTCCTTTTTTTCTGCCTTTTTGTAATGTTACTTATAAGAAGTTTTAATGCAGATTCAAATTATAATTTTTTTTAGTTTCTGGGTGTTTGACTGCTACTGTTTCTGTTAGGTGAGGGTAGAAATGGGTCTAGGGTTAATTTATGGGTTAAAATTAAAAGTAAAAGTAATGTACGCAGGGTGCTGATGTTGTGACGTCACAATGAAACCATAATTTCAGTAATATTAATTTTCAACCATAGACAGCTTAGACTAGGGGCTAAATTTATCAATTAAAAGTACAAACAGAAACACAAGTCGAAACTACGTGAGTTTCTTTGACTGAATAATTATTATTTAAAAGAAACCTGTATCAATTTATTTATTAGAAGTGTGCTGTTGTCTTTATGTGATAGGTAAATATTTCCAATCATCTTTTCAAAACATACAAACGAGGTAAATCTTTATAATAATACGTCTCGATTCTCTGCATGTTGTATAATAATATTTTCTCTCTGCAAAATATATTTTCTCTATCGCTCTTATTAATAAAGTATTGTATTAGCCTCAATTATTATATCTTCTCATGTAATGCATTCATAAGTACGTCCTTACGATTTAAATACTGCAAGGTATTTCTTTAAATATAATTCCAATACAATTTATATCCATAAGACGATTTCTTAAACGCTGCGTGTAATAATATCATCTAAATAAACAAAAACGTCCCATTATATTATTATTTATATTCTTATAAACATATTCATTTTAAGTTTTATTACTACAGGAGCATTTGTGAAGCCAAAAAGCAACAAAATTAAACAAAAAATATGTTGAATCTATGATTCTTGACAAAATACTATTTTAAAAGTGAAAAAAGTACTCTGGTGGAAAGCATTTGTTGAGCGTTTGAAACTATTACATTCTTTATAAATATTACGATAGAAATGACATATTTTCATCTTCTCATTTTTAATAACCGATCATGTATTTTCACGGTACCTGAGGTATTGAGTCTGTAATATTTAAATTTAACTAAAAATAACCTTATATTTGTAGTGATAAAGATATTTACGATAGTCGTGTTAATTTCGCCACCAAAGTCACTTTGCATTGTCTGTAATAATATTTAATTTAGATAATTTAGCGGGTTTTGTAAAGCTGTTATGTATATTTCCTTTTTTATACTTATGTATCTGACGATCTTTGCTGGCTTGGATAGCTGAAAATCGAACTCAAGTACTGTCTCGATTGCAACATTATTCTTGTCCTGTAACAGTCAAATGGGGCGAAAATTTGTTTAAAGAAGGTACAGTTTAATAAAACAGTCTTAATGGTCTACTGAGTCAGCGAAGTAAGTAAATATTGTATGAAGTTAGCAAAAAGGATGGTTTTATGTAATAATAAACAAGTTTAAAAAAAGATAATTTTATACTTTTAGCCTGTTTTTTAGTATTTCAAATATAGTTGGCTAGTTTCACCACTGTTAAGTTTGTGACCATTTATTTTTCGTCGCTGCCTTCTTATTTGAAAATGAACAAGAAAAAAGCTTCAATCTTAGCTGACAGATTGTCACGAACTTATTAATTCTGTCAGTGGTAAAACACTAACTGTTTTAAAGATATTTGTCACACTAATTCACATACATATAGCAAATTTCATGTATAATTTCTGATACTCATGTGTTTATTATTACATAAGACCTCTTGGTAAGGCCTATTTACCAAATTCGGGCATTCCATTGTCATTTTATTTATTTATTTCAACGACACATTTAAAATGTTAATTTATCACTTGTTGTCATCGCATTAAATATAATGTGGCTTGGACGATTTGTAATTTTGATATTGATTACAAAATGTAATTAGGTATAATGCACTTTCAGAATGATTTTCTTATTTTTCCTGTCAATATTTTAGTAATGTTGTTTTAATGAAGCAGATAATTTTTGAAACTTATTACATTCTGTAATTTTTGATTACACATCGTCCAATCCTGCTTAGTGCTCTCGCGTTACTAAAACTGACTAAAAAAGTCATTTTGCCATAGAATTGATAAAATATGATGTAATCAGTTGTAATTAAAATGTAATTAAAATTATACGCTTGAGCACGTCCACATCTACATGTAAGTACAACATAGATCTGTTATGTAAGAGTAATAAATGTTTAAATGGTTGCCATTCCTTTCTAACGTGGCTGAACGAGCGAGACGAATATACTTTTGGCAACAACGAAGTATAAGCACCGATGTTAGTGTAAGCATTTGTTGAGTGTGAAGTTACTAAATGTTAGAAAATGAACCTTATTTCATATAACTTAAGGAACTTTTCACTTTATACTTATAGCACTGGCTTAAACATAGTATATTTTTCGATGAGCTCTGTATTTATAGAGGAAGTAGAAGATTTTGTAATAAAAATATGAAAATTGATATTTTTACAAAAAAAATTGTTGAAAATGCACGGTAGACAAAGCACTGGATTAAGAAGTTTTTTAAAAATAATGTATTTATATGTGAAATGCAGTCGTATAACATTACATGGACAATTATGACAACTATTTTATATTTTCAATATATATATATATAATCAAAAATAGATAAATTAAATTAAAAGCTGAGCACACTTAGTGTTCATCAGTAAAAACTCACATGAATTTTTATTACATTTATCAAAAATATAATTATTAATTTAAAGATTTCTACATGTAATGTTATACACTCATTTCAAGTAGGTCACAAATAAAAAACATATTTGGTGTTATAGAATCCTAGGAATGGTTAAAAACAACATAGTTATGGGTGAATATACAAAAATTGGGTAACTCAATGTCATCAGCTAATATATACAAAGTCTTATTATATTTCATTGAGATTACAATTTATTTTAAAACAATGAAAAGTCCTTTATTTGGTCACCCAATTTCAGCTCTTCATTTTAAATACAAGTTAATAAAAAAACACAATAAATGCTTAAAATGTCAGTCCTTTGGCATGTCACAATCCCAAATACCAACAATCAAGATACTGTCTATTAAAAATTATCTATAATTTCAGAAAACTTACTAATTTACTATAATCTGTGATGTACACAGTAATATATAGTACAACTTCCATAACGCAATGTACTCCACTTTACTTTAAAAAAAATTAGAAACTTTGTGTTCAGTTTTATTTGTCAGTCCGTTGTGTCTTGTTTAAACTTGAAAAACGTGCCAAATATCATTGACTCAACGTCAAATCCCTGTTTGAATTTCGATGTTGGCAATGAAGTAAGTTGTGGACCACACAATTTGACGGCCGCCATAACGGTACCAGTGCTTGGGTTGTGTTTGTCGTCTGGACACGCGCTGATCCAGTCAACATGTCAGTCCCATGGTGAGTAGTTATTTTCTTGTTAATCTGGGGTTTATTTCCATTTATACATAGTTAACTATGATTTGTTAATATGTATATTGTTGGTATTCGAAATTACCAAAAAGACATAAGTTCCGCGTATTACCTCCAATTTATGTCTTTTTCGTCAGTCCGTTGGCGTCAGTCCTTTGTCAGGTATCGCGCCAAACCAAAACGCAGGCGTGTCTTTTTTCCACCAAAAAGAGCGCATTTGAGTTGGCTCCCTGTTTTTGTGGCGTATCTGTCCCTCTATCTGACCGTCTACAGCTCCTTGGTATGGAATTATCTTCCAACCGAAACTTTGGGAGCTACATAGAGTCTGTAGCAGCATCTGCCTCTAAAAAGCTCGGAATCCTTTCCAGAGTCAGGCGCTACTTCTGCGGAACAGCACCTAAACCTCTACAGAGCTCAAGTTCATTCTTCCATAAAGTATTGCTGCCATCTTTGGGATGGTTCTGTTCGATACCAGCTGGCTGCTTTGGACTCTATTGAGCGGCGTGCTAAGAGGCTAATCGGTGACGATACTTTAGTCGAGAGCTTGCCGAGCCTCGATCATCGTAGGAGGGTTGCTTACCTCTCCGTATTTTACAGACTCCACTTTGATGAGTGTGCTGCTCAGCTGCACGATTTGGTTCCACCAGCTCCGTTCCATCATCGAACTACTAGACTCAGTCAGGGACTCCATCCGTATACAGTGGGGATACCGCGCGTACGAACTAAGCGATTTGCTTCATCTTTCTTGATACTGACTGCGCGGGAGTGGAATTCTCTGCCGGGATCTATCTTTTCTACACAATACAACTTGGGGCTCTTAAAGGCCAGAATTAACGGGCTTTTCCTAAGCAAGCGCGCTCCATCGTAGACCGCATAGTTGTTTAACGTCAGGCAACTTTGTGGTCAAGTGTTAACTTAGTCCAAATATAAAAAAGGCCCTCTTTTGGGGAAGTTATTAAAACGCAATTGGAAGAAAACTACACTAAACTAAAGACTCATGAAGAAAGAAAAAAATTTAAACAAGATATCTGGAAATGTAGTAGACAAATACAAACTATACAGCAAAGCAGTCACTTATAAAAAAAAAACTGGACATAACCTAACATATAAAAAAAAAACATACATAATAGCAAAATTTGAATGCAAGGATTAGTGCAGCCATTTTTAAAAGATGATTCTAATATTTCTAATAGCCCTCAAGCTGCAGGAAAGAAAGAATTCGTGTCTTGTAAACAAGTTAAAAATCATAAGAGTTTTTTACTTGATACTATGAAAAACTTCATAAGAAATTTTTGAAAACCACTCCATGTGTAATATTTTTGTACAGATTTTAATTAATTTCATTATAACTCTTAAAAAAATGTGTATTTTATCATTCGTTCATTATAATTCTTACAAAATTGTATATTTTATCAGTACTATGTTACCCTCGTCAGTCCCCTGGCAGTCAAATTCTGAAAATTTTAAATATCTCACAATCTACTTAAAAAATTGACTGGCCCGATTTGGAACAATATATTCATCATATTAGCTATCATATACACCCGAATTTGTAGAAATTCGATATAAAAACTATAGTAAACAAAATATCCTCAATAGTTACCCAACTTTTGTATATTCACCCTTATGTAGTATTATATGTTCACTTATGACACAATCGAAAAATATATACCTATAAACATTCCCATTTTTTTATACGACTGTTCCAGCAAATTTTGATTTTAACCCTATTACCGGTTTTTTTAATACGACAAATATTTTTATGTCGTTTAATCCACTTGAAATCAGAGGCTCGAAGATCAGATGAGCCTACAGTCTGGCAGCCATTGAGCGACGCTTCCTGAAGTTTCCCTCAATGGAATAGGCCGCAGTGACCGCTTACCATCAGGTGGGCTGCGAGCCTGTCTGAGTGAGACTCAATACCACGAATTAATTCGACCGTGACGAGGGTGGGGGGGGGGGGGGGTATCATTGAGTGTTGCTTCTCAGCGGCTCAAAATGATATAGACATTGTATGTGGGTTACTTTTCTAGTAGGTACCAACTTAAGTTATAACAAATTATCTTATTAGTCTTCGGTCGTCGCTTGGTCTAAGAAGAAGAAAAATATTATAATACATTTGAGTATTTCGAGACTTGATTTAAATACACGCTTTGGAAAGTCTAGTTACATTGGAGAGAATGCAACCTCAATTGTATTATAATTATTGTTCTTTGTTAAACATGCTTTTCTTATTAGCCAGAAGGGATTAGATATTTTTTGTGAACAAAATATTTATATGTATAAATCATTGTGACTCGCACTGTTACTCTTAGAAGTTATTAATGTCTGCATTGGGTTCCTTTAGGTTCTCGTAAAAATTAGGAGGTACTAAGAGTGTTACCAGACCAATCGATCGACGTCATCGATGGAGCTGCTTGATCAGCCAGTCTTCTGCGTTTGCGTCTCCGTAATAATAGGACGAGCAACATCGTACTGGCCAACAACAAGGCGTCCTCTTGTGAATACATTTTAAAAGAAACTGATGGAATATAGCCGGAGTATATGTAGTGTCCGACCGAAGGTTCGGTTTCGGTTTCGGTTTCGGCCGAGTTTCGGCCTAAAATCAAGTTTCGGCTGCAGTTTCGGTTTCGGCCAAAATTGGCCGAAACTTTTGCCGAAACCGAAACTGATTTCGGAAGTTGTCGTGCACGCTCGCCGTTCGCTCGTTCGTTTCTCGCAGCAACGCTTTGGCGGCGCATCTGTTTGGGAATTATTGTCGTGCGCCGTTCGGATAGCTCTGTAGCAACACTAGCAACACAATAGTCAGTGCGTTAAACAGTAACAATTAGTGATTCGATTATTGTTAACTGATAAACATTTTGCTATGAGAACTTGATTTGAAAATATAATAAAAGTATGATTAATATGTTTTTTTGTATTATCTATACTTGTAAATATTAAAAAGAGGAAAGATATTTTGATTGTTTGTTTGATTGTATTTGTACACTATCGCCGGCTGACATAGAGTACTTTTACCCGAAAATGTGGGGGGGAAGGGAGGGATATTTCAAAAAGGAATTACGACCAGCCCAAAGTACAAGACCCAGGAACTTGAAATTTTGTACAAGGGTTCTTTATAATGCGTAAGTTCTCACTAAGAAGGGGTTTTTCGAAATTAACCCCCAAGGGGGTATAAAGAGGGTTGGAAGTTAGAATGAAACTTCGTTATTTTAAAAGTTACAGTCTTAAAATTCGGGAAGTATATTTTTAGTTTGGTATTAGTTTCAAATAAAAAGGTGTTATTGAAAACTTACCCCCGTGGGGGTTAAAAAGGGGTTTAAAAATAAAAAATTAAAGGACCATGCAAAAAAACGTCCCCACCCACCAACAGATTTCGAACGTATCTCTATTCTCTGTCAATACCTCTCGCTGTACTGATCTTTTTTTTGTATGACATCCGCCGTAGGAATGGGGATTTCACGCAAATCGAATTTTAATGTTGTATTTTTTTTCATATTTTAAAGTATTTTTTTGACACAATTAATTGTGAAAATAATGTGCAGGCGATCAAGAGTAACCCCCCTGGGCTAAATATAGGTGTACAATCAAAATGTAATCTTAAAAAAATATTGTACAGTCAAGTCTACTTCAAGCTAAACACTTACAGCGCAATTCTGCATCTTAGGCGTGCGGCATAAGCACGGTTTTTTTTTTTAATACCCCGTCAGTTTTTGGATTAAAACTGGTTATTTGTCTTTTTATGGAAAGGGTGGGGACAGAGCCTTGTGTAAGCTTTTTAATATTTCACCCCTCAAGGGGTGTTAAAAAGTGTCTTAATTTTTTTACTTTAAATTTTCTAGAAGCGTACTTTATAATGTGTAAGTTTCTACTGAGAAGGGGGTTTTGGAAGTTACCGGGGGCATTTCATAGTGGTTTAAAGCGTGTAGCCTACGCCAGCGAAGCCAGGGGCGGAAGTCTAGTATTAAATAAATGATTACAACAAAATCAATATACTGTGATTCCATTTCATGTCCCAATTAATGCAGAATAATGGGTAAAATGCACCAAATTTCAGTATTTTAAGGAATTTTATACTTGACCACGTGAGTTTCGGTTTCGGTTTCGGTTTCGGCCGAAACTGAAGCCACGGCCGAACATTCGGTTTCGGTTTCGGTTTCGGCCGGAAAACCAGTTTCGGTCGGACTCTATAATATATCAACGTCGACCGGTGCCATCGACCGGCAATCGATCGATCGGTTAGTCGAACGGTATCTGTCGATCAATTAAAGTTACCAGACCAGTCGATCAACTTCGATCGACGTAGGTCGATGCCGTCGATCGACGATCGATCGATTGGTCTGGTAACACCCTTAGGGGTATATCTAGCTTTGCAGATGAATTATCGTGGCGGTACTACCCGTACCCGGGCCCTCGCCCACGGCGACTTTTTGTAGCGGTGCTGTCGCGCGTTCGCTAAGCGCACGACAAAATCGCTACTAACGCGTGTTAGTCACGTTTGCAACGCGCTACTGCATTGCGACTGTATCGATGCAAACGCGCGACCGTGTCGGACGACATCGGGGGAAGAACGGAGGGACGGTGGCGCATGAGTGGAGAAGCATCGAGACAGAAGCGCGACAGTATCGCGTCTGAATCTGAGCTCGTGGGCGAGGGCACACAGCTAGCGGCCGCGTCGCGACTGTATCGATACGGACGCGAGACAGCATCGCTACTGCATCGATACAAAAAGTCGCCGTGGGCGAGGGCCCATGTCCCCTCTTCTTACAAAGGAAAATACTAAATATAAAGCAATATAAATGTAGGTTGACGTGACCTGTATATAGGACTAAAGTCTTTAGTAGTAGTAGAGCCGTGCTGTTTTACAGTACGAATGGGCCGGCTTGTCCGGGGAAGTACCACCCTCCCACATAACACTAGCGTGAAAGAATAGTGACTGCTATTGTGTTTCGTCTGGTTTGTGAGAGTGCCGGAGGCCCACATCCCATACCCCCATAGGCCGGCAATGCATCAGCGATCCCTCTGGTGTTGCAGGTGGCCATGGGTGGCGGTGATTGCTTACCATCAGGCGACCCGCTGGCTTCCGTCATATAAAAAAAATTACTTTGAACGATATTTTCTAACCTATTGCAGAGGTTAATGGGCTATTCCACTTATCCCACCTAGCCATCCCACCTGGGTGGGAAAAGTGGAATTTTTTTTCCACTCATCCCACCCGGGTTGGAAAAGTGGAATAAAGGTTCATGCGACTCTTCCACTTATCCCACCCGGGTTGGGAAAAGTGGAATAAAGGTTCATGCGACTTTTCCACTTTTCCCACCCAGGTGGGATGGCTAGGTGGGATAAGTGGAATAGCCCAGGTTAAAGTCTTATAGTAACGGTGTAATGATGCTTCGCTATTATTTAATGGTAGACCAGAGGGTCAAATTGTACGTTATTGCTTATTTATTGGTATATTTGTGAAATGGTTGGTTATCTGTAAATAGATGAAATTCGTCAACTTATTTGAATATATTTTTTTATTTAACTTTTTGAGTTTTATTTAAATAACTAGCGGGCGCCCGCGTTGAGCTGTTTTAGTTTTACTGGCAATTCTGATTGTTTCTTGCGTCTGCGACGACGCTTCGTCGAGGGACGAGTCGGTAGGTATGGTTTGCGCACGTGACGGATTGATCTATTAATAAATAGACAGGGCAACATTGTTATGTATTAAATATTTTTTGAAAAATATGAATTATATTAAAAAGTGGTTTAATGGATTCCACTCGTTGTTCCGATCAAACTAATTTCAGGTTTTGCGCATTTAAATTAACACGTTGTATATATAGAAGATTTTCTGAACGCCTTGTTGGTTTTAACGTCTGGCCGTGATTTTGAGTACCTGGGTTCAATGCCCGGGTAGAGCAAAATTTGTGTCTTTTTTCGGACACAGCTCGGATTTGTGATCACCAATCCGAGTTAGTGGCAAGCGATAGTTGGCAAGCGTGGTGACGTTTCTACGTTTTGTTGCGGATATGGCACACTACGTCTTTGCAGCGCAAAATAAGCCACTACTAAAATAAAATAAAAAATAGTCCCCGAAGAGGGACGATCCGAAGTTCTCCTCGTGGCGATGGTACGGTCAACAGCACATCACGGTAAACACTTGTAATTCGATAATGGCACTTATGCCCCCGACTTAAGAGTGGTACAAAGTCCGAAGTGTATAGTCTGACGTGCTTTTGACTGTGCCAATCGTACAGTCCCAATGAGAATCTAATCTATCTTTTTTGTCAGTAGAATACATTAGGCACCATTAACTAAATAATAGGCTGTAATTTGTTCCGTTCCGTATACTAAACTTGATAGTTTACACAATATGTATATTATTAATATTATGTATTAGGTTATACCTACCTACTTGTTTCAAATAGTAAAATGCGTTCATAAATAATATTTTACAATCGTAAATTATTACATTTTACTGGACATCATTAATATAAAAATATTCTTTTGAGAATAACATTTCTATTTCCAATTGAAATATTTTATTATGTACTAAGTACGGCTGAACCATTTAAGAACCTAGTATGTGTAGCGGAGTTAATTTTACAGGAGAGCGAAAAAACACATTTGCGTCTACAAAACTGGTATACTCAAAATTTTTGAAACTTTTAAACGTTTATTTTAAAGATAATTATTTTACAACATTAAAAATATATACAAAAAATAACTAAACATAATTATAAATAAAAAATTTGGCCGAGGTCTCCGTCCATGGGAAAAGTACCCAGGACACTAGCAACGTTTCCACGCTGGATGGCCAGGCTGATACGCTGCCCTAGGTACAGACCAGCTTTGGGATCGTGAGATGACTCCAGCAAACGCTTAGATATCTCACGATACACCCTGCGAGCGCTTGGACCCCAGGGCCCCAGCGTTTCAACCCCAAAAGGCTCAAATATATAATAATTGAACTTTATTTTTTAGAATAAATAAATTATTTTACTTTTGAATAGCAAGTTTACTAAGTACAAGCCGCCATGTTGCTTTACGGTTTGACATAAGTACCACTTGCGTTAACTAGATGTCACTATCCTGAGTTACTTTGCGGTAGCGTTTCGATTTTTTGATTTCATAAACCCAGAGCAGCTACTAGATAGTTTCAAAATTACCTCGTATTAATTGTTTTGGAATTTTCAATTTTTGACTGGCGTCTCTCTAGAATTCTATGTTAATAAATTCTAGATATGGCGTTCGTTTTCGTTGTTTCATATTTCATTTCATCTATTGAATAACAAATCTTCAAAATAGAACCCTGAAGAATGCTAACTCAATATTATGTTACATATACCTACTTGTATAAATTGTAAAAGGTTCATAGAATACTAGCTTGCCGTGCCGCCCGCGGTTTCACCCGCGCGTAATTTCTTTTTTCAAATATTCCTCCCTTCTCCCCACATTTCCGGGATCAAAAGTACCCTATATTCACCGGGGATAGTGTAGCTTTCCAACAGTGAAAGAATTATTCAAATCGGTTCAGTAGCCTCCTGGAGCCCATTCAAAACAAACAAACAGTCAAATCTTTCCACTTAATAATATTAGGATTTTACAAGTAAATTAAAGGTTTGACATTAGTAACACTTGCGTTAACTAGATGTCACTGCCCTGAGTTACTTCGCGGCAGCGTTTTGATTTTCCGATTTCATTAAACATTAGGCTTAGATATAGCAATCACCAGATATAATGAAATATAATGAATTTTTGAGTAGCGTCTCTAGAATTTTAATTTATGAATTCTAGGTAAGGCGTTGTTTCAATCAAATTTAATCTATCTTTTGATAAATCTCAAGATCCCACCAAAAACATAAATGTAAAAAAGGAAAGCCAAGTTCAATACAAAAATTATGTTTGGCTGTGGGCTTCGCCGCAAAAAGAATGGAGATCTTAATGAGTGCCAAGTTCTATGATCTGAAAGTAGGTTAGATTTGACTTGGCCAGTTTTCATTATATCAGTCATTTTATAAAGTTATTCAACATATAATATATTAATTCTGATAAAAACTGGCCAAGTCAAATCTTACCTACTTTAAGATCATAGAACTTGGCACTCATTAAGATCTCCATTCTTTTTGCGGCGAAGCCCACAGCCAAACATAATTTTTGTATTGAACTTGGCTTTCCTTTTTTACATTTATGTTTTTGGTGGGATATCATTACTTTTTGTAAAGAAAACTAGGCAAGTATTGAGATTTAATGTGGTACCACGCGCCGCCGACGACACGCACCATCGCGTTGGCCGGTTGTTTAGCGCATATTACAAGTTTTTTGTATGGGGACACGGACACCCAATGACGACATCATTGGGGGACACCACTTATTTTTTGACTTAACTTTATTTTTTTATTTCTGTTATATAAAAAATAAAATAATACATAACATATTGGAATAGTTTCAATTCCAACGCTACAATAAAAAAAAATGTAGTATTGTCCGACTGACTTATAGCAGCTAAACCTAACCTACTTCCAGATGACCTGGAATCCAGCTCGGTAATTGTGTGTAACCGTAGGGAAAAATCTAAAAATATAAAAAAATTAAAAAATAGGGTGAGGAGGGGGGTTGCCCCCCTGACTTTTTACTTTTTTCTATTTTCAGATTTTTTCCTACGGTTACACACAATTACCAAGCTGGATTCCAAATTTCATCCTTCTAGGTCATCTGGAAGTAGGTTAGGTTTTAGTACTGATTGACTGATTTGTAGTAGCAAAACCTAACCTACTTCCAGATGACCTAGAAGGATGAAATTTGGAATCCAGCTCGTTAATTGCGTGAAACCGTAGAGAAAAATCGAAAAATAGAAAAAAGTAACAAAATAGGGGGAAGAGGGGGGGTCTCAAACCTAACCTACTTCCAGACGACCTAGAAGGATGAAATTTGGAATCCAGCTTGGTAATTGTGTGTAACCGTAGGAAAAAATCTAAAAATAGAAAAAAGTTAAAATATAGGGGGGGAACGTCCCCCCTTCCCCCCTATTTTTTAACTTTTTTCTATTTTTGGACTTTTTCCTACGGTTACACACAATTACCAAGCTGGATTCCAAATTTCATCTTTCTAGGTCATCTGGAAGTAGGTTAGGTTTTGCTACTATAAGTCAGTCAGTCAGTACTAATTTTTACGACTTTTTGACCTTCATATCTTTATAACCGTTTGAGCTAGCTTCATAAAATTAGGGCTTCTAGGTGTCCTTATGGATCTGATTAAACTCACGTAGTTTCATGTGTTTCGGTTAAATAGGTTTTAAGTTATAGAAGGGTCAAAAGTGACACCAAATGGTTCGTGTAAATATACCTTGGTGCTGGCTAGCCCGTTCCTTTGCTTGAACTTGGCTTGACACGCTGCCGCGTGTCTAGATTAGGATCTTTATGGATGGATTATTACTTAACTTACTAATACTATAAGGCTGGACGTGATGGGCGATTGTTCCAAAAATTTACAATCGATTTGTTTGTTCGAATGATTCAATACCTGGTATTCGATAGATAAATTAATCATTCGAATTATAACTTTAAAACTTGATTGTCTTCCTTCATTCAAGCAGAGGAAGGCCGAAAAAGAGATGGATGTAGGGTTGCCAGGTTTTTGGGTCGTGTCCGGCTAAATATTAGTGTGTCTGGCCTGTCCGGCTTTTTGTTTAGCGATGAACCATGATAACTTGCACCTGTAGAACGAACGCAACGCGCGGGGAATTAGAAAAAACGTACGACCAGTGGCGACCAGCTAAAAAAGAAAAAGAGTCGCTAAATGAGCGGCCCACCCCTGTCCGGCTTTTAGAGCAAAATGTCCGGCCTTTTAAAGAGCAGAGTCCGTCTTTTTTGTTTAAGGAGCTGGCAAACCTACACGCAGCGAACGCATCGGACGGTTCGCACCAGATGACCAGACGGATTATTAATTTTACAGACTGCGTCCACTGTTCGGCAGTGAGCGGATTGCCGACGCTAGTATCAGAAATCCACTGATCGTCGACTGATCGCCATTTTGTATGACGTCATCGGTACGGATCTCATGGTAGGCATTGCCGATGACGTCGTACGGAATGCCGATCAGTGGACGCTGTTCTATGAGTTTTTATACAAGGCAAACTAAAATCCGTTGCGTGCGATGCGGACCTGTCGACGCTTACCTTTATTGCACCTCGCATTTTGCGGACGCTAATGACTAATGAAAGGGTTGACCCGCGTGCGGAGTGCGGACCCTAATACCCACAGACCAAGTAGTACTGCTACCCTATGGCATGAGTTACAGAAATCTTTCGTGCAAAGCATAGGGGTTACGTACCTACGTAATAACTATTTATTTAGTATCTGTAATAGGGGCGCTAACGACCAATGAAAATGCGCCTGCCCCAATGAGACATCAGACAGGGCAGATAATAAATAAACAACTAAGCTTACCCTTCTGAATTTTGTTGTATACCTACTTTATGTTATATGTACTAGCGGTCGCCCCCTCGCGGTTTCACCCGCACGTAATTTCCTTTTTGAACTATCTCCCCCTTCCCCCCATATTTCCGGGACAAAATTATCCTATGTCCGTCTCCTGGTTCTAAGCTCTTGAGTTATAAATAGTGTAACTATTTCGAATACCTTACACAGAATTCTGGGCTCGAATCAGGGAACCGAGTCATGATTCGAATACCGTATAAACTGACTCGAGTCGACTCGATCCACCAAAATAGCGACTCGGCACATCACTAACTAACACCGCTTTACATACAGATACTATACAGCACAGAACAGAACAGATTTCTATACAGATTATGTACACTACTTACGTTACGCATGTTCTAAAACGAACAGTGCGCGTTTCAAAAATTCTATTTTTACAAGGGTAAAATATTATGGTGCTAAAAGTATCTTTTAGATCTGGTAAATAGCTCATGGACATCTTGTGCTTAATAAGGGGTCAAAAAATCGAAACGCTATCGCGATATAACTAAAAATAGTGACATCTGTTGGGTGGTAAGGAAGTACGTAACCTGTTTTCGGCCTGGAATTTCATTAATCAAATAATTTATTTATTAGAAAATCAAATAGGGAACAGTCAGAATTATATAAACAGTTATGACGTTATGTTCATGTTAAAAAAAATTGTTGCATTTACAAAATAAGTTTAATTTTACAAGTAATTTTGGTCATACAATGTGCAATCGAAGTTACGTTTGTGTGTGCCTAAATCTATGGTGTGTGCACATAATAAAATAATACTAAATTTATTTTGACAACATTCAATATATTTTTGATATTACAGATTGATTAATAAAACGTTCTATAAAAATGTAAATAATATGACACTTTGGTCCTGCGCGCGCCGCGGTCGGAAAAAGGCGTTGGGCGGTAAAATTCGAGCTATTCGAGGAGCTAATCGGCTGTTCCTTCAAGCTGCTGGGGTATCCTTAAAGGATTTCTCCACTATAAAAAAAGGGTGCACTTACCCTATCTCGTGATAAAAATTCATCCACATCATATTGATGCATGGGCCATGGCAGTCAACGATATTAAATTATTTAAATTCGTTGATGGCATGGTATTTAAATTCGTTGATGGCAGTCGACAACTGTGCGCTTTTCACGCAATTTTCTGTCACCAAAAAGTATTTCATTGATCGCTTATCACGTTTTAGCACGCACAACTTAAACAAAATATAATAGGAAATCTTTGTCGTCAGCGGTATTTTCGAAACAATATACTTGCACATGTTCAAGAAAAGAGCGAATTTCTTCCTAGTGCATTTGTGACATGCATGCATGACTCTTCTGGTGTTGCAGATGTCTTTGGGCGGCGGTTGGGAACACTGAACAGAGAAACAAAAGGTTGGGACGGTGTGCCACGCAACGCAAGATCTTCTGCCCGCTATTTCATAAAAAAAAACTACCAAGGAAGTCACCAATAAAATTTTTGCAAAATAGGTGTTAGGGAAATCGGTATAATTTTATTTCATCTCGGTTATTCCAACGAGGGACATGACCGACAGTAGAATATATATCGAGGATACAGGAAAAAATATCAGTTATATCTTCGACGTGAACACAGCGTGTTGTTGCAAACTTGTTTGGACCAAAGGTAAGTTTTATTTTATTTTGCGGGCTCTAGCTAGTGTGCATGTAACGTAAAAAATTTAAAAAATATCAGGCTATTAATGTCCCACTGCAGGGCAAAGGCCTCCATCCTTGAATTTAAGTTACCGTAACAATGTTGGGTACTGGCTTAATCACCACGCTTGCCAAATGCGGGCTGGTGATCACAAACCTCAGCTGTGTCCGAAAAAACCGACACAAAGTAAGCTCGACCCGGGAATTGAACCCAGGACCCCGAGTCTCGGCCCGGTACTTAAACCACTAGACCATCGAGGCGTACATGTAACGTATTGTTCTTTTTTTCGATTTATAAACTATAACTCAAAATAATTTCTTTTATAGATATAACTGCCTTCGTGGTAGTGGTTATAGCGTTGGGCTTTAGAGCCCGGAGGTCGTGGGTTCGAATCCCGCGTGGAACATCACTTTGTGTGATTGTTTCCAGTTTGGTTAGGACATTGCAGGCTTGAATAACCTGAATGTCTGAAAAGAATGATTATACTTCGGGATTCGTCCTCAATATTAGTATTATGTACACTTGTAGTATCGCATTTATGTGTTACTGCCACTAGCACTTAATTTTAGAGTATTTTATAATAAATAAAAATTTATTTAAAATTTTATTCGTTACTTCCGGTTGTTTAAAATATATTTGGTTATTTTAATTCTATGAAACTTCCGTTTCCGCTAAATATTATTTTAATTTGTAAAATTTCATTGGCCACTTCCGACTGTACAAATTTTCCGTCGCTCCAATCACCGACACTTCCGTTCCCGCTAGGGCATTCAATATTCGCCCAAAATTGGTATTCGGATATTTCGAATACTAAAAAATGTGGTATTCGAATACTTCGGATAAAACGAATTTTTCGAATACTGCTAAGTGAATGTCAGTAAATTAAAATAACGACATTATGAGTACTTGAACGTTTTAATTAAGAACCATATTACACAATCAGAGTTACTTATTAAGTGAAAATCATATTAAATAAAAATTACAAAAAAGTATTTTTTTCTGAAGTGGTCAAAATTTGGAAAAATAATTCTTTCTTGTGTTTATAACCCTTTACACCCGAAAAAAAAGGTGACAATTCTTCAATAAAACTTTACTCAGGGGAGTCAGGGGTTATTTTGGAGCTTAAGTCATATCGTTTTCTTTCAGTTGGACTTATAGGTCTATATTGTTTGTTTGCCAGGAGTCGGATCATTTTCAATATCTTCGTCACGACGGTCTCTATCAGTGATGTTGGTTAAAGTGTCAGCTACGCTGAAATGAAAATCAAGTAGTGACAGGATGTCTTTCCTTGAATAACCATAAGCTGTGCAATCATATTTTTAAAGTCGCCAAGAGTTAACAATTGCCAGGTCCAAAAAATGAAAAAGGACTTTTAAAGTCCACTTCCTTGTTTTAATGAAGGTTCTGTAGTATTCCATTTGTTGGTCTAGAATATCTACACCGCCCATATTATTATGTATATTGGTGGTACAGTTGCACAACCTTTTTATCCTACCGTTTGACAAGAGTGCCGGACGAAGATCCTGTACAGTTTGACGCCACAAACTTATTATCTTTCCATTACCGATAACGGTCGAGTCCCTGGTATAGTGCTGACTTTCGCCACGAGCCGTTTCTGAATCTTTTTTAAACTCGGTCCGGTATGCGGTTGAGCATTATTGTGCCTGTACTGTGTATGTTCCTTCGATCCATCTCTTCCACTAGCGGAACTGTAATAAAATAAAGATCATGGAATACGCAACTTCCTGAAGGGACACTAATTTTGGTCAAATGCAAAACCACGGAAGGTCCAGACCTAGTGGAGTGTCTTTGAACATTGTTTTGGCGCTTCTGTAGAACTTAAAATCAAGCATTAGACCTTCACTCGTCGTCAGTACAAATATTTTTTTCAATCTGACAGGTCTTGGTTTATTTTTAACCACCTGGCATAGAGCACAGCGTCCACTGAAAGGGATCATGTGTGTTCATATATTGAATAATCAGATGGAACTCTTTCCAGTTTCTGCAGGTATCATGAACCGTATTTATCATGGGCTATACTTTCCAAAGTGGTTTGTTCTTTTCTGTTTCTTTGGCTGGTCATGATCAACTACATAATATTATATGGGAATTGCGTATGGTTATAAATCGGTTACGAACTATTTTGTCAGCAATAAGCCCTAATTTCTTCTTACAAACAGCTTTGAACTCGGCCGTGTGGCTTTTCCCCTGATTGATTAGGGTCCTTCTTTCTTCCAAAAGTGCCTTTGTATCTCCCTGTAGTTTATGCGTTTGACCAGAGGAGTTACTCGATGTTACTTTTTTGGCTGCCATACAAAGTGAATTGCTTAAATGTTCTAGAAGTCTATTTTTATCAGATGTATCAAAGGAAATGGAATTAAGCTGGTCTTTGACTTCCTTTTGATAGGTCTCTCTGTTGATTTTTAAGCATTCAGTGTTCACTTTAGTATTTTTTCTTCTAATTGATGCGTACCCTATACGTCGAGAGAGATATTGTTGCGTACCGAGAAAAGATTGTGCAAAACATCATTAATATAATAATAATAATAAATAAATATCTCTGGACATTATTCACACAGCGCCATCTAGCCCCAAACTAAGCATGAGCTTGTGCTATGGGTGCTAGACAACGGATAAACATTACTTATATACTTTTTTTTTTGTAAATACATACATAGAGGGCCAAAAGTATTCATGAAGGCTTTAAAACCTGGCACTCAACAAATCACACAACTCTGTGATAAAGAAGGAGACATAGTTACTGAACAGAATAAATTACTGAAGGTTGTAAAAGAGTACTATCAGAAACTGTACAGTTCTAGGAATCCTAAACCACCCAACGTAGCGGTCCGAAAAATAACAAATGTAGGATCGGAGGACATACCAGAGATAACCAGAGCTGAAATACATGCCGCCCTATCTAAGATGTCAAACGGAAAGGCCCCCGGGGAAGATGGTGTCATCATTGAAATGGTCAAAGAGGGTGGGGACGTGGTCTTAGAGCTTCTCATCAAACTGTTCAATAAATGTCTCGAAGAATGCGAAATACCTGAAAAGTGGGAAAGTGCGTTAGTCATTTTATTGTTCAAGAAGGGGAATAAATCAGATCTGAACAATTACCGCCCCATTAGTTTATTATCACAGCTTTATAAACTATTTACAAAGATTATCACCACCCGTTTGACTAGGAAACTTGACTACTACCAACCAGTCGAACAAGCCGGATTCAGAGGTGGATTCAGCACAATGGACCATATTTTAACTATGAGAGTCGTTATTGAAAAAACCACTGAATATCAATTACCACTTTGGATTGCATTTATTGACTACAAGAAGGCTTTTGATACCATCGAAACTTGGGCTGTAGTTCAATCACTACAGAATGCCCGTATTGATCACCGCTACACTAACCTAATACAAAAGATATACCAAAATGCCACCTTGAAGGTTAACTTACCACCAGAAACCGACCCAGTTACGATTCAGAGAGGAGTAAGACAGGGAGATACACTTTCTCCGAAACTGTTTACCCTCATACTGGAGGACATTTTTAAGAAGTTGGACTGGAAAGATCGCGGTATTGATATAGAAGGCAAAAGGCTAAGCAATTTACGATTTGCAGATGACATCGCATTGTTCTCGGATAACCCAGACGACCTACAGTCTATGATACAAGAACTCAACCAAGCCTCTGAACAGTGTGGTTTAGAAATGAATTTTGACAAAACCAAGGTTATGACAAACACAACGAATACTACCGTAAACATCAGGGTAAATGGCACTGTCATAGAGAAAGTTGATAGGTATGTGTATCTTGGTCAAGAGGTCGTAATGGGAAAAGACAACCAGGCTAATGAAATAGACAGGCGCATAAGACTTGCGTGGGCAGCCTACTCCAAACTTGAATTTGCATTTAATATGAAAATCAATACCGAACAAAAAGCTCGCATTCATGACCAGTGCATCTTGCCAATCCTCACGTACGGAGCTGAGACCTGGGTTTTCACCAAGGAGATCCTACACAAACTTCAGGTGGCTCAAAGAGCTACTGAGAGGAAACTGGTAGGAGTTACGCTGAGAGACCACAGAAGAAATGAATGGGTTAGATCACAGAGTAAAGTGAGTGATGTAACTAAACGGGTTGCAAAATTGAAGTGGGAGTGGGCTGGCCATGTCGCCCGTAAGGAAGGCTCATGGTGCAAGGCAGTAGTGGAGTGGAGACCGTGGAGCGCGAAACGCCCACGAGGAAGACCACAGATGCGTTGGTATGACGATATCAAAACACTGGCGGGAACAAAGTGGATGCAGATTGCTCAAGATCGCGAAAAATGGCATAAACTGAAGGAGGCCTACACCCTAGCGGTAGAAAAAGGCTGAAGAAGAAGAAGAAGAAGAAGCCCTAATTTCATATTAGTGCGCCAGTATATGGCTACTTCTTGGAAAAGCATTTTCAGAGTGTCACAGACTCATATCTCCTATTAAAATAAATTATTACGATAAAAACTATTATTACAACGTTTCTTCATTTCATTAAGCATCAGGTCATATAGATTTCTTTGATTAAAAATTACGAAGATCTGAGTAATTCACCATCAACACCTCAAATCCGGTGAATTTTGCACGTTTTTTACGTGTCACACGAGCGCCGACTTCTGAACAATCGCACATATTTTTAAAACCACCCACGTTTTTAACCAGTTTTCTACACACATTTAAAATAGATAAATCAGTTTACATACTGGTCAAATTTTAAATTAATTGGAAGGAAACTTTTGATTTTATGGTCATAAGTATATATGTCACACGCTTAGCAGGATTTTCGCGGCGCGCCTTTCGAGGGGCACTGCTTAGGTCTGGCCAGGCGTAGGCGAACCCTGATAGGTGTATTCGAATCGTCAGTTATCCCGCAGCTAGCAGGTGAGGTGGCCATGTCGCTGGTTCCCGCGCTTTGGATGCTGGAGTACGTTCTTCAATTTAAAAAAAATTTGTTCCCAGTTTTCCGGCATTTCCGTGTCACATTTTTTCAATGTAATTGTACTACTTTTAGTAAATGGGTTTTGAGGTGAAATCAGAGCTCCTTAATGTAGATGGACAGTAAGAAACTAGCTGGTTATATCTTTTCAATGAAAAGTTATTTCAAAATATATGTTTTTTTGTAATTTCCATGGTGTAATTTCCATGGATAAAACACCATGGAAATTACGTAAGACCCATGGAAATTACCTTGTTTCTTTTAAGTTCATCATCATCAGTCATACGACGCCCACTGCTGGGTATAGGCATCCCCCAAGGATCTCCACACTGATCGGTCCTTGCGCCACGCACATCCCGCGGTTTCCGGCGGCCTTGGCAAAGTCGTCAGTCCAGCTAGTAAAGGGCCTTCCCACTGAAAGTCTTCCAGTGCGCTGTCGAACTAAAAGACACCATTGCAAAACCTTTCCACCCCAACCGCCATCGGTTCTGCGGGATATGTGTCCCGCCTACTATCACTTTAACTGAGCAACTCTTCGAGCTATGTCGGTTACCTACATTCTTTTGCGAATCTCCTCATTTTTGACTCTATCGCACAAAGAAACACCAAGCATAACTCTCTCTATTGCCCAATGTGTGACCTTGAGGCTTCTTATGAGACCCATAGTGAATGACCACGTTTCGCTTCCATATGTTATCACTGGCAACACACACTGTTCAAAGACTTTCGTCTTGAGGCACTGAGGTATGTTGGATGCGAATATGTTCCGTAGCTTCCCGAACGCTGCTCATCCGAGCTGGATTCGTCAAGGGATCTCTTTCTCGAAGTTGGACATACCTAACTGAACTGCCTGTCCAGGTAAACATAATGGTCAACAACTTCAAGCGTAACGTTTCCAATGCTAACTGGAGCGGGTGCGACATGGCCGTTCGACATAATTTTCGTCGTGTCCATTTCATTTTAAGACCAACTCTTATGGAAACGTTACTAAGATCTTCGAGCATTGTGCTTAGATCCACCATGGTCTCGGCCATGAGAACTACATCGTCGGCAAAGCGTAGCTGTGTAAGGTACTCGCCATTGGTGTTAATACAGAATCCTTGCCAATCCAGAGGCATGAAAATATCCTCCAGCACAGCAGTGAACAGTTTAGAAATTACGTCTCCCTGTCACCTCGCTCTAGTTGGATAGGATTTAAGCTCTGGTTTTGCAATCGAACCGATATGCAGCGTTTTGGTTAAGTACCTCAATACAATGTATACATGTAGTCCACTTGGCACCTTTTTAGAGACTGTAGCACTGCCTAGGTCTCGATTGAATCAAAGACTTTCTCATAGTTCAAGCAAAGCAACGCTTTTAAAGAATTTCAACAATTAAATTGAAGACTTAAACTGATTGATGAAAAGACTTATTTTATAAAAATTCAATTTGTTATTTTTTTATGTTTACTATTATGTTTATCCATAAGTATAATAATATGGGAACAATTTTAATGTATAAGAAAGTTAATTGATAACAGTTTTATCACTTTCATGTTTCTACTTTGAGTATCTTAAGAAATAAAGCTACTATTTTTGCTAAATATTGTTTTAATAAAATGTAGATCTTTATATTACCCTAACTAACTAATATAACAGCTTAATTTCATATTTGACATGGTTTTTAGCTAAATTTAATCTGCTGGGTAATTTCCATGGCCTTTATTGTAATTTCCATGGGCCGCCAATTTTCTCCATTTTTTTTAGCAAAAGTATAGATCCCGTACGTGGCGAATTTTGATATGTTGTTTAAATTTGCACAAGCTTTCGGAATATTTGTGCAATTCACCATAATTTAGCGATTTCAAAAATGCCGTGGAAATTACGCGGAGAGCACTTTTCTGAAGATCCACCCATATACGCAAGCGTGGGTAAGGCATCCCATGAGAATATGTACACCGAAAACTTTAGTAATTTCGCTTCTATTAGTTTTTAATTCTTGACCAGTTTTACGCATGTAGTATAAGTTTGTACACCTAGCAATCTCTTCATAAAATATATTATCAAATTACCTTGTCACAGAGGTAGATTGAATATTCATGTGGTTTGAATGTGAAATCGGATACACGCGTTTTTTAAACACTGCAACAGTTAATATTATATGCTTCTTAATCTTATTCGCGATCAGATAGTTTTACCAATACAAAATAGGAAAGTATTCGTATTGTTCGAAAAATCCGAATAATTATATAGATACTATTCGAATAGTAAAAGTGGCGAATATCCGAATAAAACGGATATCCGGATATCCGAATTGAATGCCCTAGTTCCCGCCAAGCGTTCCCCTTTTTACCTCCATTTTCCATGAACATTCATTCGCTATTTTGTGCTTCGCCACGATCGCACGTACCTACATACGTTAATAGATTTGAAAATTAGAAATAATGCCTAAGCGCAAAAGTGGAGATACCTTAAACTATATTGTGAAAAAATTAAAATTTCTGGAAAAAGAAGTGAAACGTTCTAAACACCGTTCGCGTTATCGACGCTCATCTTCATCATCATCGAGTGATACGGCGAGTTCCCGATCTTCGGGCACTATTTTCATCTCGACAAAGCGAGAAAGAAACGAACGGTTAGTGTGTTTTAATATTTACCCAATACCCATGGGCAGTCCCATGGGTCGCCTTATGTTCAATTTCGCGATCTAAAGCGAAACTCAAGGTCTTATGCACTCAGGGACATCAGCAGGATGATCCCACGCAAAGACTAACGAACTGTGTGTCTGCTTGCAGACCCAGCTCGAATTGAACATGGCGATATTAACCCATGGGTCGTTTTGTTCAATTTCGCGATCTAAAGCGAAACTCAAGGTCTTATGCACTCAGGGACATCAGCAGGATGATCCCACGCAAAGACTAACGAACTGTGTGTCTGCTTGCAGACCCAGCTCGAATTGAACATGGCGATATTAACCCATGGGTCGTTTTGTTCAATTTCGCGATCTAAAGCGAAACTCAAGGTCTTATGCACTCAGGGACATCAGCAGGATGATCCCACGCAAAGACTAACGAACTGTGTGTCTGCTTGCAGACCCAGCTCGAATTGAACATGGCGATATTAACCCATGGGTCGCTTTGTTCAATTTCGCGATCTAAAGCGAAACTCAAGGTCTTATGCACTCAGGGACATCAGCAGGATGATCCCACGCAAAGACTAACGAACTGTGTGCCTGCTTGCAGACCCAACTCGAATTGAACATGGCGATATTAAAATTCGCAATCAGGACAGTTACCAAGACTGTTGCAATTACCAGAACTGTTCTACAACGAACTAAAAGTTCTTTGGCGCTATAAAGGCGCTATAAAATTCACAATCGATGTGTTTAATAGAATGATTTTCTGTTACCAAAAGTTTCATGCACTCGGAATAATAAAAAGGATTATTCCACGCAAAAACTTAAACAACGTGTTTCTGTTACAGAACATGACATATGGGCATCACTACCTCCTCAACCGGAATATTCACAATCACCTCCGAGGGCGACATCACCGGTACCGTCAACGTCACGGGCCGAAGCCCCGCAGCCGACGGCTTCGTCGCAGCTTTCCGCAACCGATGGTGGTACCGCGGCGCATTCACAGCAGCAGTCGACGCTTGCGGATGCAGATATGGAGGTACGACCGACAGAAAAGGAGATACAAGGCGATGCAGGTATGCACCCTGATATTTTGAATATTCTCGGTTTCGACCCTAATGCAATAATCGAGCACGGACCGGCCATCAATGATGAGCTGGCGCGTAGACTGAATTACATCGTAACCTCAGGACTTAAAATAGAAGAACGGAGAGAATTCGCTAAAAAGTATTTAGTCCCAGAAAATTGTCAATTAATAGCCCCTCCGCAACTGAATGCCGAGATTAAAGTAACCTTTGCGGAATCATCACTCAAAAGAGATAGGGCAATAGAAATTAGACAAAGATCCAATGCTACGGCTATAGCCTGTCTTGGGAAAATTATCACGACCCAACTTGGGTCGGTTGAACCTGCCATGAGTTGCTTCAGCATTTGATAGACGCAACGCGCATACTATGCGATTTACAGCACAGTGATTCGGTAGCACGTAGATTTTTCTCTACAGCAAATTGCAAAAAAGAGATTAAAACTAATTTAATAAATACAAAGATCGGCAAGTATTTGTTTGGTGACAATCTCGGAGAGACAATCAGGACTGCTAAAGCAGTAAATAAATCGGGTGCCGAATTGAAGGATTCAAGGAAAAAACATTTAAACTGGAAAGCGGCGGGCGGAACACGCAAGCCGGCCGTGGGCCCGACAGCACGCCGCCCGCCGCCTGCGACGACAGCGGCGCCTACACAGCGGCAGCAATACCGCCAGAACCCGCCGCCAGCGCCCGGGACATCCTCCGGAGCCTTGACGCGCCGTCCACCGTTCAGCCGCACCCAGCGCTAACTCGAGGACATGAGGTATGTTACGCGGGGCGACTCACGCGCTTTGTGCAGCAGTGGTCTCGGATAACTACCGACCGAACCCTTCTGTCATGGGTGATCGGCTATAAAATATTATTCAGTAAACCGGTGGCACAATTAAGTCCTCGTATTACGACTATTCGCTCTGAGACGGAGTATGAACAGTTCGATGTCGCCATAAATCGATTGCTAGTCATAGGTGCCATAGCCGAGTGTGATCCATGCCCAGGTCAATTTGTATCACGAGTTTTTCTGATTCCTAAATCGAATGGTACGATGAGACTCATTTTGAATTTAAAGGAACTAAATAAATTCATTCGGACGAACCATTTCAAAATGGAGGATGTTAGAACCGTTTTAAAACTTTTATCTAGAGGTTCTTTCATGACAACTTTAGATTTAAAAGATGCTTACATGCTCATAAACATAGATCCTGATTCTCGTAAATATTTAAGATTTTGTATAGCTAGGGACGGAGAACCGAACTCACAAAAATTGTATGAATTTAAAGTATTACCTTTTGGTTTATGTACAGCCCCATACATTTTTACAAAATTGTTGAAACCAGTTTTAAGATTATTAAGGGCGTGTGGACACCTATCGTCATGTTATTTAGATGACATTTGTTTACTGGGTACTACCTTTAATAATTGTAAACGTAATGTGGAAGTTACAGAGAATTTATTAAAAGAATTGGGCTTCATTTTGAATTCGGAAAAGAGTTGCACCACACCGTCCCAGAGTTGTAATTATCTCGGATTTATTATAAACTCAAAAGATTGGCTTATAATGCTCCCACAGGAAAAAAGAATTCGTATTAGAGATGAATTAAATTATTTTCTACAGATTAAACGATGTACAATTAGAAGATTTGCTAGATTGGTGGGCTTATTAATATCTTCATGTCCTGCTATTGAATATGGTTGGATGTATACCAAGGAATTAGAAAGATGTAAATTTTTGAATTTAATGAATCACAACGACTATGACACATACATGAATGTACCAAATTATATATTACCGGAAATTCATTGGTGGATAGATAATATTGACAAATCCGTACATCGTATTAAGGATAACATATTTATTATCGCGAGATATATTCTGACGCATCAAAAACGGGATGGGGCGCAGCTTGTGGGAATGAGTCGACAGGTGGTCAATGGTCTGACCTCGAAAAACAACAACATATAAATTATTTAGAATTACTAGCAGCATATTTTGCTTTAAAAGTGTTTGCAAGAGATTGTTATCATTGTCAATTACTTTTGAGAGTAGACAACACAACAGCGGTCAGTTACATTAACCGTATGGGCGGGATACGATTTCCTCACCTCACTAAGGTCACTAGAGTTATTTGGCAATGGTGCGAGCAACGGGGAATATATATTACAGCGTCGTATATAAAGTCTGCTCAAAATGTGGTGGCAGACAAAGAGTCTCGACGTTGTCATCCGGATACTGAATGGAAACTTTTAAATACGGGATTTGATTTGATAGTTGGCAATTTCGGGCTTCCAGAAATAGATTTATTCGCAAGTCGTATAAACGCAAAATGTATCAAATATGTATCTTGGCAATTAGACCCGGACGCTTTTGTTATAGATGCATTTACATTAAGTTGGGCTGAAATTTTCTTTTACGCGTTTCCACCGATCTCTTGTATACTTAAAGCATTGAGAAAAATAATAAACGATAAGGCAGAAGGCATTATGGTCGTACCGGCTTGGCCATCACAGCCTTGGTACCCTATGTTCACAAGTCTTGCGATAACAAAGATGTTGACATTGAACTCATCTCACTTTGTTATTCCTCATTCCAGCACACGGAATATTCAGTCGACTACCCTGGTGGCCGCAGTATTATCAGGACGTCGTTGTTGAGGAAAGGAGTTCCATTATCCGCAATAGACATAATGATATCGTCACTTGCGGACAATACTTTGAAACAATATGATGTCTGTTTAAAAAAATGGTTTGATTACTGTCATAAACATAGTGTTAATTTGTATCAACCATCAATGGCTGTTATCTTAGATTTTCTTTCTGATATATTTAATAAGGGCAGCCAATATAGTACTATTAATAGTTATAGAGCTGCTTTAGCATTGATTTTGGGAAAGATTATGGAAGAAAAAGTTATTTCTAGATTTTGTAAAGGCGTTTTTAGGCTTCGGCCATCACAACCGAAATATAATATAACATGGGATGTAGATATTGTTTTAGAACACTTGGGTTCTTTATATCCTCATGAACAAGTCTCAATAGAAAAGATGGCCAAAAAATGTTCAACTCTTATTGCTTTAGTGACAGCACATAGAATTCAAACAATTTCTAAAATTTTGTTAAAAAATATTATGATATCAGAACAACATATTTTGATAAAAATTACTGATTTGATTAAAACATCACGGCCGGGTGCTGTGCAACCTATTTTAAATTTGCCTTTCTTTTTAGAAAAACCTCAGATTTGTCCAGCCAATGCTTTGATTTCCTATATAGATAAAACAAAGAATCTCAGAAAATGTAATCAGTTATTTATATCTTTTAAAAAACCTTATAAGGCTGTAACAACGCAAACTATTAGTAGATGGATTAAGTGTACATTGCAAGATAGTGGAATTGATGTATCCATTTTTTCCGCGCATAGCACGCGACACGCATCAACATCAGCGGCTTTCAATCGCGGTGTGAATATTGACTTAATTCGGAAAACTGCAGGTTGGTCAGACAATTCCACTACCTTTGCACGTTTCTACAATAGAGTAATTACTAATAGTAACGATTGTAATGAATTTGCTAGATCTGTCTATTGCTGATGAGAATTATAATTTATATTAATAAACAATATATTGATATTTCCTGACTTTATACTCTAAACATCTACAAGTGTACATAATACTAATATTGAGGACGAATCCCGAAGTATAATTAATGATTAAACGAACTTACCTTAAGTGAAGTTCAATCATAATTATACGAGGGATTCGTCCGAAGATATTAGTACCCCCACCCACCCTAATGTTTGTTGTCAACAAACACCCATTTTTCTCAGGAAACATCAACTGATCAAGGGTAGCTCTGAACTAAATGAATGTTCATGGAAAATGGAGGTAAAAAGGGGAACGCTTGGCGGGAACGGAAGTGTCGGTGATTGGAGCGACGGAAAATTTGTACAGTCGGAAGTGGCCAATGAAATTTTACAAATTAAAATAATATTTAGCGGAAACGGAAGTTTCATAGAATTAAAATAACCAAATATATTTTAAACAACCGGAAGTAACGAATAAAATTTTAAATAAATTTTTATTTATTATAAAATACTCTAAAATTAAGTGCTAGTGGCAGTAACACATAAATGCGATACTACAAGTGTACATAATACTAATATCTTCGGACGAATCCCTCGTATAATTATGATTGAACTTCACTTAAGGTAAGTTCGTTTAATCATTAATGATTTCGTGCTTCGGAAGGCATGTAAAGCCTTTGGTCCTGACTATGTTCCAAGTCCAATCTAAATAGTATTTTCAGAATAATGTTCATAAAAAAAAGGTTATCAATGCGACTGTATGTTTTTTTCTAATGTGTCGTAAGTAACTCGTACCTCATCATAACTTTTTACAGGGTAAACATATTTTATGATAATTCTTTTTTTTTTTAATGTTAGCCCAGCGAAGTTGTCTCACTTAAATTTAAACGATATCGGACAAGTAGTTTTTGAGTTATCCCTAGTAAAATGTTGATAATGTCAGTTTTTAGGGTTCCGTAGCCAAATGGCAAAAAACGGAACCCTTATGGATTCGTCATGTCTGTTGTCTGTCTGTCTGTCCGTCCGTATGTCATAACCACTTTTTACCGAAACTATAAGAGCTATACTGTTGAAAATTAGTAAGTAGATGTATTCTGTGAACCGCATTAAGATTTTCATACAAAAATAGAAAAATAATAATAAATTTTGGGGGCTCCCCATACATAGAACTAAAACTCAAAAATTTTTTTTTCATCAAACCCTTACGTGTGGGGTATCTATGGATAGGTCTTTAAAAATGATAATAAGGTTTCTTTTATCATTTTTTTCTAAACTGAATAATTTGCGCGAGAGGCACTTCCAAAGTGGTAAAAAGTTGGTCCCCCCCCGTAACTTCTAAAATAAGAGAACGATAAATCTAAAAAAAATATATGTTGTACATTATTATGCAAACTTCCATTGAAAATTGGTTTGAATGAGATCAAGTAATTAGTTTATAAATTTTTGGGGCTCCCCATACTTAGAACTGAAATTCAAAATTTTTTTTTTCTTCAAACCCTTACGTGTGAGGTATTTATGGATAGGTCTTTAAAAATGATAATAAGGTTTCTTATATAATTTAAATTTATAATTTTTTCTAAACGGAATAGTTTGCGCGAGAGGCACTTCCAAAGTGGTAAAATGTTGGTCGCCCCCCTCTGTAACTTCTAAAATAAGAGAACGATAATAAAACTAAAAAAAATATATGATGTATGTACATTGCCATGCAAACTTTCATTGAAAATTGGTTTGGACGAGATCAAGTAGGTAATTAGTTTTTTTTAATACGTCGAAAATCGTAAACCGCAATTTTCCTCTCATTCAATCAACTCAAATATAAAAACATCGATCAAACTTACAAAGAACTAAGCAAGAACTTTTATATTATGATGATACTTGCTGCTACGGAACTCTTCATGGGCGAGTCCGACTCGCACTTGGCCGGTTTTTTGTTAAAGTATTCAATGAGAAAATCATCAATGTAGGAATCAATGAAAAACTCTAAAGCAATAAATAAATAATCGTTCGATCTCGTTCACAATTGGACCATCACTGGACCAGTTTGCAAACAAAAAACATATTATTTTCATAATTTTTAAAGCATTATATGCTCTAAGGCGTAAAATTCGTCCCCAAACCTGGTTTTTTTTTTCTAATAAAATAATTAAAAAAACATGTTTTTTTTTTTCAGATGCATACATTACTAGTATTCCTAGCTACAGCCTTCGTTGTAGGCTATTCACAAGACCTAGATGCTGTCATGGTAGGAATATACGGCGTCCCATATCCAGAGGTCGCCTCTGTCAAGACCATAGGCAAAAAAACGACTACTGACAAACCTTCAGGAAACGTCGCTGCTGATAATGTTTCCAATGGCAAAGTGGCGCTCTCTGGTGGTGGAAGAAGGCAACGCAGGCAGGCGGGCCTCATTGGAACTATAGAACGAGGTGAGTTTTTGCAGGACAAAGGCAATAAAGTCTTCGTCACAATTATTATGGGTCTAGTACAAGCCCCGGCGAACTTCTTGACTATCGGGTGGGGATTGCGCAGAACACTAATTTTGACATGCCTGCGCGCTATTGGTCATGTGCAAGTGCACATGCGCGAACTTTCAGTCCGTCTCCGTCGACCGATGGTCAACCAACAAGTTTGCCCACTGTCACATATGGCTCGCAACGGGCGATTTTCTGACAGGCCATTTAAAAAAAAGGAAGGCTTCCAAAAGCTTCATTAGATGGCGTTGAACGAAGTATGTACATCTATTATTACCTCTGGTTTTGTATCTAGGAGCCATATTCTTGACTCATTCTTCCTACTTCATAATGAATGGCTTGCTTTGTGTTTTTTATTAACAATTCCGCCTATTGTATTTTTTCGGGAATGAAAATGATATCTGACATAAACAAAACGTGCATAGGTGGATTGGCGCCATCTATTGAGATGAGAACTAACAAAACGGGCTGTCAGAAAATCGCCCATTCTTCGGGCAATGTCGGTGACCTTGGTTCTTCTGCGGATCTCATCATTTCTGATGCGATCACGCAGGGAGATCCCAAGCATAGCCCTCTCCATTGCCCTTTTCGCGATTTTGAGCCTTCTTATGCGGCATATTGTAAGTGGCCACGTTTTCGTTCCATAAGTCATCACTAGCAACACACACATATCAAAGACTTTCGTCTTGAAGCACTGCGGTAGTCGGGTCAAGATACGCTGCGTAGCTTCCCGAGCGCTGACCAGCCGAGTTAGATTCGTCGATCGACCTCTTTCTGGAAGTTGGACTTACCAAGTTGGATTGACTATAACTGATAAATAGGCCAGAAAAAAAAAACATGATAAACTATAATTTATAAAAATAAAAACCTTTACAGCTACGAATCGTTGGATTTGTGGATAAAGTCCCCAGGTCCTGGGTTCAATTGTTGCTAACATAGCTATAACCTCTGTTTTAGGTGACGAGTGCGTAGTGCGCGGTCAGAAAGGGCGGTGCATCAACTACGGAGAGTGTGGGTTCAGTTTCCACTCCAACGACTCATGGTACTGGCAAGAAGCGGTGTAAGTAGATTTTTCTTAGTAATTATTTATTGGAAAACATACTATACCTTGTAAAATCCAGCATGAGTCCTGCGACAGGTGTCACAGTGACAATTTTAGTGTCGTCGATTTTTATAGACCGACAAACTTATCTATCTGTTCCGGTGGTGGTGTCACTACTGCCGTTTAAGTACTGTCATTAAATACAATAGTTTTTGCGTTGCATTTCACGTAGTTCCAATTTTGGCCACCGGAACAGATAAGTTTGTCGGTCTATAGAGGCGTAGTCAGCCATGGGTTTAGGATGGGCCAGCCATGGGCCCAGGGTGGGGCAACCATGGGCCCAGGTTGGGGCAACCATGGGCCCAGGGTGGGGCAGCAGTCAGTGGCGTAGCGTGGGTGTCAGCCACCCGGGGCGGAAGACAATTCTGCCGCCCTTTTTTTTTTGCTCCTCCAGTTGGCAAAGCAGCCCACGGTGCGGAAGACGATTCTGCCGCCCTTTTTTACAATTCTGCCGCCCCTTTTTTCCTTTTTTTTGCTCCTCCAGGAAATTTTGCCGCCCCCGAAAAAGTGCCGCCCGGGGCGGACCGCCCCCCCCGCTCCCCCATCGCTACGCTGCTGGCGGCAGTCTAAAATAATATGTAAATAGGAAACTATACTCGCGATAGGGTGGGGCAAGTGCCCTACCGTACTACGCCCATGGCATCTTCGTTGTTTCTGATACCAATAATACAGTGCTCATGCTACATACTTTACGCCCTGTTCACACATGCTCCGTTTTACTGTTCCGTTTTATCGTGACGTTTTTTTTCGTCGATGGCGTATGTATATGTCGTAGCCATATCGTAGAATTGATAATTTCATGAAATGCTCGATCATTTCGTGAAATGGTTGCATTTCGTGAAATAGTCAACTGTCATTGATTGGCCACATCATGATGTGGTTTGGTCAGATCGATGATTGAAAATCGTTTCTCGATTTGGGCAGCTATACGGGCGACTACTTCATGATGTGGTCAAGGATTATTTTGATAATATCGTAAAAAAGTTACATTAAGTGCCGGTAGAGGCGCTGCAAGCGCTTTGTTTATGTGTAAAAGATGGCGGCCGCGGACCATATGTTCTGTGCCGCGGACGGACTTATTTAAAAACGAATGAGTGTAACTTGACATGTTTGATTGAAGATTCATCACGTTATATTCGGACCATAATTAATTTCATGATTCGGACACAGTGGCTGAATTGACACTTTTTATTTTTAATGTTTTCACTGTCAATTTGGAGATCATCGAGTTTTGAGTCAAATTAAAAAGATCTTTCGGGTTTATAAAAAAAAATAACCACAAAGGCTAAGGCGGGAGCTCTGCTCCCGCCTTAGCCTTCTAACCTATATCCATCCGAGTCGATTTCCGCCTCCGATAGGTTTTTTTTCATTCTGAAATATTTGCGACAACTTTGTTTTTTCACGATCCGGCCAAACGTGGATGACAAAATCGTGAAACGTAGACGATTTAACGATCT